>CM040128.1:160108070-160594489 GCA_022559845.1 Amorphophallus konjac | reverse complement strand
GTGGATGTTAAAATACATGATTAATGCCTACGCATATAGGGCCCGATCTGGTCCTGGGAGGAGCACCCGAAAGTACTTGTGCCCATGGGAGTTGATTGATCACGGTATTGGCATTATACCGAAGTGCATGACTAGCTTGATTGAACATTCCACAAATCTTGTACTTGTACTTGACTTGATATTACATGACTTGCGTGGCCCGAAAAAGGGTAATTTCATACTTGCGTGATTGAAACGTGATAGCCAAATTTCAACATGACATGATGAATACACTTGCTTGAATATCTTGATATCTTTTGATATAAGTTCTTCAAAGTTCATGACTAGTTCTCGTCGCTATCTTATTGTTATACACTCTCTCTATCTTGTCGTTTTATGCGAGCATGCATAGCTAAAGTGCATTCATGAAAGATGTAATCACTTAAACCCCTTGCTAGTTCTTGAGATATGATTTCCTACTGAGCGTTCGCTCACTTAGTGTTTCCCTACTTTTCAGGTAAGTCCGACGATGAGGGAACTCAAACGGATGGGGAAAATCAAGAGTGAAAGATATAGAGCTTCTTCCATGTTATCTAGTCTTTTTCATATTTTCTTGAGTCAACCTTGTATTTTTCCTTTATTTTAGTTAGTACTTCAAAGGTTTGTAATAGACATATTCTTATGAAGGAATAAAAGATTGGGTTATCTTTACTTTTGCGCATCTCTGATTTTGGTGTCGAATACACTAATACTCTGATTGACATGATTGATATAAACTCGTCACGCGTCTCCGGGTATCTTCCGCTCTCGGGGCGTGATAGTTTTTGTGGTATCAGAGCCTAGGGTATTCAATTCCTAGGAAACCCAAGTCCAAGGATAGGTTTAACCTTTAACCGGTGAGGTTGGGTAGAACCAAGGGTTAAAGTTAACATAGAAATGCTAGCTTCTAAATGAGATCACGTATTAATCTAGTTATTGTAATTGTAGGACGATGGCTGCCGAACGTGCTCAGTGGCGCAACATGCAGCGTACACTTCAAGGCATGACTCAGGTGCTGTAATAGGTAGCACAAGGAGGAGCACAACGAATAGGGAGTCTCCACCAAGTCTTTAAAAACATGAACCCTCCCAAATTCATGGGTTCTACTGATCCGGATGACGCAGAGCACTGGATCAGGGAGACAGAGCGTATATTCCGTGTTATGCAGTGCACGGATCAAGATAAAGTCTTATTAGCTACTTTCCAAGTGGAAAGGGATGCCCGATGCTGGTGGGAATCAATAGAAGCTACTTTAAATCAAGACCAAGTTATTTGGGAAGAATTCGTTGAACATTTCAATGCTAAATATTTTTCGGACCGAGTACAAGAAAAGAAAGCTACCGAATTTGCCGCACTCAAGCAACGGTCATTATCGGTGGCGGAGTACGAGGCACAATTCTCTAGATTGTCTCGGTATGCTAAGCACTTAGTTAGCACCGAGAAGATGAAAGCTAGGAGGTTCCTAAATGGGCTCAGGCCCCAATATATTACCCAACTGGCGCCGATGGATATTCTAGTCTACTCGAAAATTGTGCACCGAGCTCAGCTATTAGAAGACGCCACGGAACTATCTGATAGAATCCGTGGGAAGGACAAGAAAGAACAAGTTACAAGTTCGGGTTCCTTTAAACCCAACTTCAAGAAGAGGCCTAGCAATGGAGGTACTTCCTCACAAGATCAGAAGTTTAAGAAGACCAAGCCCTTCTCCATCACCACTACCCCATCAAATATAGTGTGCAAGCATTGTGACAAGGCGGGCCACAGAGCAGAAGAATGCTGGAGGAAACTAGGAGCATGTCTCCGCTGTGGGAGTCGCGATCATCGAATTCTCGATTGCCCATTACTTAATGATCAAGCCGGGGACGGGAAGCGCCCAGTAACCAAGAATGCTCGTCTTCACGCAATTAAGGAGACTGAACAAGAAGAAGAAGGCGGACTCGTAGAAGGTACACTGAAAGTTTGTTCCAAGTCTGCACATGTCTTAATTGATACTGGTGCTTCACATTCAATTGTTTCCAAGAAGTTCGCTGATCCGTTACCCCTAGAACCGGAATGGATAAAATTAGTCTTGTCTACTCCTCTAGGAAACGAGACTGATATTACACACCATTACCAGAACTGTGAAGTATTGGTTCATGGTAAGAATCTCCCTATTGATCTTATATGTTTAGATCTAAAGGAGTATGATGTCATACTAGGAGCGGATTGGTTATCCAAATACCAGGCAACAGTCGATTGCCGCAATAGCAAGGTTACTTTTAAAGACTTTCTGATGGAAATCTCAGTTCAAGATTCAAAATTCACGAGCTTTGTGGGTTTGATGAGATCGACAGTTTACACAAAATCTGAGCTGAACCTTCTCCGAGTCAGGAAGTTTGACGGAACAAGCATCTCCGAGTGATCGGCAAGCAGCTTCATCAACAAATGCAATCAAATGGGCCATTCCATGCTAATCGTCTCATTTTATTGGGCCGTATACATGGGCCTAATGGGTCATCTCTATGAAATTTTATTCACAATAAAAGAGTCTTATTATGTATTTTAGTCTTTCGGTGTCTTTAAGTATTCCTAGGGAATCATGATAAGAAGGTATTAAGTGTTAAGGAGTCTTATTATGTATTTTGATGTTTCCGATAGGGTGTCTTTTAGTATTCCTAGGAAGTCATGATACTAAGTGGTAAGTGTCTCTTAATCTTCCTTGTATGCCTATATAAGAGTCTTGTATCCCACGGTGGAAAAACAGTGAATGAAGATCTATTTTTGGAACCCATGTGAGTCCCACGTAGGGGGACCTTTCCCCCTCCCTTATCTTCTTCCCTTCACCCCCCTGCAATTCCCATGGCCGCTAGTGCCTTTTCTTCCTTCCCTCTCCACGGGTGCGATGCCCACTTCTTCCCTTCCTCAACCACGGGTGAGTGATGCCCTTCGTCTAATTCTCTCTCTCTCTCTCTCTCTCTCTATCTCTCTCCAATTCTCTCTCATCCCCACCCCAAATTCGGAATCCACTCTCTCTCCTCTCTTTCACCTCTAATTAAGACCCCTCCCCCTTCCCTATACCCCTCATTTAAGTCCCCTCCCCTCCCCTAGGTAGAACTCCCACTCCCTAGGCATTCTCTCCCCTTCCCCACACAACCTTTCGTCTTCCCAGGCACCCTTTCATCTCCCCAAGGCCCAATTTCGAATTTGGGTGTTCCCTCCTCTCTCTCTCACCACCCCATTACCTCCCCACCTCCCAAAAGCACCCCCCTGCAACCCCAGCCACGTCCATCCCCCCCCCCCTCCCTTAACCCAAACCCACAAATCCCTTCCATCCCCCTTAATCCCCCCTCCTCAATCAGCTCCATTCGCAGGCAGAAATCAAGCCCGAGTTGCAGTCGATATTGGGAGCAGTTCCAGGCAGAATCGGCTTCCGGGTTCTTCATCAAAAACGTACGTTGGCGAGTCTTCTGACCAGGCGAGGTGGAATCGTCCTCTTCCGAGTTCGTGAGCATCGGCAGTGGCCAATCTCCCACGACTGCGCAGGAGGCTCCTGAACCCGACCAGAAGCTGAGGAAGACCACCACCACGCCCAACCCTGACGGAATCCGACTCCGAGCTGTTCAGCAAAGTTCCTCCCCTCTCTGTCAGCTCTCAGGAACAGAAGGCGGTTCGTCGATCGGAGCTCAAGGTGTGAAGTTATCAATTTCCTACCACTGTTGGGTCATTCTGTCCACCGATCCCCTCCTCCGACCCGTCCCCACTCAACGGGACCTGCACGTCCACACCGACATCCGACTGAGGCGAGACCAGTGCCGCTGGAAAGTAGTCGTCCCCACGATTCCAACGCCACCTGCCGCGCACCAAACGGAGTTCGGGGTTGCTCGTGGTGTCCCTGTCAAGCCGCTGTTCAGAAGCTGCCCCTGCACAGAACCAGAACGGGGTCCCCGCTCAGTCGTCCGTGGCGACCAGGTTCGGGCGGAACCAAAATTCAGAAAAATTGTGCTGTATCCCTACCCTGTTACGAAGCCAACGGCACCAACCGCGCCTCCGGCAAAATTCCAGAGTGCGATCCACAGCCACTTCAACAGCTGCTGGTCACAGATTCCAGAACCGGACAGAATCGACTTCGGCATTTGTTTCACATCAAGTGGTATCAGAGCTTAGGGAATCGGGCCGTCCCATCGGACCGAGATCCTGAGCTTTGAGGTTCGAGGTCGAACCTCCTCCAAGCGGAGGAGTATGATGGAAATCTCAGTTCAAGATTCAAAATTCACGAGCTTTGTGGGTTTGATGAGATCGACAGTTTACACAAAATCTGAGCTGAACCTTCTCCGAGTCAGGAAGTTTGACGGAACAAGCATCTCCGAGTGATCGGCAAGCAGCTTCATCAACAAATGCAATCAAATGGGCCATTCCATGCTAATCGTCTCATTTTATTGGGCCGTATACATGGGCCTAATGGGTCATCTCTATGAAATTTTATTCACAATAAAAGAGTCTTATTATGTATTTTAGTCTTTCGGTGTCTTTAAGTATTCCTAGGGAATCATGATAAGAAGGTATTAAGTGTTAAGGAGTCTTATTATGTATTTTGATGTTTCCGATAGGGTGTCTTTTAGTATTCCTAGGAAGTCATGATACTAAGTGGTAAGTGTCTCTTAATCTTCCTTGTATGCCTATATAAGAGTCTTGTATCCCACGGTGGAAAAACAGTGAATGAAGATCTATTTTTGGAACCCATGTGAGTCCCACGTAGGGGGACCTTTCCCCCTCCCTTATCTTCTTCCCTTCACCCCCCTGCAATTCCCATGGCCGCTAGTGCCTTTTCTTCCTTCCCTCTCCACGGGTGCGATGCCCACTTCTTCCCTTCCTCAACCACGGGTGAGTGATGCCCTTCGTCTAATTCTCTCTCTCTCTCTCTCTCTCTCTATCTCTCTCCAATTCTCTCTCATCCCCACCCCAAATTCGGAATCCACTCTCTCTCCTCTCTTTCACCTCTAATTAAGACCCCTCCCCCTTCCCTATACCCCTCATTTAAGTCCCCTCCCCTCCCCTAGGTAGAACTCCCACTCCCTAGGCATTCTCTCCCCTTCCCCACACAACCTTTCGTCTTCCCAGGCACCCTTTCATCTCCCCAAGGCCCAATTTCGAATTTGGGTGTTCCCTCCTCTCTCTCTCACCACCCCATTACCTCCCCACCTCCCAAAAGCACCCCCCTGCAACCCCAGCCACGTCCATCCCCCCCCCCCTCCCTTAACCCAAACCCACAAATCCCTTCCATCCCCCTTAATCCCCCCTCCTCAATCAGCTCCATTCGCAGGCAGAAATCAAGCCCGAGTTGCAGTCGATATTGGGAGCAGTTCCAGGCAGAATCGGCTTCCGGGTTCTTCATCAAAAACGTACGTTGGCGAGTCTTCTGACCAGGCGAGGTGGAATCGTCCTCTTCCGAGTTCGTGAGCATCGGCAGTGGCCAATCTCCCACGACTGCGCAGGAGGCTCCTGAACCCGACCAGAAGCTGAGGAAGACCACCACCACGCCCAACCCTGACGGAATCCGACTCCGAGCTGTTCAGCAAAGTTCCTCCCCTCTCTGTCAGCTCTCAGGAACAGAAGGCGGTTCGTCGATCGGAGCTCAAGGTGTGAAGTTATCAATTTCCTACCACTGTTGGGTCATTCTGTCCACCGATCCCCTCCTCCGACCCGTCCCCACTCAACGGGACCTGCACGTCCGCACCGACATCCGACTGAGGCGAGACCAGTGCCACTGGAAAGTAGTCGTCCCCACGATTCCAACGCCACCTGCCGCGCACCAAACGGAGTTCGGGGTTGCTCGTGGTGTCCCTGTCAAGCCGCTGTTCAGAAGCTGCCCCTGCACAGAACCAGAACGGGGTCCCCGCTCAGTCGTCCGTGGCGACCAGGTTCGGGCGGAACCAAAATTCAGAAAAATTGTGCTGTATCCCTACCCTGTTACGAAGCCAACGGCACCAACCGCGCCTCCGGCAAAATTCCAGAGTGCGATCCACAGCCACTTCAACAGCTGCTGGTCACAGATTCCAGAACCGGACAGAATCGACTTCGGCTTTTGTTTCACATCACTTTCCAGAACTAGTCTATACTAGCCCCAAGAGTCGGAGCAATTCCCCTCTTATTTCGGCTCTCCGAGCTAGCAAGCTCATCAGGAAAGGATGTGTATCTTTCCTTGCATTCGTCACGATTAAGGAGGCTAAGGAAACTAAGATAGAAGACATTCCGGTGGTACAAGAATTTTCGGACGTATTTCCGGAAGATTTGCCTGGATTACCCCCACAAAGAGAAGTGGCCTTCACCATCGATTTAGTTCCTGGTGCGGGTCCAGTTTCTAAGGCACCGTATAGAATGTCACCTGCTGAACTCAAGGAGTTAAATGAGCAATTGATGGAACTCATTAAGAAGGGATTCATAAGACCAAGTACTTCCCCATGGGGAGCGCCTGTATTATTTGTAAAGAAGAAAGATGGATCTATGAGGTTATGCATCTACTATCGACAGTTGAATCATCTCACTATCAAGAACAAGTATCCACTGTCGAGAATCGATGAGTTGTTTGATCAAATTTCAGGATCCAAGTACTTTTCTAAAATTGATCTTAGGTCGGGATATCATCAATTAAGAATCAAGGATGAGGACATTCATAAGACTGCATTCAGAAGTAGGTACGGCCATTATGAATTTGTTGTTATGCCTTTCAGACTAACGAATGCCCCTGCTGCCTTTATGCAGTTAATGAATAGTATATTCAGGCCTTATTTGGATCACTTCGTGGTGGTTTTTATTGATGATATATTGATTTATTCCGAGACCAAGGAAGAGCATGAGGAGCATTTAAGGATTGCATTACAAATATTGAGGGCAAACCAATTATATGCAAAACTCAGCAAGTGTGAATTCTGGCTTGAGGAAGTGACTTTTCTCGGACATGTTATATCAAAGGATGGCTTATCAGTAGATCCATCAAAAGTTGAAGCTGTAGGAAATTGGGAAAGACCGACCAATGCTAGCGAGATCCGAAGTTTCTTAGGTCTTGCCGGCTATTACAGGCGATTCATCAAAAATTTCTCTAAGATCGCCGTACCACTTACGAGGTTAACTCGCAAGGAGATCCGTTACGAATGGAGTGAGGAATGTGAAAGAAGCTTCCAAACTCTCAAGGATCATCTTACTACAGCTCCTGTCTTAGCTTTACCAATGGAAGGAGAGAAATTCGAGGTATACACTGATGCTTCTAGCATTGGCCTTGGATGTGTTCTAATGCAACAAGGAAAGGTTATAGCTTACTCTTCTCATCAATTAAAGAAGCATGAAGAGAACTACCCCGTCCATGACTTAGAATTAGCCGCGGTAGTATTTGCACTAAAGATCTGGAGGCATTATCTATATGGAGTACAGTTTACTGTATACTCCGATCACAAGAGTCTCAAGTATCTTTTCTCTCAAAAGGAACTAAATATGAGGCAACGGCGTTGGCTAGAATATCTCAAGGACTTCGACTTCAATATACAATATCATCCCGGAAAGGGTAACCATGTAGCTGATGCCCTTAGTCGAAAGCCGAGAGCACTATTAGCCAGTTGTATGATTCAAGAATGGATGTTTCTGGAGCAATTCTCTAAGCTCAATATAGGCATGGACACGAACTTCAAATGTGTCACATTGTCTCATATAAACATTCATCCAGACCTATTAACTGAAATACAAGCACTTCAAGATAATGACCCAATATTAGTAGAGATCAAAGGCAAACTGGAAGGACAATCTGATTTCCAATTAGCATCAGATAGAAGGTTGTTATTCCAAAACAGAACTTGTATACCGGATTGTCCCGAGTTAAAGAAGAAGATCTTAGATGAAGCTCATAGATCAAGGTACACGATTCATCCTAGATCTACCAAAATGTACCAAGATGTGAAAAGAAATTTTTGGTGGCCCAACATGAAAAGGGAAATAGCGGACTACGTGTCGCGCTGTCTCACATGCCAACAGGTCAAGGCGGAACACCAAAAGCCTGCTGGAAAACTACATCCTCTAGATATCCCTAAATGGAAGTGGGAGCAGATTGGTATAGATTTCATCATAGGTTTATCTAAATCAAAAGGAGGACATGATGGAACATGGGTTATTATTGACCGATTGACTAAATCGGCGCATTTCTTGCCAACAAAGAGCCGATGGTCAGTTGATGTGTTGGCTGCATTATACATCAAGGACATAGTCAGATTACACGGTATTCCTATCTCAATCGTGTCTGACAGAGATCCCCGTTTTACTTCTCATTTTTAGAAGGGACTACAACATTCGTTGGGAACAAGGCTTAACTTTAGTACAGCTTTTCATCCTCAAACGGATGGTCAGACCGAGAGAACTAATCAGGTCATTGAAGATATGCTTAGGGCATGCATCATTGATTTTGATGGAAGCTGGCATGATCACTTGCCGTTGGTGGAATTTACATACAATAATAGCTACTAGGCAAGTATACAAATGGCACCTTTCGAAGCCTTATACGGAAGGAGTTGCCGATCACCCTTATGCTGGGACGAAGTTGGAGAGAAACAACTATTAGGACCAGACATGGTAAGGGATACCACTGAGAAGATACAATTGATTAGGGAAAGACTGCAAGTTGCTCAGTCTAGGCAAAAGGCTTATGCCGATACGAGAAGGACAGATCTTGAATTCCAAGATGGAGATCATGTATTTCTCAAGATATCGCCTGGACGTGGCATACGGAGATTTGGTGTTAAGGGCAAGCTTACACCAAGATTCATCGGACCTTTTGAGATATTGGAAAGAGTTGGCGAGGTTGCTTATCGCATCGCATTGCCTCCTCAATTGTCTGATGTGCATAATGTATTCCACATATCTATGTTGAAGAAGTATGTGCACGATCCATCACATATTATTGAACATGGAGACTTAGTTATCCAGAAGGATCTCACATATGAACAGAAGCCCATAAAGATACTAGATCGTGAAGTACGTACTCTAAGAAATAAGGTTATTCCCATGCTAAAAGTACAATGGAATAAGAGTTCCGATCGTGAAGCCACATGGGAGACCGAGGAATCCATGAGGAAGCGATTTCCAGAATTATTTTGAGGTATATGCTCTACACTCTCCACTCATATATATACTATGGAATTTGGGGACCAAATTCTTTTAAGTGGGGGAGGGTGTAGCAACCCTGATAAAAATAAGAATTTTAAATAAATCAAATTAAAATAAAAGATAAATAATTCGATGATGAAAGCCTAAATGCATAAGAATAAGACAGAATGGAAATAACGCATTTGGTCAAGGCGCTACTTCATTAAGAAACGCCTCTAGATAAGGCGCTAATGAAAAAGTGACGCCCAAACAACAAGGCGTCAATTATCAAACGGCCAAAAGGGGAAGTAAATGTAACGCCCTCTACCTGGGCGCATTTTATACAAGAAACGACGCTTGACAAGGCGTCAATTTAAATTAACGCCCTCACTTAGGACGTTAATTCAGTTCGAGTTTCGTTCGACCCAGGAGACTATCCAGAGCAAGTTTCTGGATAACTACGAGGAAGATTGAGTAGGGTAATGACTCTATCATGGAAGTATTACTTCCAATACAACTCTAACCCTATTAGGATCCCCAAAATCCTATAAGTAACCCTCTCTGTCGAACCCTAACGAGCTGTTGGCCGAAGGAAGCTCTGCCGCTGCTGTGCGTGAAGAACAGGTTTATGTTCTTCTTTCTTCCTTTGCTTTTGCCTCTGGTTGTTTGAGGAAGGAACGTTAATATTCTTTTCTTCTTCTCCCTCATCTTCCTTTGCAGGTAGCATACAAACAACTCGTTGAAGAACGTGGTTCTTCATCAACATCGTTCTTCTTCTTCTGCTTTCATTTGAGTATTATGAAGAAAACTCATGTTTCTTCATCATCTTTTGCCATAGGTTGAAAACCTGTGTGCTGAAGAACGAGGGGTTCTTCATCAAACATCATCTTCTGAAGACTCTGTTACGAACAGAGCATCGTTTTCTTCTCCAAACCTTCATCCGTTCATCAGTTAAATCTTCATAAGGTAGGTTTTCTCAGGAACGTAGCCCAAACTAACTCCAGTTGCTAGTAATACCTTCTGTCATACATGCATATAGTTTTATTGTGGTTTCAACTGTTTCTATGCAATTTTCAAAGCAACGCCCTTGACCAGGGCGCTAATTTAAAGAAGCGACCCACGCTAGGGCGCTAATTCTTGTTTTGACGCCTACCTAGGAGTTGTCAATTTCATATACATTGATAATTACCCATGTTTAAAATTCTATATCTATGAAACCATGAACCTAATCTAATGCATGTTCATCCTGATTGAATCTTGGTATTTTTCTGGTCCTGACCATGTACCTGTTTCCTGAAATTTTATTATCTGAAATTTGGAAAATTGTTGAATTAACGACCTGCACAAGGTCATCTCTTATTGAACTGACGCCCCAGACCAGGGCGCTAATTGAAAAGTAACGCCCCTGACCAGGGCGCGTTTTTGTTAAATTCATAATATTGGAAATTTTGTTAAAATAGAAATAAAGAATGGACGACTGCTGTATACGTCGTCAAATTGTGAATAAACGCCCCTGAGTAAGGCATTAATTGGATAATTAATGACTTAGCTTAAGTCGCTATTTTCTGTATTACTGTTTTACACTGATTACTGTCAACCGAAGATTTCTGGCAACCGAAGGGTTTTATATATATATATATATATCGGCACTATATTTCCACTCCGTGAATATAGTCCTATGTTTCATGATGTTTTTATCGCACTACCCTCAATTCTCATTGACACACAAGCTCTCCATTGGACATTCCGTTCCTTTGGACTAGCGAGTTAGTCATAGAGACCTCCGTAAGACTCCTCGAACCTTGGATTCCCTCAAGGCCGACTGAGCTGGTTATACCATAAAAACCCATTACACTATTTTGCCATGTCACTCTAAAGAAACATGGTATACCTGCGCTCATGTTATGCAAAGTGTGTATCATGAGAATTCTCTTAATGGGATGAGGTTATCATGCCATTTGATGCTGTTCTTGTAAACCCCAATTCTATATTCAACATGATGGTCTTGTGGACCTCAATTCTATATTAAGAATGAGGACATCTTGCCATTGATGTGCTGTTCATGTGGACCTCAATCCTATATAAAGAGTGTCCATACTTGTTTGTCATGGTACCCAAGTTAGGGAACCAATTCCACCTAGTTTTATCGATAATCGTGATTGTACCATTATTATCGTCATTCTATGTCAAGTGTCATATTTTTGGACTCTACTCTATCTAAGTTATCCTACATGTCTACAAGCTTTATTCTTGAAATTCCATATTGGCTATACACAAAAGTGGATGTTAAAATAAATGATTAATACCTGCGCATATAGGGCCCGATCTGGTCCTGGGAGGAGCACCTGAAAGTACTTGTGCCCATGGGAGTTGATTGATCATGGTATTGACATTATACCGAAGTGCATGACTAACTTGATTGAACATTCCACAAATCTTGTACTTGTACTTGACTTGATATTACATGACTTGCGTGGCCCGAAAAATGGTAATTTCATACTTGCGTGATTGAAACGTGATAGCCAAATTCTAACATGACATGATGAATACACTTGCTTGAATATCTTGATATCTTTTGATATAAGTTCTTGAAAGTTCATGGCTAGTTCTCGTCGCTATCTTATTGTTATACACTCTCTCTATCTTGTCGTTTTATGCGAGCATACATAGCTATAGTGCATTCATGAAAGATGTAATCACTTAAACCCCTTGCTACTTCTTGAGATATAATTTCCTACTGAGCGTTCGCTCACTTAGTGTTTCCCTACTTTTCAGGTAAGTCCAACGATAAGGGAACTCAAACGGATGGGGAAAATCAAGAGTGAAAGAGATAGAGCTTCTTCCGTGTTATCTAGTCTTTTTCATATTTTCTTTAGTCAACCTTGTATTTTTCCTTTATTTTAGTTAGTACTTCAAAGGTTTGTAATAGACATATTCTTATGAAGGAATAAAGGATTAGGTTATCTTTCTTTTGCGCATCTCTGATTTTGGTGTCGAATACACTAATACTCTGATTGACATGATTGATATAAACTCGTCACGCGTCTCCGGGTATCTTCCGCTCTCGGGGCGTGACACTCCGGATCTCCGTCACCGACCTCGACCTCGGCCACTGCATTACTGCCTCAACCTTGGTGGGGTCCACGGAAATGCCATCACCAGAAATCACGTGCCCCAGAAAGTGCACCTCGCAGAGCCAGAACTCGCACTTGCTGAGCTTTGCATACAACTGGTGATCTCATAATGTCTGCAGCACTACACCTAAATGGTACGCGTGCTCCTCGGCAGACCGTGAATAAACAAGGATGTCGTCCACAAATATGACCACGAACTGGTCTAAATACGGATGAAACACCCTCTGCATCAAGTCCATGAAGGCTGCGGGGGCATTGGTGAGCCCGAACGGCATCACCAGAAACTCATAATGCCCGTACCTCGTACTTAATGCAGTCTTCTCCACATCGGACTCACGAATCCTCAGCTGATAGTAACCGGACCGCAAATCAATCCGCGAGAACACTCGCGCAGACTGAAGTTGGTCGAACAAATCATCAATCCGTGGCAACGGATACTTGTTCTTAATGGTCACTTCATTCAGCTGCCGATAGTCAATGCATAGCCGCAGACTACCGTCCTTCTTCTTCACCAACAACACGGGCGCACCCCAAGGGGAAAAGGTAGGATGAACGTACCCCTTGACCAACATCTCCTACAACTGCGCCCTTAACTCCCTCAACTCAGCGGGGACCATACGGTAGGGAGCCTTCGCCAAAGGTCCCGTACCAGGCACGACCTCGATCACAAAATCGATCTCCCGTTGGAGAGGTAACCCAGGCAATTCCTCGGGAAAAATGTCGGGAAACTCGCACACCACCAGAATGTCCTCGACACTCGGCTCCATCCGTTCGGTCATAACCACGGACGCGAGAAAACCCTGACAACCAGAATCAAGCAACCGACGGGCTCGAATCGCAGAGATGAGGAATCGAGAAGAGGTGGAACGGATACCTTAGAAATAGAAGGTCCGCTTGCTCGGAGGCTGGAAGTAGACCCTCTTCATTCCATGATCCACCACCGCTCCATGAGTCTCGAGCCAATCCATGCCTAGAATCACGTCGTAATCCCGAAGCTGCAACGCATACAACCTGCCTAGCATACTCCGCCCGTCGATCCAAACCGGAACCTGATCGAAGCAATACGGAGTGATCATAAAATCACCCGAAGGCAACTCCACTGTCAAGTCACAGGACAACTGGGTCACTGGCTCCTCAATACTCAGCGCGAAATCCTCCGAAATAAACGAATGAGATGCGCCAGAATCAAACAAAAGCCGAGCCGCAGAACCAAAATCTGAACGGTATCTTCCACGAGCTGTGACGCCACTGCCTCTGCCCTGGTCAGGTGCGTGATCTGGCCTTGAGCTCTCTGCCTGCCTCCCACACTAGCTGACCTAGGTAGCGGCGAATACTATCCCTACTGCTACTGCTGCTGCTGCTGCTGCCTCTGCTGCTGGGGAGCCTGCTGCTGCTGAGGAAACTACTACTGCGGCTGCCTCTGAGGATAGTCACGCGCCATATGCCCTGGCTGGTCACACCGAAAATAGATGATCGGTGCCGTGCACTGTCTGCCTGGGTGAAACCCATTACACCGTGGACACGGTACTCGCGATCCACCCACTGATCCCTGACGCTGCAAAGGAATCGGCTACTGTACACTGCCCGATGAAGCTTGCCCCTGATCCTTGGACTTCTTCTTCCGGAAACTCTTCCCGAAGAACTTCTTGACCTTCGAGCCAAAAGACGCAGATCCTGTTACCGACGCTGCCGAAGCCGACGCTCCTAAACCACCCGACGCATGCTGGAAGGAACCCTGTTGCTGGGTAGCCGACTGCTGGCTGCGACCTGACAAAGACTGCCCCTGGCTGATCGATCCTCGGGTCCTCTGCATATCCATCTCCAAGGAAGCCACAACTGTACATGTCGTCTCTAGATCAGTGGCCCCGTTTGCGATCAGATGGTGCCTCAGCTCCTACCTCAAGCCCTGGACGAACTGCGCGGTCTTCACCCTCTCATACTCCATGATGTGAGGTGCATACCGACCCAGCTCGACAAGCTAGCCCCTGTACTGCAACACGGACATGTCGCCCTGCACCAGCTCCAGAAACTCACGCATTCGCTACGTAGCAACATAGTCTGGACAATACGTACGCTCGAAAGCACTGACGAAGTCATCCCACTCGACCTGCTCAAGTGGACGAAGCTGAAAAGACGTCTTCCACTCGGAAGACCACCACTTCCGAGCCGTACCCTGCAACTGGTTGTAAGCCAACACTACTCTGTCCTCGGCAGCACTCTTTGCAGAACTGAACACCCGCTCCATCTCGTCAAGCCAATCACGAGCCGCATCAGGGTCTGGCTGGCCGCTGAAGTAAGGTGGATGGAACTGCAAGAAGTCCCTCACTGCTCGGCCTGGCCCACCCCTAGCTGACAAGCCCTCAGAAGCCTCTCCGCCGAACTGTTGAGACATAAACTGGTACATGCCACGAAAGAAATCCTCGGCCCCCGGAAGCCTCGCAGTATCCACTGCCTCGGTGGCCCCTGGTGGCACTCTGCTCTGCTCCTCCTGGACCCTCTGGACCCCCTGTTGGATCTCCTGACCTCCAGCTGACTGCCCCTGCTGAGAGCGAGTCGCCCGCCTCGGCGCCATACGCGCACCTGAAGCAAAAGATAGAAAACATGAGAACGGCAAGGTCAAGAAAACACGCGATGCCCAATGCCAGTGTCAACTGTACATCATCGCTGTGGACTAGTGGACCACTACAATTGCCTATGATTCTCGCATAATTCCACAACCACGCTCTGATACCAGCTGTAACGACCTGAGAATTTGATTACCGAGAAGGCGCGATAACCCGAGACTCGCACCGCCACCCACGAGCCCGAAGACTCGGAAGGGTTAGAGGGATGGTGTGGGAACTACACAAGTATCACACGTAATTGCAGAAATTAAACAGTTATAGTATTAAGCAGAAAATAAATTAGCATTTTACATTATACATGGTCCATAAGATAACAATAAAATAACAATAGTAGTCCACAACTAGTATAGAGACAAGAAAAGAAAGTACAGCTACACGGGACATCCCCCGGCTCTGACCTCTGGCACTACCTCTGGGCCCCCGCACCACGCTGCGCCCCAGACGCGCTCCCTTGGGGCGGCGCCTCACCTGAAACACGGTGAAAACACGTAGGGAATGAGTCTCGGAACAAGACTCAGTAGGGATCACTCGAACCCTACCTCGTAAAATGGGAAACCACTACGCTAGCGGTAGGAGAGTATCTCGGAAAGGAAAGCCCTGTACTCTACCAAACAAAGATCCTACGGCACGCAAATCGGCACACGTGCCACGGTGAGATAACCGAAACTCAACGGTCGACCCAGCAAACCCGAAGGCCAAACACACGAGCTGACAGTCTGACACTCCGTACTCGACAGGAGTACCTCCCACTAGAAGCACAGCCGGTAGCGTCCCCTGACGACTTACACCACACCGCAGGTGAACTATCTGATGTGGTAGTGCCTACCCAAGGCACGAACACCGCACAAGTAACCACAAACAATTGACTAGCTGGGGTCACGTCCATCGACGTGGGTCCAATCGCCCCCAACCATGTGTGCACACACAGACCATGCGTCCTAGGTCTGGTCCTCTAACCAGTTTTCCCCCGTAGCCGGACTCTGGCTAACGACGAGGGGCCCGACGGAAACCAGTCTAAAACCGTCCTCAGGGTAGCCTCTCCACCACTCCCTGGTGGGACCACATGCGTGTAAGCAGGCTACGACTAGTGGAGGATCACTGAAGGAGTAGACTCTCAAGTCACGGAAAACGACGCCCGCATCCGACGATGCGCGGGGACCACCCCACGCACCGGCCCCGTCGCACGGTGACCACAGTCGGACCAAAAACGGGGTTGCAACGCTCTCGGGGCAACCAGGCGCCTAACGGTCCACCCCTGGACCGTCACAGAGCTGTAACGGTCTAGGCGAGACCGTCACACACACCCGGCGGCCCAACGCAGGCCGTCACACGCCTGAGGAACGCAGGGCGTAACGTGCCTGGCCCAGCGTGTTACGCAAACGTAACGCGCCTACCATAGCGCGTTACGCACGCCTCACACCCCCAGTGTGAAACCAGGATGCAACGCACCTGCCCCAGCGCGTTACACGAATGTAACGCGCCTGGCCCAACGCGTTACGCGCCCCTCATACCTGGGGGTGACTCAGGAAGCAACGCGCCTGCCCTGGCGCGTTACGCGAATGTAACGCGCCTGCCTGGCGCGTTACACCCGCAGACCCCCCCAACGGACAAAAGCAACGGTCACAAGCCAATGGTCGGAACGCCCCTGACGGCCCAACCCAGGCACGTCACTTACAAGTGGCGGTCTATCGTGGGACCGTCACAGTCCCTGACCCCCGAAGGCTAACAAAGGGCAGGTGACGGCCTCTCCCAGGTGCGTCACATCGTGTAACGGTCCCTGGAAGGACCGTCACACGCACCCGACGGTGAAAACGGCGGGAAAGCCCAAAAACTTCAACCACGCCCCCATGCCTCCACCGGAGAGGGGGAAATCAAAGGGGAAGACCCCTGGGGACCCCTAGCATGATTCTAGGCCACCAAAACGCGAGATCATGTATCAAATCCATAGATCGGGCGAGCTCTCCCCAAATCATGGAAAACCCCAAACCCGCTCAATCAAGCCCCTCTCGGCCTCCCCACGGCCTATAAACCACGGAAAAGAACGGCAAGGAGTTAGGGAACGTCACCCTACCTCAATGGAGCGAATGCTCCGCCGGATCGTTACCGAGATCGCCAAGAACGCTTTGAAAACCCTCGTCCCTTCACGGTTCCCCACAAGCTTTACGCCGCCACGATCACCTCGCCGTCGCCCACGTCGTCACGCCGTCGCCCCGTGCCGTCTGCAGCCGGAAGGGGACGTCACCGCGGCCGAACGAGAGAGAGAGAGGGAGGGGCGGTGGTCACGGTGGGGAGAAGAGAAGGAAGAAGAAGAAGAAGAAGAAGAAGAGGGTGGGGAAGAGAGAGAAATAGGGGGGGATATTTATAGAAAATCTGAAAAATCCGGAAAATACCGAAAATCAGAAAATTACATTTTTCAGAATCCTCGGAACGCACCGATCGCCACGGTACCACTCGTGCCCAGGTGAACAACCCGGTTCACCCGCAGCGAGGTTCTGAAGGAATTGTCGAAACACACACCGGAAATCGAAAAACACGTGTGGAAAAGCCCCGGAATCCTTCCGGGCCTCCGAAACAACTCCGGATCGCACCGATCCGAACACGAAAGATGTCTGAAACGAAATTTCGGACACAACGGAGCCTGACACTCTGAGAAACCAGATCCGGGACCCACGAAGAGGGATCCGAAAGGTCCGGGATATTACAATCCGCGTGACCCCTACTGTGCCAGTGACACGAGGCTCACCCCTACTTTGCAGGTGGGTAGTATTCGTTCTACTTCCGCAGTTCCTGGTGTGGCATGTCCATAGCTGTCAGCTGGTACCGTAGTCGGGCTTCCCCCGACTTTCTTGGTACGTCTTTCCTTTCTGTTGACTATACTGTTAGACTGCTTGTCTTTCCTTTGGACTGGACTCTGGTATAATTGCAAATCTTAAACTGTTAATTAAAAAGTAATTTTATTTCTGCTACTTTAGCAAACCGATCTAATGAAATTTAATTACTTACGGTTATATCTCTGTGGCTTCAATGTACTACACGACAATCCTTTCATCCCTTCGGTGCTTCACCGCTCTTGGGAGGCTTCACGGGTTCCAAGTGGTATCAGGTGTATTCGATAGTTCTATCGGGTATATCTGGTATCAGGGATCCGGGTCGTCACAACTTTAGTCCCAGTTTGCATCTTCAAAGTATATAAAGGGCCATCTTAATACCATTGAGAAGCCGTTCCCTGTTGGAGTCCAAAAGGATGTTTTTTGTTTGGCCAAGCAAGTTGTGCTCTCCAACACCCGATGGATTCCTATGGATGGGAACACTATTGACATGCTCAAGGATAACTGGTATGGAACTGTGTTGGCTCCTCGTGCTCACACCCCCAAGGTCACTTTGAGGGAAGCTGTTGTTAACCCCAATCAATCGGTGTGGTCTCATATCCCACCCAACATTGCAAAAAACATTGGACACATACAGCTACAACAGAAATCTGATAAGTGTGTGTGGGCTGCAAGTATAGATGGCACTTTTACTAGCAAATCTACATATAATGTAGTCAGACCGCAAGGTTATAGAAGACTGTCTTTAAAGAAGATCTGGGGAGCATATCTCCCCCCGAGGGTATCTATGTTTTGCTGGCGGATTCTACATCTTGCAGTTCCGGTAGACTGCTCTATTAAGTATAGTGGAATTTGCCTCCCCTCTAAGTGTGTATGCTGTAAAAATAGTAATCAGGAAGAGACTTTGTGTAATGCCCTACAAATTTACAGTTTAGTATTTTATTTATTTAATAAAAAAGATTAATTATATCTAAATATTTAAAGTATTAATCTCTTTAAATGTACTTAAGTCATGGTAAAGAAATTAATTATAAAGGAAAAGAAAGATATTTAAAAGTTAATAGAGAAAGAAAAAAAAGAGGTTTAAAAGTTAAAAGAATGTGAAGAAACAAATAATAATAATCAAAAGCTTAAAAAAATATTTGGGAGTTAATTGTTTAAAAGAAAGAAAGAAAGAGATTAAACAAAACTAAAAAGTCAAAAATGCAAAAAAAAAATTAGAAGGTTAAAAAAAATAAAAAATAAAAAAAGTGGACGTCGGCCGGCCCCGCCCCCCCTCCTTTCGGACGCGTGGCGGCATTTAAAAAAAATTTCTTTTCTGTTTATTAATTAAGCTCTATCATTAGTATAAATCATTTTTATTCTTTTAGTCAATCCCATGTGCCTTTTATGCATTAAAAAAAGAAAATGAGGGTTAGTCAAAAGATTAGGTTGAGTGGGGTTGGTGGAGGTTTGAAAGTCAAATTTTTATTAAGTAGTATTAAAATAAAGATTGAATCTCCACCCTTGATTAAATGAAGGGTTAAGATTTAATTTGGCCAAAACTACTATAAATAGAGGGGTAGGGGTCTTCATTTGTTCTTCTTGGGAGCTGAGTACGTGAGGATCAGAAGGAGAAGATTGGAAGACTGATTAGGGAGTTGTTAATACGTCATTAAGATAAGTGATTTATCATTTATTCCCTTAATTAGCATGGATTAGCATGTTTAAGCTGATTTAAGGTGTGTTAATGTGCATCTAAAATGATAGTCAAGTCCAGAGATCTTATTTCACCATGAGTGAGCATAGATTAGTCGAATTTCCATGAGATCATTAGTGTTAAGACATGGGATTAAGGGTAAACTCAAGTGATTAATGCACTATAATTAGCAACAGTGTATGTTAAATTTAGAAAACTTCCAGACTCATGAGATCTGATGTTAGGAGCCCTCTGTAAAAATTTCTATGTCTGATTCAATTTATTTTTACGTTTATGAATATTTTAATATTATCTTAAAGGTGATCAATTATACTAAAATATTAAAGAGATGATATTAAATCACCTCAAATTGCAGGAAAGCATCTTACCGTGAATCCCATGTGTAGAAAATTTTTCATGATTTCTGGATCACGATATTTATTTTAATGAATTTTCATACATGATAAAATATATAGATAATTACATAGAAATTACAGAAATTAGAGATCATGTTCAAAAAAATATTATAATTTCATAAAAAGGTTCTTACGTTGAGTTTGTTGTATTCTGAAAATATCAATAATTATTGATGTCTGTAAGTGATATTACATAATTTTTGATATTTTATTCGAGGTATAAAATTATGGGATAAATAGAAATACTATATGGAAATTCTTGGAATTTTACCATAAGACTCAAATGCATGTTAGAACTTAGTGATGAAAATTTCATCTTAGTCTGATAATAGAATCTTTACAGGTATAATTACTAATGTTTAAATAAATAATTAGAAAATTAAATAAATATAAATTTCTGTGAAAAATCTTGAGAAAATTACAGAACTGACATATGGTATTCATAAGTTAAGTTTCAGTATATTTTAGTCATTGTAAATATTCTGGATAATTTTATCTATTTAAAAGTAATCATTGTAAATTATTGTAAATTTTAGAAACTGATATAAAATTTTAGAAATTAGACATACGGAATGAAAAATGATGAAAATTTTTATAGATGACACTTTTGCCTGGAAGAACGTTCTGTAAAATTTTAGTAATTTTCTAATCACTTTGGTTATATTTAGTTGATTTATCACTCATGTTATATTTTAATTATTCTATTAAAATATTACAAATAAAGTGTAAAAAATGATTAAAAGTTTTCAAAAATAAATTTTTTATTATGAATGATTGTTTGCTGCTATGAATGATGGTTTGAATAAGTATGGTTATTTTTAGTGTACTTTAGATAAATTTCGTTAATTTTTCATGCATAGGAAAATTTATACAATTCTTGAAAAATTCAAATTTCTGCATGAAAATTTATGAAAACTTTTATGTTTAATGTTATATGTAAATGTAATATACAGTAAAAAATTTGATAAATTTAAGAACATAGTAACTAAATTTAGTCAATTTATGATATATTTTGAAATACATATAATTCTAGGAAAATTCAAATTCCTGCATGAAAATTTATGAAATTTTTTTTTTGTGTAATGTTACATGTAAATGTGATCTGCAGTAAAATATTGAAGAATTTCAGAACATGGTAACTAAATTTAGTCAAATTATGATATATGTTGAAATACATGTAATTCTAGGAAAATTTAAATTCCTGCATGAAAATTAATGAAAAATTTTATGTGTAATGTTACTTGTAAATGCGATGTGCAGTAAACATTTGAGGAATTTCAGATTATGGTAACTAAATTTAGTCAATTTATGATATATGTTGAAATACATGTAAATCAAAGAAAATTTAAATTCCTGTATGAAAATTTATGAAAAGTTTTTTGTGTAATGTTACATGTAAATGTGATATGCAGTAAAATTTAATGATCTTCAGAACATGGTAGATAAATTTAGTCAATTTATGGTTCATGTAAGAGTATAATTAATTCTGAAAGAAATTACAATTACTGATTGAAAAGTGATGAAAATTTTCTGCATTGATCATTTGTGTAAATGTGTTATTTTGTTGAAATTTCAATGGACTCTGAGTTTTGACAATATAATTATAAATTTTTGATATATAAATGAAGAATAAATAATCTTGGAAAAATATATATACTGTCTGAAAAATGATGATAAATTTATGTTTTGATCATTCCTGTAAATGTATTGATTCCCTAAAATTTCACTACATTATGATGTCTATAAACAGAATTAGTAAATTTTTGGATATATATATGTCATTATGTTTAAATAAGTTGAGAATTTTAGAAAAAGAAAAAAGATTTTCAGTATTGGCTTATTAATGTTCACATCATGAATTTTGAGTGGCATGTGTCCATTTCATATAAGCCATATATATATATATATACATATATATATTTTTACCGTACCGTTAGTACTGTCAAATGGACACTGCCACCATAGGGGGAGACTGGAACCAAGCCATAGAAATGCCCCTATGTGGAGGTTCACACTGTACTGGCCCCGAGGGTAACGGAGATTGAAATCCTGGAGGTGGATAAGTACCACTGGTTAAGGTGATCGAGTACCGACTGACTGTCCTTCTATGAGTGGTTTGGGCACTATGTCTGGCTAGTTATATCATTGTTATTAATTACTAAATTGAAATTTAAACTACTATTTACTTAACTGAAATTGAAATGACTGTTACTATTTACTGAGTCATTATTCAAATGACAATTACTACTTATTGAGTCATTATTGAAATGACTACTACTATTTACTGAACTGAAACTGAAACGACTGATACTATTTACTGAGTCATTATTGAAATGACTACTACTGCTCACTGAATTAAAATTGAAATTACTGTTACTATTTATTGAGTCATTATTATAATGGCTATTACTACTCACTGAACTAAAATCGAAACTATTATTACTACTTATCGAACTGATATTGAAACTGTTATTACTGTGCACTGAATTGATATTGAAATGGCTGTTACTGTCTACTGTTACTGCTCATTGAACCGATAGTGAAATTAGTATTACTGTCTACTGAATTGTTATTACATTTTACTGTTATTACGCTGTAATTATTTATATTTGCAAATGATGAATTATCATTTACTTTGTCATTGGTAGAATAAAGTTTTAATGAACATGTTGTATTTGTAAAATGTTAATAGCATGACTTATGATCATAGAAATTGAGATTGTGTTAAATGTATTAGCCTCATATGTTATCTAATTGACATTATGCCTAAGAATAAATTATGAAATGAAATACCGTAAATCACTTCGGATGTGTTTATACATGTTGTCATTGGGGACTATGCTTAGTCTGTTATTGTGTCTATTCGTAGACTCACACCGTTGAACATTTTCAGGAGAAGCGGTAGAAGAAAGCGAGGAGTGATCTCGTAATAGTCTGATCGAGACTTGGAGTTACTACGAGTATTGTCTTAGGTAGTTATGTCGGTTAGAAAAAAAATATGTGTGAAATTTCGATTATGTAGTAAATGACTTATATAATTTGTTAATATATATTTCGATGTATGTGAATGAATTCATTTGAATGTAAGCTGATGATTCGAGAAATTTTATTTCCGCTGCAATAATATCTCAGTGTTTATGTGAAATTCTCAACCATATTGTACCGTTTGGATTGTCCCACTAGGACGTCTCGATCGGGATCCGACGTGAGTCTTTATGACTGGACCGGGTCTGCGAGTCGGGGCGTCACACTTTGAATTACTTGTTTGTTGAAAGTCAACTTGCACAACCCTTATGTAGGATCTTTAGGCCTTTCTTTGCCTCTAGATGTAGAGTCTTAAATTCTGTTACAGGTTTCTGTTGGGATGTTATATGCACAGCTGACAACAAATCCCCCTATGGCTATGCAGCCATCTTCGCCATGATGCTCATAGTATGGGAAACATGGAAGGCTCGTTGTAAACTCAAATATGAAGATAAGGGGACTTCAGTTAGAGTGTTACATCAGCAAATCATGAGGCAGATCGAATTCTCTTTGAATAAGGTGTGTTTCAGCAAAGCTCTAACAGAAAGTGAAAGGTGTGTGTTGGAACATTTCAATGTCTCTTACAGTTGGAAAGAGAATCCTCCCAAACTCATTAAATGGTTCTGCCCGAACACAGGATATGCTTTAAACGTGGATGGGGCTGCCAAAGGCAACCCAGGACATGCAGGTGGTGGTGGCTGCATCAGGAGCAGCAGGGGGGAACTCATCTATGGTTTCTCATATTATTACAGAGTGGGGAGCAATATGGTGGCTGAGGCTAGAGCACTATTAGATGGACTGAGAATCTTGGTCAAGTGTGGGCTTCCAGTGGCTGTTATATATTCGGTCTCCAAAGCACTAATCACCATGTTACAGTCTAGTGATCCTCCTCCTTGGAGGATATGCAGATGGTGGGATAAAATCAAAGATATTATTAAAAAGAATAAATGGAAAATTCAGCATATATATCGGAAGGGAACACTGTTGCGGATGCCTTAGCATCCTTAGCTTGCTCTACTCGAATCAATCAAGATTTTAAGTGTTGGAAGGATCTACCAAGAAGAGCTCGTGGTTGTGCCACGGTGGATGATGCCGGTCTCCCTAGTTGGAGGAGATGAGACACCCTTGGTATTTTTTGATTTCATTTATTCCTTCTTTTGTTACTCTCCCAGGGGTATGCCCCGTGGTACATATGTAAAGATTCTCTTCAGTATCAATAAAGTATGGGTCGGAGAGTTTTGGTGGAATTAGCACAAAATGTGCGTTCCCCCAAGAGTTCTCTTTGGTCTCGTTTATTAAAAAAAGAAACCCTCCCGAGGTGGAAAAAAATGACAAAAGTCACGGTTACTATTCATTTAACACATTACTATTCGTTTAGAGTGAATATTGTCACCTTTTAATTAAGAGGAATTTAGTAAAACAAATTATATGATAATTAAGAGAAAAATCTATGGTCTTTAAACATGAAATATCATAATTTTATTTTATCTGATTTAAAAGATAAAAATCCCTAAAGTTCACATAGATACATAAGGCATAAAGACAAATATATGTATAGTAAGGTTAGGTGGAACTTCTAAACAGGTGAGAGTGCATCTTACCTCAAAAGCCATGGTTATTATTCATTTAACACATTACTGTTCATTTAGAGTAAATAGTGCCACTTTTTAATTAAGAGAAATTTAGTAAAATAAATTATATGATAATTAAGAGAAAAATCTAAGGTCCTTAATCGTGAAATATCATAATTATATTTTATTTGTTTTAAAAGATAAAAATCTTTAAAGTTGGGTATGTTCATACGGTGTAACAACATCATTACTGTTCATTGAACAAAGTCACTTTTAATATATGAAGTTTTTCATGGATCTAAAAATATAAAAAGTAAGAGAAAATTATGGGGATTCCAAAAATATGCACTTTACGATTTTTTGAAATATGGTTTCATGGATAAATATTTTTAAACATGTTGTGCTTATTAACTAACATAGAGAAAACCATGCAAAACTCAGTATGAAACCTAGAGACGTGAACATGAACTAGCTTGCTAGTTAAGGGTTTTAGTGTGGGAGAGAAAACCTACATAAAACTAATAGGAACATGTAGATATGTTGGCCCAGACTAGATGGCGGGCAAGAAGGGGGGTTGAATTATCCCCCAGCCCAGATGACGAATTTTAAAAACTATCTAAACTAAACACATCGGAAATAAAATTAGCTACGTTAATTAGCCTAAACTGAAATGAGATTAGAATGTTCTCTCTATCTTTTCGATCTCACACGGATTATCAATGCAAGGAACAAGTGAAATTGAGCCTAACACGTATAACGGTTGAAGCGATGTGCAATGGTGCAGTGAGTAAAAATCATATAGTAGACCTGTGAACGGAGATAGAAGAAAAGGACAATCACACAGGCATTCACAATGGACATAGAGATTTTTAGGTGGTTCGGGACCACGACGGGCTCCCTACGTCCACCCCGCACCGAAACTCGGTGAGGCTTCACTACACGCTACTAACGTAGCAACACGTGGACGAGCCCCAGCACCACACACGCTGCGTCCGCAGCAATGAACACACACGAGGTCTAGCGTCAATACGCTGCCACCGCAGCACACACTCACACGAACTCGGGGAACTTACCCAGCAATAAACCACACACGGAGACGCGGCTCCGTGCACCACACACAGATATTTTGATGTTCAGAACAATAAGAAGATATACAATGTAGCTCACAACAGTATGTAAAAGAAGAAAAACTATCATCAAGAGATCGATTAACGATGTAGAATGTTTCCGCTTCGTTCTCCAATAGCCATAGGAAGATCTTTCTTGAAGCTTAGGATGGAGAGAGTTGAATCCGCAGGATGTCGGAGCAGACAGTCTTCCTTTTTGAAGATCCAATGTATGTTCCTTCAAATCTAAGCTCCAATCGTACTTGCAAGCACCAAGAATAGATGAATCAATATGCTCAGAACTATGTATTAGTTAAGAGGGGCATCATAAATAAATGGATAGAGGATATATAATATCTCCCTTTGAATATCCCATGAATCCCTTCGATAAGAAGGTAGGGTGCGCTGGAAATGATGAATCACAGAGTGGAAGCAGTAGGCCTTGAGATTGAAATGCCCAAAAGAAACGCAAACCGGGGAGAGTAGCAGCAGCGGCTTCCAGATCAACGCTCAGGATCGTGGATGGCGATCTCCGCGGCTTCTCCTTCCTCCTCCGACAGAAGTGCATCGCCCTCCTTTTCCTCTGCAAGAAGAACAGACACGATTAGCCCCCAAGGGATTACCTCCTACGATGGAGTTCGTAGGTTATTAATACTCAAGGCAAGGAGATGAATAAAGACATGAAATCCCGCGCCAAAACCCTCTCAAAAACTTACCCAATCGAAGGGAGAAGCCCTTAGGATAAGTGGGTAAAAACCCATGGCCAATGGATCCCCAAATGGGGAAATCAAAACCCAAACCAGCAACCTGATCTGGGTCGCCCAGAACAAGTGTCGACTCTTAGAGCCGACACTTGTTCGCGGGTGTTCAGCCAGCGAACAGAGAAACAGACCACAACTGAAATTGTCGACTCAATGAGTCGACACTTTTTGGCATGCGTTCTATTTTCGCCAAAAAGGAAGCCCAACAAGCAGGTGTCGACTCTCAGAGTCGACACATTCACCCTGCTGCGCCCAGGCAGTAGGCTGGGCTACAAGTGTCGACTCTGAGAGTCGACTCTTGCAGCACCAGAAGCAAGTAATGCAATAAGCAGTGAAGTTAACCCCAAATGCATGATACATGAATCAACCCCAATCTAGGCATATGGAAATACATTTAAACATAAACTCATACCATGGATTCAGTAGACTGTAGGTAATTTGAACCTGCATGATTTAGTGACTCAATTTCATATCAATTTTCAAGCAATTCAAATAACTGCATAGTCACATTGTCATAGCTTCATTCAAGATCACACCCCTTCAACCGCAATCAAAAATAGATTACACAAGGTTAAATATCATGGTTAGAGGGTCTTTAAAAACACCTAACACACTTGGAGTTATATAGGAATAAGTGAAGAAAGTAAGCAACACACTACATGATCTGTCCCAAACAGAAAATGGGACTTAGAGGCAGGTTGTCGACTCTTGGAGTCGACACCTCCTGGGCACAGTTCTGTCCAGCCAAAAAGGATGCCCCAGGGAGCTGGGTGTCGACCCTAGGGGTCGACACTTGCAGTGGGGAATTGGAGAACTACCCAAGGCAGTCAATTTAAGCCCAATAACTTGATGGAAGGACCAACCCAATCAAGGCACATTAAGACTCATTCAGTAAAGGATTCTTACCATTGTTTCAAGGGTTTGTTAGCCTTAAAGAACCTGCAAGGTTTTGAATCTCAAAACATGTTATTTCACTTTAAAGATTTAAGTCTATGCATACAAGGGATCAAGTCTAAGCATATGAAGGCTAGGGTCAATGCACATATAGAATTCATTTAACCGTCAATGAAGAACTTGAAATTCTCATTCATGATCAACTTTAAAGAACTCAAATTTATCAACACAATTGATAAGACCAAATATCCTTGATGTCTCATTCACTTATGTCTTCCAACCTGCATAAGGAACCTTTAAAATACATTTACATGTTAGGTTAAACTAGAATCACTCAATTCATTCACAACACAAGCTCTCATTTCAAATATAGATTCATGCATGGAAAGCCATTTCCAACTCTAGCATATATACCTTGACCGCTTGATATTGAATCAATTCACACATGAATTTCATATACAGTCTAAGCCAATTTCTACACACGCTCACATATCAAATCAGATTCAATCAAACCTGCATGAATTCAAGGTTCAATTGAGAAGAGTCAAGTTCAGTCCACAGGAGCCTGAACTCATTCTCTACACATAAATATGGAAGGCCAATTGAGGACCCATTTCAGCAGATGTCAAAAGCTTAGCTTCAGTAAACCATGTGAAAACCCATTGAAAAACATAGTATTCAAATGAGTGCTCCAAAGTCTCATGAACAGAGTGCATGAGACACCAACAAAAGTATATTCATTAAGAGCCATTGCTTCTCAACCCATTGAAGCAACCTGCAAAGTAAGATGGCAACATATTAGCTTATTTAGGATGAAGACGTTTACCACAAAACATGCACGCATGATTTTCACTTCTATACATACCCAAAGCACACAGTATTTTGTAATCATCAAAACCAATACTATAGACTAGGAGGGAGCGCAATGAACCCAACAATGTCCCCCTTTTTGATAATGACAAATTATTGTGGCCACCAAAACTCTCTTCCCTTTTGACATTATCAAAAAGTGGGGGACGAGAGGCACAAATGTGAGATTTCAAAAATGAATAAGACAGAAATATAAATTCAATGGTGCACGAACCCAGCAATAACCTACCATGTAAGGAAGGTGTAAGAATCATGAACACCGGGCAAGAATGTTTGAAATATGTCCAAATGCTCAGTTTTTGAACTATATGCAGTATGTATGATCGAACTATGCACAGAAAGTATAACGAGACTGAACTATATGCAGATGTTATGCAAAAGAGTACATTATTCTCCCCCTATTGTCATGAACAAAATTCAACTGACAATGAGATTATTTAACCTGTTATTTACATGTATGATCTAAGGATGTATCAATCTGAGTTGAAGTATGAGATGAAATATGCAAGCAAGCAAGCAAGCAAGCAAGCACAAAAACTGATCAAACAAGTATCTTTAGTACTCCCCCTCTGTGGGGTAAGAGGATAATAACAGAACAATGAATTCACAGTCAAGTTGTGTCACATGAAACACAATCAAAAAAGGTAGTGCATACATATGTTAAAGGTATTGCATAAACCATGATAAGAATAAATTCAAGATATACAGCCATCATAATAATACCCAAAATTGAAATTTATGTAAATGAGCAATGAACTTCAAAATTACATGGATATGAACAGAATTTCTAGAAAACACTAGAGGGTTATTTCCTTCCTACACTTTCATTTTGATCCTCGAATTTTGGTAGCTTTACACAACCCCTTTTTGTTTGATTTTCTTTTATTAGATTTCACCGTTTGACGCGAGTCATCTCATGTGTCTTAATGGGGTTTCCCGACTACTAAGATTCATCACGTAATGTGGATCTTTGTTTCACCTTTCGACGTGAGTTTCCTCATTTATTTCTGTGGGGATTCCCGGATACTTGGTTAGACATTCCACTTATTGATGCTTGCGGGGTAGGCAACTTTTTCCTCACGATTCTCTCAATTTCCATGTAGAAATTTGTTTCCCTTTAAGTGTTAAAAGGAATTTCTGAAATCCTTATCAATCAGAGTCATGTGCATCAGTTTTTGAACAAAATATGTGGGTAATTACTTTGTATGTAGAAAATGAATTTGCCTAGACATAGTTATGACTCCCCCTAAATTTATGCACAATTAGAAATAAATACTCCTCGTTTGTATATGTCATGGTTCAGAAAAGATCAAGAACACTGTGTTTTATTTATCAAGGAGGTGAGGTCTTAGAAGATTTTCAAGAAATAGTTTTCTTAAAATATATACATGCAATCAACCAAGGATATGGCAATATGTTCAAGCAAAGTGATTTCCGGTGCGTGGCAGAGAACATAGGTCCGAAGACCACCATCACGCTTAGTGAAAGCTTCCGGCTAGACATAATCCAACCTTTCACTAACACCATTTTATATATCGAAGAATCATGGCATTCAAGCACTCAAAAATAGAAGGTAGGCACAAGCATATGCACGTGAATGCAAAGTTGATGAGAAATTATTTCTATTCACAAGTATGCAAGGATATGTGCATGTGTTTTCTATGTATGCAAGTATACGTATGTAAATGGACAGATGATCGAAGATTATTCCTATTTATAAACATGTAAGGATGTGTATGATATGTGCCAGAGGTTAAGTATGTAAACTGTGCAAGCAAAACTACATTGTTATTCACAAAAAGTGAACGAAGATGTAAGATACCTTGTGAACAAAGTAAAGCATTCAAAAATCAGATTTATTCACAAAACGTGAAACAGCTCCAAACTCAATTTTTACCTTTGTAGATCTTTCAAAATGAACTCAAGCAAAATAAATTTCAAGACAAACCATTTTTGTTTCTCGCCTTGATAGTCCTTTATTTATTGACTTTCCTTGTCCTCAAGGCGTCCCTGTAAAACAAATTCTCATTTTGGAGATTTGGGTACCCAAGCCATCTTGGGTCCCAAGGGGTTAGTTCTAGCATGAGCAAGACATATTTTATTTTTCCTCTCAAACCATTCATCATCGGCTCTCATTAAACCGTATACTTCCATTGAATGACCATTTTGGCCGCAATAAAAGCACTAAGAAGATTTTCTTTTCATGGATCATTTTTCATTATTTTTCATTAAGCAACAATTTTTCATCATGTGTCCAAGTTCACCACAATAATGACATGAAAAATTCTTTTTGACAAATCATTCATCATCATTTTTCTTTGTAAAATAATCTTCAAACACATGACCATGTAGCCCACAGTAGAAGCAATGAATGTTGTGGTTCTTCTCTGAGTTTCTCATGATTTTTGGAACCATCAACCATATTCGTTCTTGATTTTTTTTTTTTATAGAAAGCCCTACCTAGTGGTGATTTAGAATGTGTGTCCAATTCGGAACCCACAGTCTAGATCACAACTAGGGGGAATTTTATTGATCATAAAAAGAATAGAACTTACATCACTCTAATGCTAGGCATACCTAGCTTATCTAGTCTAGCAACACCCTTAGTTACACTGGGAAGATCATGCTGCAAAGTAAAAAAAGAATTACAATGAGAGTGACAAGCAAAATTAGCTAAAGAATCCGCAGCTGAGTTGGCTTCTCTGAATATGTGGGAGAAATTCTTGGTTTGAAGAGGATAGCTCTAGATTTCTCTGATAAATGGTAGAATCTCCCAAGGACAATCCGTTTCCTTGTTAAGCACTTGAATTAGAAGAAGAGAGTCACTCTCAATCAAAGCAGGGTGAGAGGCGATCGCATGGAGGTATTTTATTCCATCAGCCATAGCCCTAGCTTCAGCCACTAGGCTTGGACAGTTCTCATAATAGTGGGAAAAGGCCAACAAAATATGGCCTTGGAAGTCCCTGATAATACCGCCACCACCAGAATGTCCTGCCTGTTTGTGCGCACCATCAGTATTAAGCATGAGGAAGGGCCAGAGCGGGCAAGCCCATTTGACAATTTTCACTAAAGGAGACGCCCGAGTAGTAGCTGTAATGCCAAAGTTTGCAAGGATGGTGCGGCTGAGCTTCTGACCTTCCCAAAGCTTGGCAATGTTGATCACCTGTTTTACTTAAGAAATAACTTTGTGGAATAAGCCTTGAGGTGAGATGAATTTCCTGTCATACCTAGCAGCATTTCTGGCAAGCCATAGCTCCCACAGCCCATAGCCAATAGCAGCTAATTTGAATAGCCCAAGCAAGGAGTGAACATGGGAATTCTGAATAATATTGAGAATCATGGATTTTACAGTCTGGCCTCTGAAATCACAGCCGTTTCTTTGAAAAGAAGACCAAAGATAGGCAGCCCAATCACTTTTAATAAAGTGATAATTAGCATCCTCCACTTTGTGTTGCTTGCAGCAGTGGCATTTCGAAGGGAGAGGGATGCCAATGGATTTCACCCTTGTGTCAGTAGGGATGCAGTTATGAAGAATTCTCCACAGGTGGATGGAAATTTTAGTAGGAATCCATTTGGTCCATAGCCGATCATAAGGTAGAATGTTCATGTCAGAGTCTTGCCTGCAGGTAGCTTTATAAATGGAAGAAGTCAAGCAATTGCCTGAGGAAGCAAGGCTCCATACCTCCATATCTTGATAGTGATTTAAAGTGGTATGCCAGATAGCTGTTTTGATACCAGGAGGGAGAGTTCGGTCAATTAAGGAAATGTCATCCGGAGCTGGGTTCAATATAACCTCCCGTACAGTAGCCTTCGGGTGGTGAACTTGGGTAGTGGTGATGTAAGATATCAAAGGCTTGTTACCGAGCCAAGTGTCCTTCCAGAAATTGGTTGAGCAGCCATCACCCACAATGACTTTTTTGTATTGCAAGATCAGTTCCTTAGCCTTAGTCCAGCTCCGCTTAGAATGGCCCCTCATTTCCTTGAAATCAACCTCAGAGAGATGCCTACCCCATATGTATTTTGCCCTGAAATAAAGAGCCCATATGGAATTAGAGTGAATAGCCTTCCATAGCATTTTGACCCTAAACGCCAACTCCACCTGCCTCAAGGAGAGAATGCCAAGTCCACCCCTATTAACAAGTTTGCATATAGTGTTCCAGGATAACCAGTGCCTTTTGTTTCCTTGATTAGAGGAGCCCCAGAAGAAATTAGCAAATGACCGGTCTAAAGTCAGGTGTATACCAGCATGCAGAGGAGAGGATGCTAATGAATAAATGGGGATAGATGTAAGAATGTGTTTCAGCAGAACCACTCTAGCCCCTTGAGATAAATAGGTAGCATTCCAGCCTTCTATTCTCTTCTGAATGGAGGAAACAATGCCAGAGAAGTAAACTTTCTTGGATCTACCATAATATTCGTTCTTGATTTCAATGCCTCATTATCATCAAATTTCATTAAAAAGTAATCATACATATCATGGCCAAATTTGCCACAATAGTCACAAGAGACATTCCTTCTTTTAGTTGAGTGAAAGTGTTTGTCATGTGAACAGTTGGCATACACACTAGAAAAACTAGAATTATTTTTCGATTTTTGATTTGGTTTTGCATATGTGGACAAGAATTCATTCAAATTTTTGATTTCATTTTCTAAGGACAAGATATGCAATTCTGAACTAGCAATCTCTTCTTCACATGATGTAATTTTCTCATTCAACAAGAGATTAACACTTTTGTGACTTTCAATTTCTTTTAACAATACATGCACCTTCTCGAATTCATCAACATACATGCATTTTTCCTTTTCAAGGGCAAGCAATTTTTCAGATATAGCTGTGTTTAAATGCTTTAACTCTTCATTCTCCTTAGCAAGTTTGTCATTGTTGCGCGCGTTTTTATGCTGATGACCGGGGTGAAGGAAGAGATACAATGGGGAAGGAAGACTCGACAGTTTGATATATCTCGGTGTGGACACGTAAAAATTCATGTCAGCACATTCCCCGGCTTCTGCATCAGGGACAGAGCTAAAGAAAGAAGATCCCGGAGGGACTGAATGCCCAAGACCCCGGGGAATACTACCGTCCAGCAAGTCCTCGCACTTGCATGGGCCCATTAAAAATGACAACAAAAAGGGAGCTCACAGTTGCTGAAGTTCCTAAGGAAAATCCCAAGCCCTCCAGCGGTACGCCTAAGGTGGTCTCCAACGGCACGCCCCTAAGGGTTCTCCAGCGGCACACCCTTATGCCTCTTCAACGGCACACTAGTTCATGCCCTCCAGCGGCACACCCTTTGTGCCCCTTCAACAACACATTCCCTATGCCCTTTTAGTGGCACACCCCTTTTCAAGCCCACTAGCGGCACACTTCTTCAGCTCCTCCAACGACACACCCAAGTGCCTTCTCCAACGACACACTAATTGGCCTCTCCAATGGCACACCTCATTGGCTTCTCCACTACAGTGCATGGCCGAGCACTGTAGCATGCACGGGCACTGTTGCGTTGTCGAGCACTGTAGCATGACCGAGCACTATAGCAAGACTAAGCACTGTAGCGTACCGAGCACTGCAGCAGCCCGAGCGTCTGTAGCAAGAACGAGCACTGTAGCAGGGCCGAGCACTGTAGCAAGACCGAGCACTGTAGCATGCCGAGCATTGCAGCATGGCCGAGCATCGTAGTGTACCGAGCACTGTAGCAGACCGAGCACTGTAGCAGACCGAGCTAAAGTTGGATAAGGTCGTGCTACTGTAGCAGCCTAGCCTGAAGAGAGCAGTGCAGCATGGCCGAGCACTACAGCGTACCAAGCACTGTAGCAAGGCCGAGCATCGTAGCGTACCGAGCACTGTAGCAGAGCCAGGCACTGTAGCGTATCAAGCACTGTAGCAGTTCGAGCACAATAGTAGACCGAGCACTGCAGCAGGCCGAGCACTGTAGTAGTCCCAGCTACTGAAGAAAAAGAAGTCTGAGCACTGTAGCAGGCCGAGCATTGTAGTAGTCCTCCTGTCTGACAAAAGGACTACTTTTGACCAGTAGTCTCACCTTTTTGGCCGACAGCTCATTGCCTTGCACTGCAAGAAGCCATTCGGTATGATGGAGACCTGGACTTCTAATACAGTGAAGAAACGATTTCACATTCGTCTGTATAAATGAGGCCTCCCAGAGGGTTGAAAAAGGGGGATCCCGTGTGAAGAAGGAAGAGAAGAAGAAGAAGAGAAAAGAGAGAGGAAAGGAGAAGCTCCTGCTTCCCCTTGCTACTCCATCCACCACCGTCTGTGCGAAGAGGAGAAAAAGAAGAAGAAGAAGAGAAAAGAGAGAGGAAGGAGCGGATGCTCCATTATTCCCCCCACTGGATTTCTATTTTCATTCTCTCCCCCCTGCAATGTATTAGCCCATATATTTCTCCCCTTTTATGAGGAATAGAAGAAAAGCTTGCAAACGTTTTCTACATCTTCCTAAAAATATTTCTTCTATGTCTGTATTTCTCGCTGTTTTACTTTCTTCATGGCTCCCCATTGTCTGCCTCTGAGTACAACAGCTTCCCTTAGATACATTCACTCGGTGCACCCCCAGCCCGTTATAGAAGTGTCTTCCATTCGTTGATTCTCCTGGGCTTTTCGAAGTTTTATCAAAGGTGCTGTTGCCCCTGGCACCCACCTCAAATTGTCGGGTTCCGCCACTCCATGTGGGCGCATTCCCTGTATCTCCCTTACGCCCCGGGTCAAGGGGAGATGCTGCCGAATTTTTATTAAAAGTAATGCCATGATAAAAGACAAAGTGAAGTAACTAATGAACGAACAAATAATGATAAGACATCATAATCAAAACAATGGAACCGTACGAGACTCAGGGGATTGGGCTGCTGAACATGGCCCCGGACTTAACCACCCAACGAAGAATTGAGAACCTGGCCACCCAGAACTCCTCCATCTGAACTTCATATGCCAAAAGGGACCCCTTTTCAGCCCTCACACCAGCCCATCCTTCTCCCTTGGCCCTCAACGGCACACTCTCCACCAGCCTCCAGCGGCACACTCTCCACCAGCCTCCAGCGGCACACTCCCTTGGCCCTCAGCGGCACACTCCATTGACCTTCAACGGCACACTCTCCACTAGCCTCCAGCGGCACACTTCCTTGGCCGTCAACGGCACACTCCCATAGCCTTCAACGGCACTCTCTCCACCAGCCTCCAGCGGCACACTCCAATCCGACCCTCAACGGCACACACTCCACCAGCCTCCAGCGGCACACACCCCAGCTTCCCTCCTGTGTTCAGCGGCACACTCCTAGACCTTCCAGCGGTACGCTGCCTATTCTCTCCGAACCCTTCCACATATGCCCCAAACATAACAAAAGAATAGTAATAACAACAAACTCACAAGAGGGATAAATAATAAGAACAATAAATAATAATAATAATAAGCTCAAGAATAAATAAATAAATAATAATAATATAGAGATAAGTAATAATAATGATAATAAGCTCAGAAAATACAATAATAATTAATCAAACAAATAATGATAAAATAAATGAATAATAATAACAATAAACTCACCCAAAGAATATAAAAATAATAATAACAAATAATAATGATAAAAAAATTTAAATAATAACGAAATGATGAGATCTGCTCTGGGCTGATAATTCGTCAAATCGGACTCATTCTCATTGGGATTCATTTTTGCTCCCTCATTGAAATTGCCGTAAACTCGGCATACATTTGTAAGGGTTTGTTTCCATTTTCGTCATACCGTCGATATGGACCTTTGTCTGAACATAAAGTGGTCCATGAACGAACGACAAATCTGAATGGAACGAGTAGACTCTCATCATCTCCGAGCCCTACGCATGGGAATATTGATAAGACCTTCGTGGGTCACTATTAGACCATGGGTTTGCCCTAATCATGGTCATTGCCTGACCCACATCCTCGGCTTATAGCCAGTTGTCTCTGTACACGTCTTCATTTTGGAATCTAGTCCCGGGACTCTTTCCCATTGCTCTTCGGCACCGAAAATATTAACGATGCCCACGCACGCCTCGTTTGGACCATGGGAGACGCCCCCGGAATGGTCCTGACTCGATCTCGCACCGGGCCAATAAATTCACTAGTTTCCTACTACACTCAGCGGCATTTAACCGAATGCTTTCAGTTCCTCAGAGTAATAAATTTGACGTACCCCGGCATACATATGTTCTGGGTCTGCCCGCGACGATTATGATATTCTCAAGCCGGACACCCGTCCGAATATTGAACGGTCCCCCGAACGACCGACACATTTCGAATGTTTGCTTCCCTAGACATAGGGCTTTCCAGCTGATTCAGGGCACATTCTCCCGTTGCCCCTTGGCACCGAAAATATTAACGATGCCCATGAAAGCCTGACTTTGACCGCGGGGGGCCCACCGCAGCATGGTCGCAGTTTGATCTTGCACCGGAACGATAAGCTCGGGGGTTTCCAACCATTCTAATTGGGATTCAGCCGAACATTTCCCGTTCCCCTGAACAATAAATTCGTTGTGCCCCGGCATACATACGTTTCGATTTTCCCCGTGACGATCATGCTTCCCTAAAGACGGACGCTCGTCCGAATATCAAAATGGTCCCTTGAGTGACCGACATATTTTGAATGCTCACTTCCCTAGACATAGGGCTTTTCAACCGATTCAAGATCGCTATCGTCTTGTTTCTCTCGATATAATTTCTTGGCCATGAGGCCCTGATTCCCGGTGATTAATCAAGGGTGTTCCCCTCTCAGAGGGGATGTAAATGATGCCGTGACCTTTATGGCGCGGCGGGTTTCGGTCCCCACATGAATCACACAATCGTCTGATTAGTCAGATTGAGCACACAATAAATCGTCACTCTGTGGCTGGCACGCCCCCGCACTTAATAGACGAATCGACCATTCCCGAATAACCGCACAACATAATAAGTGAATAAAAGTGCGTCCACAAGTCTGGCACGCCCGGTGGGACCTAAACCACCCTTCATCTCTTCGCCGGGATTTAGGGCCTGATGGCCTCCTAATAGACATTGTTTGTCTGCTTTGATGAATTGCAGGTGATGTCTTCGCTAGCCCTATGGGGAAAAAAGTTGGACTAGACGTAATTGCCTTTGTGGCCTCGGGGACGCTATTCCGAGGCACATGCAGCTCTCGGGAATTATGGAGGCCACCAAAAAGAAGAGAAAGAGAGAAGAAGGGAGGAGAAATCTAACCCCCTTTCCCTAAGGAGAAAAAACAGAAAGGAAAGAAGAAAAGAAGAAAAAAAAGAAAGGGAAGAAGAAAAGAAGAGAAAAAAAGAAGAGAAAGAATTGGCGAGGGAGGGTTGTACGGCCATATCTGCTAAGACCCGTGCTGAATAAAGATTACCACTGTGGGATTGAGGCGGTGGAGCGAATCACTCATCCCCTCCTTGAGGGGGTGAGCGCTCTCCTGCACACCCACCTTGGTCTATTGCACAAAAGAGGAAGAGGAGAAGAAAAGAAAGGACAAAAAAGGGTTGGTAAGCATTGCCGACCAAGAGAACAAGAAGAAGGCCGGCATCCCACCCGGCTCTGGGAGGGTCCAACTCCATGGTGCAACGCCCTGGTCTGTTCCACCTTCATGCTACTCCTATCCGGCATAAGACGGCCCCTCGAGTGGCTGTTAGAAGATCCAACAAACCACCATTGTAGCTTGATGAATTGCTGCCCACTGTGGGGAATGCTTTATAGCAATGAGGCCAAGCACGACCACCACTCCCAAAGAGAGCATGCACATACCCCGCCATGGGGGATAAGAAGAAGAGATATACCTCGCCATGGGGGCATAAGAGGCAAAAAATATACACCCCGCTCCCGGGGGCACATGAAGGGAATCCGCCCCGACTCGGGGGCGCATAAAGCAAAAGTTACACCCCGGCTTAGGGGCATTTTATGAAGAATCTACCCAGCCTTGGGGGGGGGGGGGCATAAGAAGAAACCCAGTTTCACCCCGACCTAGGGGCATAAAGAGTAAAAGAACACGCCCCGACTTAGAGGCATATGAAGAGAAGTATACCCTGCTCTAGGGCATAAGAAGCAGTAGCATACACTCCGCCATGGGGGCACAACATGCAACAGAGTTACACTCCGACTCGGGGGGCACATGAAGAAACACACCCCTCCATGAGAGGCACAAGAAGCAGGAGTACACCCCAGCTTAGGGGGGGCATATGAAGAAAGGCATACCCCGCCTAAGGGGCATTTTTTTTAAAAAAAAGAGAGAGAGAGCAACATACTCCGCCTGGGGGCATAGAAGCCATAAAAGACGTACCCCGCCATGGGGGCATAAGAAGCAAAGACTCTACCCCAGTTCAGGGGCATTTGAAGAAGAGCTACATCCCGCTGTGGGGACATGAGAAGCAAAGACTATACCCCACCTAGGGGCACACAAAGAGAGAAACTTACCTCGGGTCTGGGGCACATGAAGAGGAATACACCCCGGCCTCGGGGTCCATGAAGCAACATACACCCCCCCTTGGGGGCATTTGAAGCAGAACAAACGACATTCCCCGGTTTAGGGGCACATGAAAAAAGGAATGCACCCCGCTTGGGGGCACATAAGCATATGAGGAAGAAACTGCCCCGGCCTGGGGTCGTAAGAAGAAGCAGAGCTACACCCCACCTTGGGGGCATTTGAAGAAGCAACATACCCCGCCACGGGGGCATGGAAGCCATGAAGAATTTACCCCAGCTTAGGGGTATTCGAAGAAAATTTACCCCGGTCCAGAAGCACTTGAAGAAGAAGCGGATGCCTTGGGAGCATAAGAAGGAAAGAGTCCACCCCGGCTTAGGGGTATTTGAAGAAGAAACATACCCCGCCTGGGGGCATAGAAGCCATAAAGAATACTCCCCCGGGGCTTAAAGGAATTTGAAGAAGCTACATCCCGCCTTGGGAGCATAAGAAGAAAAGAGTCCACCCCGGCTTAGGGGTACCTGAGGAAGAAACCTACCCCACCTAGGGGCATGGGGGTCATAAAGAATATGCCCTGGTTTAGGGGTATTTGAAGAAGAAAGACACCCCGCTCCTAGGGGCACACAAAGAGAATACACCCCGCCATGGGGAAACATGAAGAGAATCCACCCCGCCACGGGGGCACAGAAGCCATCGAGGACACACCCCACTTTGAGTGCACAAGAAGAGAACATCGCCCAGCATGTCGGGGTAGAAGAAGAATAATTCCCCCTGCCTCGGGGGCACATAAAGCAAAAGTTACACCCCGGCTTAGGGGCATTTGACGAAGAATCCACCCCGACCCGGGGGGGGGGGGCATAAGAAGAAACAAAGTTGCACCCCAGTTTATGGGCTTTTGAAGAAGAAATATACCCCGCCATGAGGGCATAAAAAGCAGAAGACGTACCCCAGCTTAGGGGCGTATGAAGAGAAGTACACGCTCCGCCCGGGGTGCATGAGAAGCAAAACACACCCCGACTCGGGGGACATATGAAGAAAGGAATACACCCCAGCTTAGGGGTATTTGAAGAAGAAACACACCCCGCTTGGGGGGCATAGAAGCCATAAAAGATACACTCCGCGACGAGTGCATATGAGACAAAGAATACACCCCGACTTAGAGGAATACGAAGAGAAATATACTCCACTCTGGGGTAGAAGAAGCAGAAGGATCTACCCCGTCCAGGGGCACAACAAGCAGTAGAGTTACACCCTCGTCTGGGGGCACATGAAGAGAAATATACCACGCCATGAGGGCATAAAAAGTAGAAGACATACCCCGGCTTAGGGGCGTATGAAGAGAAGTACATGCTCCGCCCGGGGTGCATGAGAAGCAAAACACACCCCGACTCGGGGGACATATGAAGAAAGGAATACACCCCGGCTTAGGGGTATTTGAAGAAGAAACACACCCCGCCTGGGAGGCATAGAAGCCATAAAAGATACACTCCGCCACGAGTGCATATGAGACAAAGAATACACCCCGGCTTAGGGGTATTTCAAGAAGAAACATACCCCGCCTGGGGGCATAGAAGCCAGAAAGGATACACCCCGCTTGGGGGCATAAGAAGTCGGGGCTCTACCCCGCTATGGAGGCATAAGAAAAAAAGATACACCCTGGCTTAGGGGTATTTGAAGAAGAAACATATCCCGCTCCGGGGCATAAGAAGTAGAAGTTACACCCCGTCTGGGGGCCTAGAAGCCATGAGAGACACACCCCGCCTGGGGGCACAGAAGAAAAGTTACGCCCCAAGTTGGGGGCACATCAAGAGAAATACACCCCAGGCCGGGGGCGTTAATGAGAAAGGAAGAGCATAAAAAAGAACAGTCATGGGATAGACGTGGTCTTTGAACCCGCCTCTTCACACGAAAGAAGAAGAGAAGGAAAAAGAAGAAAAGAGACGTGAGGCAGACGTGGTCCTTGAACCCGCCTCTTCGCACAAAAGAAGAAGAGAAAAAAAGAGACTTGAGGCAGACGTGGTCCTTGAACCCGCCTCTTCACAATAAAAAGAAGAGCAGAAAAGAAAAGAATAGTCATTAGGCAGACGTGGTCTTTCCACTTGCCCCTCCACATAAAAGAAGAAGAGAAGAAAAGAAAGTAATCCTTGAGGCAGACGTGATCTTTCAACCTCTACCTCCAGCCATCCAACGAATAGACCTCTCATGGGGTCGGCATCACGACCTTTCATCCGAACCGACAACATTACGCCAAAGGGGCGTTAAACCGACAGCATTCCACCGACGGGGCGTTAAACCAACAAAGCATTCCGCCGATGGGACGTTAAGCCGACCGATGTCAAGCCAACAAGTAACTCCACCTGCAGCCTTTGGCCACCCAAAAGAATCAACCTTTCACTCTGGTTCGGGTCCCTCCCCGGCCAGAGAATCAAAGAATCAACCTTTCACTCTGGTTCGGGTCCCTCCCCGGCCAGAGAATCAAAGAATCAACCTTTCACTCTGGTTCGGGTCCCTCCCCGGCTATAGAATCAAAGAATCAACCTTTCACTCTGGTTCGGGTCCTTCCCCGGGCAGAGAATCAAAGAATCAACCTTTCACTCTGGTTCGGATCCTTTCCCGACCAGTGAATTAAGGAATCAACCCTTCACTTTGGTTCGGATCCTTTCCCGGCCAGAGAATTAAAGAATCAACCCTTCACTTTGGTCCGGATCCTTTCCCGGCCAAAGAATTAAAGAATCAACCCTTCACTTTGGTTCAGATCCTTTCCCGGCCAGAGAATCAAAGAATCAACCTTTTCACTTTGGTCCGGATCCTCCCCCGACCAGAGAACTAAAAAAGAGACCTTTCACTTTGGTCCGAATCCTCTCCCGGCCAGAGAACTAAAAAAGGAGACCTTTCACTTTGGTCTGGATCCTTCCCCGTCCAGAGAATTAAAGAATAAACCTTTCACTTTGGTTCGGATCCTCCCCCGGCCAGAGAATAAAAGAATAGACCTTCCACTTTGGCTCGGATCCTTCTTCGGCCAGAGAATCAAAGAATAAACCTTCCACTTTGGCTCGGACCCTCCTCCGGCCAAAGAATCAAAGAAGAGACCTTTCACTTTGGTTCGGATCCTCCCCCGGCCAGAGAACAAAAGAATAGACCCTTTCACTTTGGCTCGGACCCTTTCCCGATCGGAGCACAAAAGAAAAGACCTTTCACTTTGGTTCGGATCCTTCCCCGGCCAGAGAATCAAAGAATAGACCTTTCACTTTGGTTCAGATCCTTTCCCGACCAGAGAATTACAGAATAAACCCTTCACTTTGGTTCGGATCTTTCCCCGACCAGAGAATCAAATAATAAACCTTTCACTTTGGTTCAGATTCTTCTCCGGCCAGAGAATCAAAGAATAAATCTTCCATTTTGGTCCGGATCCTTCCCCCGCCAGAGAATCAAAGGATAAACCTTTCACTTTGGTTCGGATCCTTTCCCGACCAGAGAATTAAAGAATAACCCCTTTACTTTGGTTCGGATCCTTTCCCGACCAGAGAATTAAAGAATCAACCTTTCACTTTGGTTCGGATCCTTTCCCAACCAGAGAATTAAAGAAGTGACCTCTCACTTTGGTTCGGATACCCCCCGGCCAGAGAATTAAAGAACAGACCCTTCACTTTGGTTCAGATCCTTCCCGGCCAGAGAATCAAAGAACAAACCTTTCACTTTGGTTCGGATCCTTCCCCGGCCAGAGAATTAAAGAAGAGACCCTTTCACTTTGGTTCGGATCCTTCCCCGGCCAGAGAATCAAAGAATAAACCTTCCACTTTGGTCCGGATCCTCCCCCGGCCAGAGAATCAAATAATACACCTTTCACTTTAGTTCGGATCCTTCCCCGGCCAGAGAATACAAGAATAAACCTTCCACTTTGGTTCGGACCCTTCCCCCGGCCAGAGAGCAAAAGGGGACCCTTCTCTTCGGCTCTCATATCCCCCTACCCGACGCCCTTCGGCTCAGCCATTTCGGCCAAGGCCTACTATCAGGATTAATCCATCCATCCCACCACGCTCTCTGATATCTTTCAGCTTTGTAGCCGACTTCTAACATCTCTCGGCTTGTAGCCCGCTTCCCAATTTTGACTCTTGTAGCCTACTTCCCGACTGTGGCTCTTTGTAGCCTGCTTCCTTAATTTCGGCTCTTGCAGCCTGCTTCCAACTTCGGCTCTTGCAGCCCGCTTCCCAGTTTTGGCTCTTGTAGCCTGCTTCTCAACTCTTGGCTTTTACAGCATGCTTCCCAATTTTGGCTTTTGTTGCCTGCTTCCCCAATCTTTAGCTTTATAGCCTACTTCTCGACTTCGACTCTTTGCAGCCCGCTTCTAGACTTCGGCTCTGATAGCCTACTCCCCAATTCTGGCTTTTATAACCCGCTTCCCAACTTCGGCTCTCACAGCCCGCTTCCCAACTTGGGCTCTCGCAGCCTACTTCCTTTTGGCCTTTATGGCCTGCTTCCCCAATGTCCCTCGGCTTCTATAGCCCGCTTCCCTAATGTCCTTTCGGTCCTCCATGGTTTGCTTCCCTAATACTTTTACTACCACTACACTTATACGTAACGACAATATGTTCTTACGCAAAAAAAAAAAGAGGAAGAAAGAAGAAAAGAAAAGAGACAAAGAAGAATGCTTGATTGCTCTGCTTGCATGCTTGCTTAATATAGAATAATACACCTCCTTGGAATTTTCTTGGACTGTGTTTCTTTGCTAAATAATATTGTCCCGATTTCGATGCACGGGCGTCACGACACGCAATCGAAGGGAACCCAATTATAGCAAGTGCACACGTCAAAGGGAAGAGTCATGGCTAAATTGTTAAGCCCAACTCACAAAATAAACCTGAGGCAACTCTCCCACTTCGCGCTTAATGTGTCCAATGGTCTTCAACCATAGGGATTGCCCGACTTTCTTCTTAGCACTCTACGAATGCTTGAATTTCTGCACTTGCGTGAAAGGTAATCATGAGGAAAAAGCTGCCTACCCCCACCTAAAAAAAATGATGCAAAAAAAAGAGGGAAGCGGAACCGAGTAGCCGGGAATCCCCATTGAGACAAATGAGGAGACTCGCGCGAAATGGTGAAGCAAATTATAATAAGGGCGAAGCCTAGTAGCCGGGAATCCCCATTGAGACACATGAGGAAACTCACGTCAAACGGTGGAGTCCGCAATAGAATTATAATAAGGGCGAAGCCTAGTAGCCGGGAATCCTCATTGAGACACATGAGGAAACTCACGTCAAACGGTGGAGTCCGCAATAGAATTATAACAAGGATGAATCCTAGTAGCCGGGAATCCCCATTTAGACACATGAGGAGACTCGCGCTGAATGGTGAAATCCGCTACCAAAATAAACAGATGGGGGCTGTGCGAAGCTACCGAAATCGAAAGCCTGAAACCAATGTACATGCACTAGAGTAATCCTCGAGTGTCACTAGGAAAACCTGCATATCCCTATGGTTGGGGCTCTTTGTTCACTTATTTGTGTTCGCTCCTCCGTGTCACAGAGAATTGCTTCAGGTGAAATGCGTAAATTTAGGCTGTGCATGCAAGACATGCGATATCCTCTTGACGTGTGCACCACCCCTTAGTCATGCCTCAAGGCCCGCACCGCGTTTGTGAATTACGGGCGATGTCCCTATCCCATCCCCTATAGAGGGAGCTGCCTTACTTATATCTACGTTATGTCTGCTGACGAATGCCTGCATGTTTGGATGAAAAGATTAATAATAATAATAATAGCATAAAAAATGGCTACCGAAGCCTGCCTTCTCGATTTCGACTTTCGCAGCCCACTTTCCTAATTTCGGCCTTCACGGCCCGCTTCCCAATCTTTGACTTTATAGCATGCTTCCCTAATCTCTGTCTTTTATAGCCTGCTTCCCCAGCCTCTGGCTTTTGTAGCCTGCTTCCCAACCTCTGGCTTTTATAGCCTACTTCCTTCGGCTCTTGTAGCATGCTTCTCAACTTCGGCTCTTTGCAGCATGCTTCTCAACTTCGGCTTGTAGCCCGCTTCCCCAACATTTTGGCTTCTGTAGCCCACTTCCCTTTGGCCTTCATGGCCTGCTTCCCGATGTTGGCTCCTGTAGCCTGCTTCCCCGATCTTTGGCTCTCGTAGCCTGCTTTCCTTAATTCCGGCTCTTGTAGCCTGTTTCCCAACTTCGGCTCCTTGCAGCATACCTCCTAATTTTGCCTTTTGTAGTCTACTTTTCAATTTCGGCTATCGCAGCCTGCTTTCTCAGTTCTGGCTCGTACAGCCCAATCTTAGCCCTCACGGCCTACTTCCTGCCCTTGCGACTCGTTAATCTCCCAACTTCAGCTTCCATAGCCCGCTTCCTCAATTTGGACTCTCATAGCCTGCTCCCCAATTTCGGCTTTTATAGCCTGCTTCCCAACCTTTGGCTTTTATAGCCTGCTTCCTCAACCTTTGGCTCTTGTAGCCTACTTCCCAACTTCAGCTCTTTGTAGCATGCTTCTCAACTTCGGCTTGTAGCCCGCTTCCCCAACATTTTGGCTTCTGTAGCCCACTTCCTTTTGTCCTTCATGGCCTGCTTCCCAATGTTGGCTCCTGTAGCCTGCTTCCCCGATCTTTGGCTCTCGTAGCCTGCTTTCCTTAATTCTGGCTCCTGCAGCCTGCTTCCCTTTGGCCTTCGTTGCCTAATTCCCAATTTTGGCTCTTGTAGCCTGCTTCCCAACTTTGGCTCCTTGCAGCATACCTCCCAATTTTTCTTTTGTAGTATACTTCTCAATTTCGGCTATCGTAGACTGCTTTCTCAGTTCTGGCTCGTACAGCCCAATCTTAGCCCTCACGGCCTACTTCCTGCCCTTGCGGCTCGCTAATCTCCCAACTTCGGCTTCCATAGCCCGCTTCCTCAATTTGGGCTCTCGTAGCTTGCTCCCCAATTTCGGCTTTTGTAGCCAGCTTCCCAATTGTGGCTCTTGTAGTCCGCTTCCCCGATTTTAGCCTTCATGGTCTACTTCCGCAACACCGATTCTGGCCCTTGCGGTCCACTTTCCCAGGTTTAGACTTCACAGTTGGTACTCCTGGCGCATTGAAGAACAAAAAAAAGTCCTTTTACTTTGGTCAGGGCCTGTTGCCTAGTCAGAAGAATAAAAAGATTCTCTCCACTCTAGATCGGATATTCCGTCCGGCTAGAGAACAGAAATTTCTCTCCACTCTAGATCAGACCTTCTGTCCGGCTAGAGAATAAAAGATTCCTTTCACTCTGGTTTGGACCTTTTGTCTAGCCAGAGAATAAAAAGACCCTTGCTTGGACACTCACCCCGTGTCCATGAATGAACCACGTCAACTCTCGGCAGTCCGTCGGCGTTGATGAATAAATTTGTAACTCTTTTCACTCTGGTTTGGACCTTTCATCTAGCCAGAGAACAAAAAGACCCTTGCTTGGACACTCACCCCGAGTCCATGAATGAACCACGTCAGCTCTCGGCAGTCCGTCGGCGTTGATGAATAAATTTGTAACTCCTTTCACTCTGGTTTGGACATTTCGTCTAGCCAGAGAACAAAAAAAAACCTTGCTTGGACACTCACCCCGTGTCTATGAATGAACCACGTCAGCTGTCACGCCCCGAGCGCGGAAGGAACCCGGGGAGAGACGTGACGAGTTTATATCAATCACGTCAATCAGAGCAAGTAGAATTTCGACATCAACATAGAGTGTGCAACAAGACAAGAATCTAAAACATAACCAAAGACTGATACCACTGATATAACCAATCCATTTAAACCAAGTCACATACTTCAAGACTTAACATCACAGATCAGGCCCGCAAGCCTTAAATATTACAACCCTTGCAATAACATAAGTTCTAATGACAAGACTCAAGGAATAAACTAAGGACGACATGACACGATAGAGTTCAACAACATGACGCTTGCAGGTTCTACGCTCGTCACTCTCGCTTCTGCCCATCCGAGTCCGAGTCAGGGTCCGTATTACCTGAAAAGGTTGGGGAAAAGAACTTGATGAGTGAACGCTCAGTAGGAATTATATCTCAAGAACTAGCAATTGGTTTAAGTAATTACCTCTTCCAATAAAAATGCAAGTTTAGCATGTAAAGTATAAAAAAATAGAATGCTATGGAATTGAACATGATAACAAGAGGAAATAACATGTACTGTTGATCCAAGATAAGGAATTTCAAGTATTCAAGATTTCCAAGTTTTTGAACGAGTACCAAGTATATCAATAAAGTCTTTCATGTCATGAGATAATGGCTATTAGCAAGCAAGTACTTTGCCCATTCCGGGCCACGCAAGTCATGTCAAGTCAATCAAGTCAAGCACGCGAGAGAGAGGGATAGAGATATAGTGGAGTGTCGTAGATTCAAGCAAGTACTTCGGTGCAATGCCACACCGTGATCAATATAACTCCCATGGGCACAAGTACTTTCGGGTGCTCCTCCCAGGACCAGATCGGGCCCTAAATGCGCGGACATTGTTACATGTAATATCTAGACAACCACTTTAGTGATAGCCATGGATTTCCAAGAACAAACTCATGTAGGATATCAAGGTAGATTCGTGGATAGGTTCCACGGAATTCAAGGAAGAACATTAGATGGACAATGATAAAACCAACGAGAATCATGACATGTCGATAACCTGGGTAGAGACGGTACCTTAGCTAGGTAGCCGAGATAACTTGAGTGGATGACTAGACCTGTCACCAATCAACGGACATGAATCAAGCTGATTGACCCCATCTATAAGGGACTCAATCCAAGATATCGCCTAGTGGAATATCATCATTCCATTGGCAAAGATTATTCTCTCATGGACCAAGATGGCAACATGAGAGGGCCGGTTTACCATAAGTCGGGGCAATCAAAAAGGTACAAGGTGTTTAAGGTACAACCAGCTCAGTCGGCCTTGAGGGAATCCAAGGCTACGAGGAGACTTACGGAGGTCCCAATGACTAACTCGTCAGTCCAAAGGAATAGAATGTCCAATGGAGGACTTGTATGTCACCGAGAGTTAGTGGGTAATGTGATAAATCATCGTGAAACATGGGACTATACTCACGGAATGGAATATATTGCCGATATATACACACACCCACACACACACACACACACACACACACACACACACACGCACACACACACACACACACACACACACATATATATATATATAGATATATATATATATAACCCTCGGTTCACATAAAGCCGTGGAAAATAAATATGCAGGAAATTCGCGACTTATGCCAAGTCACTATTTAATAAATTCACGACCTTCTCTGGGCCGTTTCTTTACTAATTGACGACTGCTGGAACAGTCGTCCCATCTGTAATTTCTATTATTGCAGCAATTTACCCAATTCTATATTTCAAGAAAACGCGCCTTAGGCAGGGGCGTTATTTCACAAAGAAGCGGCTTGCACTGTGTCGTTAATTACCATTTTCCAGAATTTAATAACTTTTAGAAATTTTAGGAAAGTAACGACTTATCCTAAGCCATTAATTTAAAATAGCACCCTTGGGTGGGGCGTCACTTTCATAAAAGATGACCTACTGGCTGTCGTTAATTCATTCCTTTCCAGGATAAACATGAGTATTTATCAATTTCTTAAAATTAACGACTCTTGGGTCGGGTGTCAGAACATGAATTAGCGCCCTAGAGAGGGTCGCCTCTTTCCAAAATTTCCAGAAAACTTCTAAATCGCAGTAAAACTATATGCATGAATTACAGATGATATTATCATAAATTTTTATGCTAGTTTGGGCTACAATCCTTGAGAAAACCTACCTCTTGTTGAAGATTAAACGGCGAAAATGATACTCTGTTTAAAATAGAGTATGTCGTCTGCTTACAGGATGAAGATGGAGGAAGATGATGGAGGCTCCCACGTCGGCAACAAGATGAAGAAGAGGAAGAATGAGAGGACGCTCTCCTTCTTGCTTAGCAGGATGAAGAACGGGAGAAGAAGCTTCACACTTCACGCGTCCGACCGGCAGGGAGAAGCAGGAAGAAGCTTTCTGTAACCACAGCAGGATGAAGATAGGATGCAGAGTGTTGCAGGATGTAGCAGGACCTCCTTCGAAGCAGCAGTTACTTAGAAAAATCAGCCCGTTCGAGGGGGTGTGGTATTTATAAGACTCTCAACGATCTGGAGGGTTCTATTGTTGGATTATGGAAGGGTTTTACGATCAAGATTGGTAAGTTTTTAAACCTACTATGCATGGTCCTCACCCTTCCAGGATAGCAGCCGCATGCTCCCATTTGCATAGGGAGAACCCTAATACAGGCCATGCAGCGAACGAGCATGCCTTAATTTAATTCCCAGGGAAAAAGACGTCTGAGACTGGGGCGTTTTTCATCAAGTAGCGCCTTAACAGAGGGCGTGTTTTCATTAAATAACGCCTTACAAAAGGTCGTCTTTTACTTTTCTATATTTTGGCACTTTATTTCTAATTTTCTTGCGCCCATGATAAGGGCGTTATTACTATAATTAGCGTCTTAAGGAAGGGCATTATTTCATTTTGGCTCAATTGTTCCCTGAAGTGTAAGGCCCATTTATGTATTTCTCTTGGCTGGTTTTAAAGTTCATTAAGTACCTCTAAACATATATATATAGCTTAATTATTTTTATTCATTTAGAATATTTTATTCCTTATTAATTATCCGGGGTCTTACACCCTCCCCCACTTAAAATAATTTGGTCCCCAAATTCAATTGCGTGAAATGGAGACATGGAGGGTATAGAGTACTTACGATTTAGAACAATTCTGGATATCTCCTTCGCATAGATTCCTCAGTTTCCCATGTAGCTTCTTGTTCCAAGCATTTGTTCCACTGCACCTTTACCATGGGAATGGTCTTGTTTCTTAAGACTCGGACCTCTCGATCAAGAATCTTCATTGGCTTCTGTTCGTATGTGAGGTCCCTCTGAATTACTAAATTACTATGATCAATGACGTGGAAAGGGTCGTGCACATATTTCTTCTGCATGGAAATGTGGAACACGTTGTACACTTCCGACAATTGAGGAGGCAAAGCAAGGCGATAGGCTACTTCACCAACTCTTTCCAATATTTCGAATGGTCCAATGAATCTTGGTGTAAGCTTGCCTTTAACTCCGAACCTTCTTATTCCTCGACCGGGTGAGACCTTGAGGTAAACATGGTCTCTAACTTGGAACTCTAGTTCCCTTCTTCTATTATCTGCATAAGATTTCTGCCTGGATTGTGCTACTTTGAGTCTCTCACGGATAAGTTCAACCTTCTCGGTGGTGTTTCTTACCATATCTGGCTCTAGTAGTTGCTTCTCGCCAACCTCATCCCAGCATATAGAAGATCGGCAACTCCTGCCGTACAAGGCTTCAAATGGAGCCATCTGTATACTGGCTTGATAACTATTGTTGTATGCAAACTCGACTAGGGGCAAATGATCATGCCAACCTCCGCCAAAGTCAATAATGCAAGCTCGTAACATGTCTTCAACTATTTGGTTTGTTCTCTCGGTCAGACCGTCGGTCTGGGGATGAAAAGCAGTACTGTAGTTGAGCTTTGTCCCCAAAGAGTGTTGTAGACCCTTCCAGAAATGAGAAGTGAAGCGAGGGTCTCGGTCAGACACGATTGACGTTGGGACTCCATGCAATCTCATGATCTCCTTAATATACAATGCGGCCAAAACATCAACCGACCATCAATTTTTAATTGGCAAGAAATGCGTTGACTTGGTCAGTCGGTCGATGATTACCCAAATACCAATTCATTCCCATTTCCATTTAGGAATATCTAGGGGGTGTAACTTTCTGGCGGGTCTTTGATGTTCCGCTTGTTAGGGTGCTAGACCCGGATACAGAGGGGGGGTGAATGTATCCTTCTATGTATAATGGCCAAATAAAACTTGGATGCTAGAGATAGACACAGAATAGAACCAATTTGATTCAACTCAAATACAAACACTTGGAGCGTGCCTATCCAAGCATCTAGCGGAAGCAAATCAAGCAATCTGATGAACCAGTTGAAAATCCTTTTAAACAAAAGAGCAAATATGTAACTGGCCCCCAAATGACCAACTAGCGGAAGCAGCACAAATGAGAATAAGAAATTTCAAGACAATCTGTGAAGGGTGGTAGGAGATATGGAAGAACACACTACAAGCAAACCACTGCTCAAAGATTTTAAGGTGGTTCGGTCCTCCAGACCTACATCCACCCCTCACTCCCAACCGGAGTGAGGCTTCACTAGCAAACGCTAGAACCAAGCAGACTCAGTCTGCAAACAGTTACTGCCACACAGCTTGACCAGGGGAACACCCTCCCCTCTTCCTCCCAACCGGAGGGACACCCAAGTGACTCCCAGCCACTTGGAAACTAGAGGTCGAAGACCTCTCTTCCTCCAGACCAGGAGGGACACCTGGACTTGCAACCACAAGCCCAGAACCGTATGACTAGCCTCACTTCCTCTAACCAGAGGAACCCACAAGTGACAACCTGTCACTTGCAACCCGGAGATTAGATCTCCCTTTTCCTGAACCAACAGGAGGAACCCGATCCCTAACAGGGCAATCGGAAGAACAAAGATGATCAGAAAACAAAGAAAAACAATAAAGGAAAATAACACAGCAATCAGAAAGCTGTAAAACGAAATGCACAATGTGGCTCTCAACGGAGCTGACTGGCCTGGATCTGATCCACGGTCCAGTGAAGACAGATCTTCAAGCAGCTTCTCCCTTCTTCTCCACGAGCTCTCTCGCTCACTCTCTTTCTCTCTTTCTTTCTCTTCTGCTCTCCAAATCTCTCACTCTCTATCTCTCTTTCTTTCTCTTCTGCTCTCACTCTCACTCTCTTCTCTGCTCTCTTCTTTTCTTTTCTTCTTTTTCTGGATCGAAGGGCTTTCTACTCTTCCGGCTTTCTGCTTCGATCTCTTTCTTCTGTGGAAGAAGGCTCATATATATAGCAGCAGCAGCATCATCACCCCCGACGTGTGACCTCCACATTTCCAGCCCTAAGTATTCGGACCACGTGGCAGTCTCTCAGCCAGCTTCATTTCAGCCTCGGATCACGTGCTGCCCAGTCACTGGGGAATATTTCCTCGGACCACCTTCTTCTTCTCCTGCAAGGAATTAACACGATTAACACTCAGGGCCACAATAACTAAAACTGCATGAGGTATATGAAAGCAATACAAGATGCACTGTACTGAGAATGACACGAGATACACAAGATTACTTCAGTACGAAATAAATGGAGAATGACACGAGGTCAGATGAAAATAGCACGAGGAAAAAAACAGAACAACACGAGATACACAATTAACACAACAACGAAGACGACACGAAGTCAGATGAAGACAGCATGAGGTGAGAAGAAGCTAACACAGAGTGAAGCAATAGAAAGACACGCGATCAGAAGAGACCTGGACGAGGTTAGAACGAAACAACACGAACTAACAAACGGCAACAAAAGACGACACGAAGTGAAACAACACTTGAAAACATAAGAAAAACAACTCGAGCATAAAATAGCTCGAATGAATGACTCGAAGACGAGGCGACACGGGCTGACCACGACACGAAGACAAATAATAGAAACCGTCACGAGTTGAAGACAACACGAAGATGAAAACAGAAACCGACACGAGTTGAAAACAACACGAAGATGAAAACAGAAACCGACACGAGTTGAAAACAACACGAAGGCGAAACACAGGAAGTGACACGGAGTGTGGTCAAGGCGAGAAGGACACGAAGTCTAAAGAGAAAAAATAGCACGAAGACAGAAGACTGACACGGCTATCACGACACGTGATGAAGCAGTGACACTAGTAAAAAAATGACTCGAGGAACAACAGTAAGTGACACGGAATTAAACAAGCAGACATAAAAGATGACACGAGATGAGGTCACAAAGTGACAAAGACACGAGGTCTAGAAAATACGACACGAAGACACAAGAGCAAACATAGAGGACTGACTCGAGATGAGCAACTAAGTGCTAACGACACGAGGTTCATACAGAAGCAACTCGAAGTTCATCAGAACAATTCGATCTGCTTCAGAAGAATCAGCATGAACTCAATCAGCACACAACTTAAAGTAACACAAGGTACGAAAGGACGACACGGCGTGGTGAAAACACAAACAGTACTAAAACTAAAACGACACGAGGTAAGAAAGAAATAACACGGACTTAAACACAAGAATAACGCGAAGTATGACAGAAACAGTACGGACATACAATGTACTACCTCATAGCAGATTTCCTGTTAATCAATATGCATCAGACGACTGTGTATGGACTTGAAGACCCTTAGCCAATGTATAGACTTCAAAGTAGAGACCGATGTGTAGACTTCACGTGAAAGCCCAATGTGCAGAATTGACGCTGTACAGACTTTCCAAAGAGAACGTAACGCTGTACAGACTTGAACTGAAGACCAATGTATGGACTTCAAAACAGATGCTAAGGCCAAGAGGAGTGTATAGACTTTCACGATGTATGGACTTGATGATCTTCAAAGCACAATGTCTAGACTTTGCCACTGTATGGACTTGAAGAAACAGTGCAACGTATGGACTTGATCTCAAGAAATGTAAGTGATGTACACACTTAGCCAATGTGTAGACTTTGCCTTAGATGCTAAATGAGACGCTAAAGTCTGTATAGACTTAGCCTAAGACAATGTATGAACATATCAGCAGAGAAGCAATGCACAGAACAGAAATCAAGAACAGAAATCAAGCACAAGCCAATATATCACAGCATGACTCAAGCATACACATGCGTTCTTCACAATTCAGACATGACACACTTATGCAATCTCCCACAGAAAAGGTCAGACATATTCAAGACAATGTGGTGACTCATTCATGTTGCTATCATTAAAACATCACATCATCAACAAAGCACAAGGGGCACAACAATCTCCCCCTTTTTGATGATGGGCACAACAATCTCCCCTTTTTGATGATGGCAACATAATGAGTCACACTGACTCATCAAACTATTCTCCCCCTTTGACATAATCAAAAAGAAGGGAAATGGTTTGATAGTCAAATGCAGCACAACAATGCAGAGAATGAGTCAAGGTTCTTTAAAATGAAGATCTCCCTTATGACCATGAAACAGTTCTCCCCCTATCAACATGCATGATTGACTACTCTCCCCTTAGATGAAAATAAACCATAACTCCCCCTGAGGCACATGAATGGACTTTAGTTATTCAATAAATCAATCTGAAATCAACCATTACAAAGAATCTGAATTCTGGTGAAGATACCACAGAATCAGAACTTATTGCAGAACAAGATGGAAGATTCCAACAGTGTAGAGAGAAATACATCTCAGGAATCAATCTGAAATCCACCATCATAAAGATTCTGAGGTTCAGAAGGCGGCAAGTGAACAAGGTAATAATGGGAGTGGCACCTCACATTTGCATGGTCAGAAAAATGCAGATGGAATCAGTCAACTGATAAGAAAGGAGTTGACTATACAGTTTTTGTTGATCATGCATAAATCTGATCATGAGGGATTTGAATGCAAGGTCACAAATGATATGAACATGATTCAGTATGACAAGGAATGCTCCCCCTGAATAGATGCCACTTGATATGCAAGTGATGCATGACATGGAAGCTCCCCCTCAATAAGTGGAATCTTATGAGATAGATGAGAAGGAGACCACATGGGCAGACAAGGAGAAGTTCAGGTCAATGATCTAAGGAAACTGAGCAGAAAGATTTTCAAGGAGATATCAATCTCATAAATCCAAAACATAATTTTTCAAGGTCTTCCATTATAGGGACTTATGAATGAGCCTTTTGAACAGCATGGTTTAAACATGATGTATGCAGAGTTTATCAATAAAATTCTGTATTGATATCTAAAACCATGTTTTAATAAAGATGAACCAAGCCCTCATATTTATCTTGATTAATCTCCCTTTCTCTTACACAATCAAGTCTATTGACTTCTTTCAGAATTACATGCACCAGTATTGAAGTCAAGCAATTATGAAGTCATATGATTTTGTCTAGGGTTGTAGCAATTTAATTTTAGCATCAATATTCAGATATTTCAATTTGTTCAACAATTTTCCATGCTACAAATTTTACGAGCACTCTAGTTCAGTTCACACCTTGTAACTAGAGGATATACCTTGATCAGAGGCCAATATCCCTAAGCACTTAGTGTGACTAACTGTCATGCTATATATGAACAGAGATAGCATTTACACATCATGACACACTCCAAATCATTTCTTGATGAGTGAGTTGTATTTCTCAGTGTGCATGCCATTGCTCTGCCTGAATTTCAATGAATTCTTAATCAGAGTTAACTAAGGCACCTCATGACACAGTCCTTCGGACATGTGTTTCTCAGTGACCAATGTCATTGCTCTGACAGATATTACCCTTTAGACATTTCAGAAAAATTCATTTGCTTCAAATCAATAATAGTTTCATGTACTTAATCAGTTGAAGTCATGTATTCAAAAGTGCAGATTTCAGAAGATTTCAAGACACAGCATGAAACAGATGGTTAATGTTTATTAAACATGCTTCAGATATTTTTAAGAGATTTTAAAGTCAAACCTTGAGTACATTAAACTTAAACCACCTGAGTTATTTTAGATATTCATAAAAACGTATAATAGAAGATTTCTAGTTCAAGATGTTTCAGATTTATGATCGAGATAGCCCATTGAAATCTTCATGAAAGACTGAAATGATTCTGATATCAAATGATACCAATTGTATACCAATTTTGAAGCTCAGTGTTTTCAAATTATGATCACGGTTTGGTCAAAAAGAATAAATGAAAGGGATATGCACACAAGGCAAGATGTCAGGAGGTCAGGCAAGTTCCAGGATGTTCAAAGTTAACATGCAATGAACTCTGACATAAATATATGCACATGACTACCTTCATGCAATGTATTGACTCCTCCTGACACTATGCATTCAATTACCCTTTTTGGTATTTTCAATGCAGTAAAGTGCAATGCAATTAACTACATGCATGCAAGGACTGAACGCTGAATGCTATGCAACATAACCCAGTCCTACATGCATTGAACAACTTCATTAACAGTCATGCAAATGATGTATGCAGACATTTGACACATGCATTGACTGTATACATTAAAGAACCGTTTAGCTTAGTGCAAAATGCAGTGCATCTAGCATCTTGTTCATTTAGTGCAAACAACAGCATGAGAAGAGCAACAAATATATTCAGAATTGAATTCAGTGAAGAGATCATCAAAATTCAGACAAGCAGATCAACATGAAATTCACATTTTTTCATACTCACAAATTCAGATAATGAATTTAAAACAGATTTCAGAACTGACCTGAATTGAGTCCTGGGGTTTTCTTTTTGAGTGCCTTGGTTAAGCCCTTTTATTTCTCCTTCCAAGGCACACCTGCAGCAAGTCAATCAATTTGATCTTGCAGGAACCCAAGCTGCCTTGGGTCCTGTATAAGCCCTAACAGGTGTTCTAAACAATTTCTTAGCAGTATTATCATCATGATCCATCAGGTAACAGTTATCCATGAGATGACCAAATTTTCCACAATCTCTACATGATGTAGCAAACCTTGAATTCTTTTTGTGGACATTATTATCATCATGGAATCTATGTGAATTTGTATGAAAATTTTTGTTACTTGCATGAGGTTTTGATTTAGCATTGCCTGCCCACAAGCATTCAGAAGCTCGGTGGCCAGGTTTTTCACATTCAAAACATACAAGAATCTTTTCTGTAAAAATAGGTTCATTTCTGCCAAGAAAATTTCTATTTTCAGGAAATTTATCAAATTTGGAATTAAGATGTTTTCCCTGAGCATACCAGCAGTCCTTGACTGCATGGCCATGCTTTCCACAGTGAGAGCAATAAGAGGCATTCTTTTTAAAATTGAGTTCATTATTGCCATAGCCTCCTTGGGCATGCCAACAGTCCTTGACTGTGTGGCCATACTTCCCACAGTGATAGCATGCAGAAGACTTTCTGTTAATGACAGGGAATTTAACAGTTTTAGAATTGAATTTTCTACCCTGAGCATGCCAACAATCAATGGCCCTGTGGCCATGCTTTCCACATTCAAAGCATGAAATAGAATTTCTTTTAAAAGAGCCTAACCAGCATTCAGAGGTCTTGTGACCCATTTTGTTGCAGTTAGAACAGATGATATGCTGGTTCATTGAAACAGATTTGTTTTCATTAAGAACATATTGGTTTGCAGGGAATTTAGCATGATATGAATAAAATGTTTTCTTACCCCTAACAAACCAGCAATGAGCAATTGAGTGTCCTAATTTACCACAAATAGAACATGTGACACTCCTTTTCTGAGGTGAAGGATTTTTATCATGAGATCTCCTAGCATTCTTATCATCCTTCTCCATCAGCTTACACTCATGCATCAGATGTCCAAATTTATGACAGTAATGACAGATCATTTTCTTTTTGGATGCTTGTGAATGTGTATGAGGACTGTGATCAATATGCACTGATGAACCCTTTTCATTTATTTTCTGATTTACAGTCCTTTTCTGATTTTTATCCTGTTTTCCTATTTTCTTAGCCTTGTACTGAGTTGGAGATGAAGTAGAAGGCTTCTCCTGTTCAGATGATTTAACAAAGACAGTTTTCAGGTTGGCTCCATCAGCCTTCCTCATGACTGGACTGTAACCCAGTCCTTCTTTCTTAAAAATAATCTTTGTTCCCAGTATTTTCTGAACAATGGGCTGTTTGTCTTTTGATGTTGTGGCTACGTTTGAGGCATTTATAAAGGATGTCATTACTTTGTTCTGCAAAGCCTTTTTATTTAGATTATTGTAGCCCAACCCTTCCCTTTTGACATTGACTTTTACACCTAGCAGCTTGTCTAGGTTTTCTTGCCCATCAACAAATTTTGACAAAGAGACTTTCAAATCCTGAATTTCATCTTCCAAAGAGGAAATATGTAGCTCATAACTGGCAATCTCTTGTTCACTGCAATTCACACATTCAGTTAACACATTGTTAGCAGTTTTGTATTTTTCAATTTCCTGTTCCAGATTGCTCAGTTTATTAGAATCTTCAACACAAATACTTTTTCCTCTTTCCAAAGCTAGAAGTCTCTCTGACATAGTGGAATTCAACATTTTTAATTTTTCATTTTCTTCCTTAAGCTTGTCATTCTGAATTAACTCATTTATTAGAGTCTGATCTTCTGAGTTAATTTCAAGTTTTCTTTCAGCCTTGAATTCTTTCAAATCTTTTTCCTTCTTTTCAATGTTTTTCTGTAATTCCACATTCACAGATTTGATGGCTTCCAGTTTTTCAGCAAGCAAGTTTTTCTCCTGCTTGAGTTTCTCAAATTTGTTATCATTTTTATTAGCAGATGTTCTCAGGGAATCATTTTCGGATCTCAGCTTGTTTAAATCTGAGTTTACACTTTCAAAGTTTTTCAGCAATTTTTCATACTGGTCATGATAGTTAACAACAGTCTGATTATCATTATCTGAGTTCAATTTTTCTTTGAGTTCAGATATCACATTTATATGTTCTTGATTTTCAGTTTTCAATAATGAAACTTGTTTCTTCAGTATTTGAAAGTCAGACATACAAGCATCATGAATATTTTTCAATTCAACACACTTTCTACAAGGAAAGCTTGAACTATCTAAACCAGTACCCTTCTTCAATTTCTTATACTATTTTCTTAACAGCTCATGAGATTCAAATAATTCAGCATAAGCATTCTCCCAATCTTCTAGAGAGAAATTCTCGAAGAGATTTACCTCATCATCATCATCTTCTTCAGTTTGATTGCTGCCTTGATCGCTTCTGTTGGCCATCATGCAGCTTGTTTGATTTCCTTTCCCGGCTCTCTTCATCATTTCCAACATATCCCTTGCAGATCTGCAATCAAGGAAGCATGAGTGAAAGGCTTTGTCAGTGGCTGCTTTCATCAGATTTATAGCTGTCTGATTCTCCTCATGCATTGCTTCGTGACTGTCAGTCCATTTGGACTTTTTCTTTGGCAATTTATGAGGACCATGTGAAATCACTTTCCACAGGTCTGGATCAGCAGATTTAACATAAGCACGTAAGGCACTGTGCCACTGGTTGAAATCAAAACCACTGAAGACGGGTGGACAAGCCATTGAGGCAAATAGCAGATAAATTCAATGCAACAGGAATATTGATGCACTAAAAGCAAATTAGCACCGAAAACCAGAGATCGAATCTGCAGGTCGTTGGACCTTGTATGCAGACACACGCTCTGATACCAACTGTTAGGGTGCTAGGCCCGGATACAGAGGGGGGGTGAATGTATCCTTCTATGTATAATGGCCAAATAAAACTTGGATGCTAGAGATAGACACAGAATAGAACCAATTTGATTCAACTCAAATACAAACACTTGGAGCGTGCCTATCCAAGCATCTAGCGGAAGCAAATCAAGCAATCTGATGAACCAGTTGAAAATCCTTTTAAACAAAAGAGCAAATATGTAACTGGCCCCCAAATGACCAACTAGCGGAAGCAGCACAAATGAGAATAAGAAATCTCAAGACAATCTGTGAAGGGTGGTAGGAGATATGGAAGAACACATTACAAGCAAACCACTGCTCAAAGATTTTAAGGTGGTTCGGTCCTCCAGACCTACATCCACCCCTCACTCCCAACCGGAGTGAGGCTTCACTAGCAAACGCTAGAACCAAGCAGACTCAGTCTGCAAACAGTTGTTGCCACACAGCTTGACCAGGGGAACAGCCTCCCCTCTTCCTCCCAACCGGAGGGACACCCAAGTGACTCCCAGCCACTTGGAAACTAGAGGTCGAAGACCTCTCTTCCTCCAGACCAGGAGGGACACCTGGACTTGCAACCACAAGCCCAGAACCGGAGGACTAGCCTCCCTTCCTCTAACCAGAGGGAACCCACAAGTGACAACCTGTCACTTGCAACCCGGAGATCAGATCTCCCTTTTCCTGAACCAACAGGAGGAACCCGATCCCCAACAGGGCAATCGGAAGAACAAAGATGATCAGAAAACAAAGAAAAATAATAAAGGAAAATAACACAGCAATCAGAAAGCTGTAAAATGAAATGCACAATGTGGCTCTCAACGGAGCTGACTGGCTTGGATCTGATCCACGGTCCAGTGAAGACAGATCTTCAAGCAGCTTCTCCCTTCTTCTCCACGAGCTCTCTCGCTCACTCTCTTTCTCTCTTTCTTTCTCTTCTGCTCTCCAAATCTCTCACTCTCTATCTCTCTTTCTTTCTCTTCTGCTCTCACTCTCACTCTCTTCTCTGCTCTCTTCTTTTCTTTCTTTTCTTTTTTTTCTGGATCGAAGGGCTTTCTACTCTTCCGGCTTTCTGCTTCGATCTCTTTTCTTCTGTGGAAGAAGGCTCATATATATAGCAGCAGCAGCATCATCACCCCCGACGTGTGACCTCCACATTTCCAGCCCTAAGTATTCGGACCACGTGGCAGTCTCTCAGCCAGCTTCATTTCAGCCTCGGATCACGTGCTGCCCAGTCACTGGGGAATATTTCCTCGGACCACCTTCTTCTTCTCTTGCAAGGAATTAAACGATTAACACTCAGGGCCACAATAACTAAAACTGCATGAGGTATATGAAAGCAATACAAGATGCACTGTACTGAGAATGACACGAGATACACAAGATTACTTCAGTACGAAATAAATGGAGAATGACACGAGGTCAGATGAAAACAGCACGAGGAAAAAAACAGAACAACACGAGATACACAATTAACACAACAACGAAGACGACACGAAGTCAGATGAAGACAGCATGAGGTGAGAAGAAGCTAACACAAAGTGAAGCAATAGAAAGACACGCAATCAGAAGAGACCTGGACGAGGTTAGAACGAAACAACACGAACTAACAAATGGCAACAAAAGACGACACGAAGTGAAACAACACTTGAAAACATAAGAAAAACAACTCGAGCACAAAATAGCTCGAATGAATGACTCGAAGACGAGGCGACACGGGCTGACCACGACACGAAGACAAATAACAGAAACCGTCACGAGTTGAAGACAACACGAAGATGAAAATAGAAACGGACACGAGTTGAAAACAACACGTAGATGAAAATAGAAACCGACACGAGTTGAAAACCACACGAAGACGAAACACAGGAATTGACACGGAGTGTGGTCAAGGTGAGAAGGACACGAAGTCTAAAGAGAAAAAATAGCACGAAGACATAAGACTGACACGGCTATCACGACACGTGATGAAGCAGTGACACTAGTAAAAAAATGACTCGAGGAACAACATTAAGTGACACGAAATTAAACAAGCAGACATAAAAGATGACACGAGATGAGGTCACAAAGTGACAAAGACACGAGGTCTAGAAAACACGACACGAAGACACAAGAGCAAACATAGAGGACTGACTCGAGATGAGCAACTAAGTGCTAACGACACGAGGTTCATACAGAAGCAACTCAAAGTTCATCAGAACAATTCGATCTACTTCAGAAGAATCAGCACGAAGTCAATCAGCACACAACTTAAAGTAACACGAGGTACGAAAGGACGACACGGCGTGTTGAAAACACAAACAGTACTAAAACTAAAATGACACGAGGTAAGAAAGAAATAACACGGACATAAACACAAGAATAACACGAAGTATGACAGAAACAGTACGGACATACAATGTACTACCTCATAGCAGATTTCCTGTTAATCAATATGCATCAGACGACTGTGTATGGACTTGAAGACCCTTAGCCAATGTATAGACTTCAAAGTAGAGACCGATGTGTAGACTTCACGTGAAAGCCCAATGTGCAGACTTGACACTATACAGACTTTCCAAAGAGAACGTAACGCTGTACAGACTTGAACTGAAGACCAATGTATGGACTTCAAAACAGATGCTAAGGCCAAGAGGAGTGTATAGACTTTCACGATGTATGGACTTGATGATCTTCAAAGCACAATGTCCAGACTTTGCCACTGTATGGACTTGAAGAAACAGTGCAACGTATGGACTTGATCTCAAGAAATGTAAGCGATGTACACACTTAGCCAATGTGTAGACTTTGCCTTAGATGCTAAATGAGACGCTAAAGTCTGTATAGACTTAGCCTAAGACAATGTATGAACATATCAGCAGAGAAGCAATACACAGAACAGAAATCAAGAACAGAAATCAAGCACAAGCCAATATATCACAGCATGACTCAAGCATACACATGCGTTCTTCACAATTCAGACATGGCACACTTATGCAATCTCCCACAGAAAAGGTCAGACATATTCAAGACAATGTGGTGACTCATTCATGTTGCTATCATTAAAACATCACATCATCAACAAAGCACAAGGGGCACAACAATCTCCCCCTTTTTGATGATGGGGCACAACACCGCTTTCACTTGTTGGCACGTGAGACAGCGAGATACAAAGTCCGCTACCTCCCTCTTCATGTTCGACCACCAAAAGGTCCTTTTTAAGTCTTTGTACATCTTAGTTGCTCCAGGATGAATGGTATACCTAGAGCGGTGAGCTTCATCTAGAATCTTCCTTTTCAACTCAGGACAGTCCGGGACACATGTCCTTTCCTGAAACATTAGTCTTCCATCAACTGCCAGCTTGAATTCAGTCCTTTGATCTAGTTTCTCCCTGATTTCTATCATTCCAGGATCTTCATCTTGTAACTTTTTGATTTCGGATAGCAAGTCTGGATGCACACTCATGTGAGAGAGAGTAATACACCCGTCTTTCTGGTCCATGCTTATATTTAATCTAGAGAATTCCTCCAATAATTTCCATTCCCGTATCATACAGCTGGCCATAAGGGCTCTCGGCTTCCGACTCAAGGCATCAGCTACCGAATTCCCTTTTCCGGGGTGATACTAAATAGTGAAATCAAAATCTTTTAAATATTCCAGCCATCGACGTTGCCTCATATTAAGTTCCTTCTGAGAGAATAGGTATTTGAGGCTTTTATGATCGGAGAATACTGTGAATTGTTCTCCGTAGAGATAGTGTCTCCAGATCTTTAGGGCAAATACCACCGCGGCCAACTCCAAGTCATGCACCGGGTAGTTTTCCTCATGTTTCTTTAATTGCCTAGAAGAGTATGCAATAACTCTTCCCTGTTGCATTAATACACAACCGAGGCCAATGCCAGAAGCATCGGTATATACCTCGTACTTCTTCCCTTCAATAGGAAGGGCCAAGACCGGAGCAGTGGTCAAACGGTCCTTCAATGTTTGGAAGCTTTGTTCACATTCCTCATTCCACTCATACGGCACTTCCTTGCGGGTCAGCCTGGTGAGTGGTACTGCAATCTTCGAGAAGTTTTTAATAAAATGCCGGTAATAACCAGCAAGACCAAGGAAACTCCTGATTTCTGTTGTATTTGTCGGTTGTTCCCAGTTCTTTACTGCCTCTACCTTTGCGGGGTCTACTGAGATTCCCTCCTTTGAAATTACGTGTCGTAAGAAGGACACTTCTTCCAGCCAAAACTCACATTTGCTAAATTTTGCATATAATTGCTTGTCCCTCAATATTTGTAGTGCTATCCTCAAGTGCACTTCATACTCCTCTTTAGACTTTGAATATATCAGGATTTCATCGATAAAAACCATAATAAATTTGTCCAGATGCGGTCTAAAGATGCTATTCATAAGCTGCATAAAAGCTGCATGGGCATTTGTTAGTCCAAAAGGCATAACAGTAAACTCATAATGCCCGTACCTGCTTCGAAATGCACTTTTGTGAATATCCTCGTCCTTGATCCTCAATTGGTGATAACTTGATCGAAGATCAATTTTTGAGAAATACTTTGCTCCTGAAATCTGATCGAAGAGTTCATCAATCCTCGGCAGTGGGTATTTATTTTTGATAGTGAGGTGGTTCAGCTGCCGATAATCGATGCACAACCTCAATGATCCATCCTTCTTCTTGACGAACAGTACTGGTGCTCCCCATGGGGAAGTACTTGGTCTGATAAATCCTTTCTTCAATAGCTCCATAAGGTGCTCCTTCAACTCCTTCAATTCTGCGGGGGACATCCTATAGGGTGCTTTGGAAATAGGTCCGGCACCCGGAACAAGGTCTATAGTGAATGAGACTTCTCTCTCTAGTTGTAGACCAGGTAAGTCCTCAGGGAAAACATCGGGAAACTCCCGAACCACTTGAATGTCTTCCAGTCTAGCTACCTTAGCCTCTGTGGCAGTTACAAATGCTAAGAATGCCTTGCATCCTTTGTTGATAAGTTTATGGGCTCGAAGAGCAGAGATGACTGGTGATCTTTTCCGGGGAGTAATGTAAGTTAACTCCGGGAAATCCACAAAAGTTACTTTTCCATTTCGGCAGTCTACAGTTGCCCGGTGGGTGGATAGCCAATCGGCCCCTAAAATTACATCGTACTCCTTCAAGTCTAACCATATTAAATCTGCAGGTAAGTTGTGGCCTTTAACTATAATCTTGCAGTTTGGGTAATGGAAAGTGACATCAGACTCATTCCCTAACGGGGTAGAAATCACCAAGTTTATCAATTCAGGTTCCATAGAGAATGAAGCAGCAAATTTCTTTGAAACAAAAGAATGTGTGGCGCCAGTATCAAACAGTACTTGAGCAGACTTAGAGTAGATAGACAAAATACCTTCCACCAACCCACCCTCTTGGTTCCGTCTCTTGGAGAGCTTGTAAACGTCCTTGCTTCTTTGTCGAACGCTTTTCTTCCTTTGTCTCCGGCTCACTCTGCTCATTCATCATTGGACAGTCGGGAATACAGTGTTCTTTACTCCCACAACGAAGGCACGCTCCGAGCCTTCTCCAGCATTCCGCAGCCTGGTGACCCGGCTTGTCGCAATATTTACAATTCTCCTTTGGCGGTGCCGTGATGGAGAAAGGTTTGTTATTGGCCTTCTTGAATTTCTTTTCCTTGGAGGGTTCACCTCCATTTTTGCTCCGCTTCTTGAAAGACGGTTTAAAAGTGTTGGGGCTTGTAACATTCTCCCTTTTATCCTTACCACAGACTTTGTCAGACAGTTCCGTGGCGTCTTCTAGCAACTGGGTACGACGCACCATCTCTGAGTACACTTGAATATTCAAGGGAGTGAGCTGGGTGATATACTGGGGTAGTAACCCATTCAAGAACCTTCTTGCCTTCATCTTTTCAGTGCAAACTAAATGTGGTGCATATCTTGATAACCGGGAGAACTGGGCTTCATAGTCAGCTACCGACAGGGATCGTTACTTCAAGGCAGCAAATTCCGCGGCCTTTTTCTCCTAAACACGGTCGGAGAAATACTTGCTATTGAAGTGCTCGACAAATTCGGCCCATGTAACATGATTTTCAAACAAGGTGGCCTCGACGGACTCCCACCAAGCACGAGCGTCCCGTTCCAGTTGGAACGTGGCCAGAAGCACCTTTTCACCATCCGCGCATTGCATGACACGGAAGATTCGCTCGATCTCCTTTATCCAATTCTCCGCATCCTCGGGGTTTGATGAACCTGCGAACCTCGGAGGGTTGAGATTACTAAAACTCTGATGGAGGTCGCCGGCTCCATGGTGTGCCCCACCTTGAGCCACTTGTTGTAAGGCCTGGAAGAAGCCTTGAACAGTTCGTTGCATCTCACGCCATTGTGCGCGTTCAGTAGCCATAGTCCTACAAGGAGTTAATCTTCATTAGTTTCATGTTGGAATTTGTAGTTGGAAGCCCTACAAGGACTTATACCCACGGCACTACCCGTCCTCACCGTTTTAGGGATAGACCTATCCGTGGACTTGGGTTTCCTAGGAATTGAAATCCTAGGCTCTGATACCACAAAAACTGTCACGCCCCGAGCGTGGAAGGAACCCGGGGAGAGACGTGACGAGTTTATATCAATAACGTCAATCAGATCAAGTAGAATTTCGACATCAACATAGAGTGCGCAACAAGACAAGAATATAAAACATAACCAAAGACTGATACCATTGATATAACCAATCCATTTAAACCAAGTCACATACTTCAAGACTTAACATCACAGATCAGGCCCGCAAGCCTTAAATATTACAACCCTTGCAATAACATAAGTTCTAATGACAAGACTCAAGGAATAAACTAAGGACGACATGACACGATAGAGTTCAACAGCATGACGCTTGCAGGTTCTACGCTCGTCACTCTCGCTTCTGCCCATCCGAGTCCGAGTCAGGGTCCGTATTACCTGAAAAGGTTGGGGAAAAGAACTTGATGAGCGAACGCTCAGTAGGAATTATATCTCAAGAACTAGCAATTGGTTTAAGTAATTACCTCTTCCAATAAAAATGCAAGTTTAGCATGTAAAGTATAAAAAAAATAGAATGCTATGGAATTGAACATGATAACAAGAGGAAATAACATGTACTGTTGATCCAAGATAGGGAATTTCAAGTATTCAAGATTTCCAAGTTTTTGAACGAGTACCAAGTATATCAATAAAGTCTTTCATGTCATGAGATAATGGCTATTAGCAAGCAAGTACTTTGCCCATTCCGGGCCACGCAAGTCATGTCAAGTCAATCAAGTCAAGCACGCGAGAGAGAGGGATAGAGATATAGTGGAGTGTCATAGATTCAAGCAAGTACTTCGGTGCAATGCCACACCGTGATCAATATAACTCCCATGGGCACAAGTACTTTCGGGTGCTCCTCCCAGGACCAGATCGGGCCCTAAATGCGCGGACATTGTTACATGTAATATCTAGACAACCACTTTAGTGATAGCCATGGATTTCCAATAACAAACTCATGTAGGATATCAAGGTAGATTCGTGGATAGGTTCCACGGAATTCAAGGAAGAACATTAGATGGACAATGATAAAACCAACGAGAATCATGACGTGTCGATAACCTGGGTAGAGACGGTACCTTAGCTAGGTAGCCGAGATAACTTGAGTGGATGACTAGACCTGTCACCAATCAAGGGACATGAATCAAGCTGATTGACCCCATCTATAAGGGACTCAATCCAAGATATCGCCTAGTGGAATATCATCATTCCATTGGCAAAGATTATTCTCTCATGGACCAAGATGGCGACATGAGAGGGTCGGTTTACCACAAGTCGTGGCAATCAAAAAGGTACAAGGTGTTTAAGGTACAACCAGCTCAGTCGGCCTTGAGGGAATCCAAGGCTACGAGGAGACTTACGGAGGTCCCAATGACTAACTCGCCAGTCCAAAGGAACGGAATGTCCAATGGAGGGCTTGTATGTCACCGAGAGTTAGTGGGTAATGCGACAAATCATCGTGAAACATGGGACTATACTCACGGAATGGAATATAGTGCCGATATACATACATACATACATACATATATATATATATATATATATATATATATATATATATATATATATATAAAACCCTCAGTTCACATAAAGCCGTGGAAAATAAATATGCAGGAAATTCGTGACTTATGCCAAGTCACTATTTAATAAATTCACGACCTTCTCTGGGCCGTTTCTTTACTAATTGACGACTGCTGGAACAGTCATCCCATCTGTAATTTCTATTATTACTGCAATTTACCCAATTCTGTATTTCAAGAAAACGTGCCTTAGGCAGGGGCGTTATTTCACAAAGAAGCGACTTGCACTGTGTCGTTAATTACCATTTTCCAGAATATAATAACTTTTAGAAATTTCAGGAAAGTAACGACTTATCCTAAGCCATTAATTTAAAATAGCGCCCTTGGGTGGGGCGTCACTTTCATAAAAGACGACCTACTGGCTGTCGTTAATTCATTCCTTTCCAGGATAAACATGAGTATTTATCAATTTCTTAAAATTAACGACTCTTGGGTCGGGCGTCAGAACATGAATTAGCGCCCTAGAGAGGGTCGCCTCTTTCCAAAATTTCCAGAAAACTTCTAAATCGTAGTAAAACTATATGCATGAATTACAGATGATATTATCATAAATTTTTATGCTAGTTTGGGCTACAATCCTTGAGAAAACCTACCTCTTGTTGAAGATTAAACGGCGAAAATGATACTCTGTTTAAAACAGAGTATGTCATCTGCTTGCAGGATGAAGATGGAGGAAGATGATGGAGGCTCCCACGTCCACCAACAAGATGAAGAAGAGGAAGAATGAGAGGACGCTCTCCTTCTTGCTCAGCAGGATGAAGAACGGGGGAAGAAGCTTCACACTTCACGCGTCCGACCGGCAGGGAGAAGGAGGAAGAAGCTTTCTGTAACCATAGCAGGATGAAGATAGGATGCAGAGTGTTGCAGGATGTAGCAGGACCTCCTTCGAAGCAGCAGTTACTTAGAAAAATCAGCCCGTTCGAGGGGGTGTGGTATTTATAAGACTCTCAACGATCTGGAGGGTTCTATTGTTGGATTATGGAAGGGTTTTACGATCGAGATTGGTAAGTTTTTAAACCTACTATGCATGGTCCTCACCCTTCCAGGATAGCAGCCGCATGCTCCCATTTGCATAGGGAGAACCCTAATACAGGCCATGCAACGAACGAGCATGCCTTAATTTAATTCCCAGGGAAAAAGACGTCTGAGACTGGGGCGTTTTTCATCAAGTAGCGCCTTAACAGGGGGCGTGTTTTCATTAAATAACGCCTTACAAAAGGTCGTCTTTTACTTTTCTATATTTTGGCGCTTTATTTCTAATTTTCTTGCGCCCATGATAAGGGCGTTATTACTATAATTAGCGTCTTAAGGAAGGGCGTTATTTCATTTTGGCCCAATTGTTCCCTGAAGTGTATGGCCCATTTATGTATTTCTCTTGGCTGGTTTTAAAGTTCATTAAGTACCTCTAAACATATATGTATAGCTTAATTATTATTATTCATTTATAATATTTTATTCCTTATTAATTATCCGGGGTCTTACATCAACTCTCGACAGTCCGTCGGCGTTGATGAATAAATTTATAACTCTTTTCACTCTGGTTTGGACCTTTCGTCTAGCCAGAGAACAAAAAGACCCTTGCTTGGACACTCACCCCGTGTCCATGAATGAACCACGTCAGCTCTCGGCAGTCCGTCGGCCTTGATGAATAAATTTATAACTCTTTTCACTCTGGTTTGGACCTTTCGTCTAGCTAGAGAACAAAAAGACCCTTACTTGGACACTCACCCCATCTCCATGAATGAACCACGTCAACTCTCGGCAGTCCGTCGACGTTGATGAATAAATTTGTAACTCTTTTCACTCTGGTTTGGACCTTTCGTCTTGCCAGAGAACAAAAAGACCCTTGCTTGGACACTCACCCCGTGTCCATGAATGAACCACGTCAGCTCTTGGCAGCCCGCCGGCATTGATGAATAAATTTGTAACTCTTTCACTCTGGTTTGGACCTTTCGTCTAGCCAGAGAACAAAAAGACCCTTGCTTGGACACTCACCCCGTGTCCATGAAGGAACCGCATCAGCTCCCGACAGTCCGCCGGCGTTGATGAATAAATTTGTAACTCTTTCACTTCGGTTCAGACCTTTCGTCTAGCCAGAGAACAAAAAGACCCTTGCTTGGACGCTCACCCCGTGTCCATGAATGAACCGCGTCAGCTCCCGACAGCCCGTCAATGTTGATAAATAGATTGGTAACTCTCCCCTCTGGATCGGACCCTCCGTCTGGTTAGAGAACAAAAGATTCTTCCCACTCTAGATCGAACCTGTCGTCCGGCTAGAGAACTAAAAGATTCTCTCCACTCTGGTTCGAACCTTCTGTCCAGCCAGAAGATTAGGGAACCTTTCATACATCCAGTACCCCCGAAACATTGAAGAACGAGATATCCTTTCACCCTGGCCCGAGCCTGCCGTTCGGGTGATGAATCAACCCCCTTTCCTTGCGCTGGCACTAAGTGTCAATGACTTGACCATCTCTCCGTCCCTTCGGGTGATGAATACCCCTCTGATCTGGACCTCCCGTACATATCATTGAATGAAAAAAACTCTTCTCTCCGTCCCTTCGGGTGACGAATATCCCATTTGATTTGGACCTTTCATCCAGATCATTTAATAAATAAACTTTTCTCTCCGTCCCTTCGGGCGACGAATACTCCTTTGATTCGGACCTCCTGTCCGGGTCATTGAATAAATGAACTCTTCTCTCCGTCCCTTCGAGTGACGAATATCTCTTTTGATTTGGACCTCCCGTCCAGACCATTGACTAAACAAACCCTTCTCTCCGCCCTCGCGGTTTGCCTTCCAACAACTTTGGCTTTCACGGCCCACTCTCCAACGCATGCTGTCTTTACGGCCCACCTCCCCAACTTTGAGCGGCACACCCTTGTGCCTCTTCAACAGCACACTAGTTCATGCCCTACAGCGGCACACCCTTTATGCCTCTTCAACATCACATTCCCTATGCCCCTTTAGTGGCACACCGCTTTTCATGCCCACTAGCGGCACACTTCTTCAGCTCCTCCAACGACACACCCAAGTGCCTTCTCCAATGACACACTTATTGGCCTCTCCAACGGCACACCTCATTGGCTTCTCCACTACAGTGCATGGCCGAGCACTATAGCATGCCCGGGCACTGCTGCGAGGTCGAGCACTGTAGCAAGGCCGAGAACTGTAGCAAGACTGAGCACTGTAGCAGGGCCGAGCACTGTAGCAGCCCAAGCATCTGTAGCAAGACCGAGCACTGTAGCAGGGCCGAGCACTGTAGCAAGACCGAGCACTGTAGCGTGCCGAGCATTGTAGCAAGGCCGAGCATCGCAGTGTACCAAGCACTGTAGCAGAGGCGAGCACTGTAGCGTGCCGAGCACTGTAGCAGACCGAGCACTGTAGCAGACCAAGCTAAAGTTGGAGAAGGTCGTGCTACTGTAGCAACCGAGCCTGAAGGGAGCTATGCAGCATGGCCTAGCACTGTAGCATACCGAGCACTGTAGCAAGACCGAACATCGTAGTGAACCGAGCACTGTAGCAGAGCCAAGCACTGTAGCGTACCGAGCACTGTAGCAGTTCAAGCACAATAGCAGACCGAGCACCGCAGCAGGCTGAGCACTGTAGCAGTCCGAGCTATTGAAGAAAAAGAAGTCCGAGCACTGTAGCAGGTCGAGCACTGTAGCAGTCCTCCGGTCTGACAAAAGGACTGCTTTTGACCAGTTGTCTCACCTTTTCGGCCGATAGCTCATTGCCTTGCACTGCAAGAAGCCATCCGGTATGATGGAAACCTAGACTTCTAATACAGTGAAGAAACGATTTCACGTCCGTCTGTATAAATGAGGTGTCCCAGAGGGCTGAAAAAGGGGGATCCCATGTGAAGAAGGAAGAGAAAAAGAAGAAGAGAAAAGAGAGAGGAAAGGAGAAGCTCCTGCTTCCCCTTGCTGCTCCGTCCACCACCGTCTGTGCGAAGAGGAGAAAAAAAAGAAGAAGAAGAGAAAAGAGAGAGAGAGGAAGGAGCGGATGCTTCATTATTCCCCCCACTGGATTTCTATTTTCATTCTCTCCCCCCTGCAATGTATTAGCCTATGTATTTCTCCCCTTTTATGAGGAATAGAAGAAAAGCTTGCAAATGTTTTCTACATCTTCCTATAAATATTTCTTCTATGTCTGCATTTCTCGCTGTTTTACTTTCTTCATGGCTCCCCATTGTCTGCCTCTGAGTACCATAGCTTCCCTTAGATACATTCACCCGGTGCACCCCCAGCCCGTTATAGAAGTGTCTTCCGTTCGTTGATTCTCCCGGGCTTTCCGAAATTTTATCAAAGGTGCTGTTGCCCCTGGCACCCACCTCAAATTGTCGGGTTCCGCCACTCCATGTGGGCGCATTCCCTGTATCTCCCTTACGCCCCGGGTCAAGGGGAGATGCTGCCGAATTTTTATTAAAAGTAATGCCATGATAAAAGACAAAGTGAAGTAACTAATGAACAAACAAATAATGATAAGACATCATAATCAAAACAATGGAACCGTGCGAGACTCAGGGGATTGGGCTGCTGAACATGGCCCCGGACTTAACCACCCAATGAGGAATTGAGAACCTGGCCACCCAAAACTCCTCCATCTGAACTTCATATGCCAAAAGGGACCCCTTTTCAGCCCTCACACCAGCCCATCCTTCTCCCTTGGCCTTCAACGGCACACTCTCCACCAGCCTCCAGCGGCACACTCTCCACCAGCCTTCAGCGGCACACTCCCTTGGCCCTCAGCGGCACACTCCCTTGGCCTTCAACGGCACACTCTCCACTAGCCTCTAGCGGCACACTCCCTTGGCCGTCAATGTCACACTACCTTAGCCTTCAACGGCACTCTCTCCACCAGCCTCCAGCGGCACACTCCAATCAGACCCTCAACGGCACACACTCCACCAGCCTCTAGCGGCACACACCCCAGCTTCCCTCCTGTGTTCAGCGGCACACTCCTAGACCTTCCAGCGGTACGCTGCTTATTCTCTCCGAACCCTTCCACATATGCCCCAAACATAACAAAAGAATAGTAATAACAACAAACTCACAAGAGGGATAAATAATAATAACAATAAATAATAATACTAATAAGCTCAAGAATAAATAAATAAATAATAATAATATAGAGATAAGTAATAATAATGATAATAAGCTCAGAAAATACAATAATAATTAATCAAACAAATAATGATAAAATAAATGAATAATAATAACAATAAACTCACCCAAAGAATATAAAAATAATAATAACAAATAATAATGATAAAAAAAATTCAAATAATAATGAAATGATGAGATCTGCTCCGCAGCCTCGCTTCTCCTCCAGACCCGGTGTAAAGGGAACATTAACGCCGCCCCTCCAAGTCAGGTTCGGACCTTGGGAGCCATTCCAATATGGCCATAATCCGACATTGCTTTGGGCTGATAATTCATCAAACCGGACTCATTCTCATTGGGATTCGTTTTCGCTCCCTCATTGAAATTGCCGTAAACTCGGCATACATTTGTGAGGGTTTGTTTTCGTTTTCGTCGTACTGTCGATACGGACCTTTGTCTGAACATAAAGTGGTCCATGAACGAACGACAAATCTGAATGGAACGAGAAGGCTCTCATCATCTCCGAGTCCTACGCATGGGACTATTGATAAGACCTTCGTGGGTCACTATTAGACCACGGGTTCGCCCTAATCATGGTCATTGCCTGACCCACATCCTCGGCTTATATCCAGTTGTCTCTGTACACGTCTTCGTTTTGAAATCTAGTCCCGGGACTCTTTCCCGTTGCTCTTCGGCACCGGAAATATTAACGATGCCCACGCAAGCCTCGTTTGGACCACGGGAGGCGCCCCCGGAATGGTTCTGACTCGATCTCGCACCGGACCAATAAATTCACTGGTTTCCTACTACACTAAGCGGGATTTAACCGAATGCTTTCAGTTCCTCAGAGTAATAAATTTGCCGTACCCCGGCATACGTATGTTCTGGGTCTGCCCGTGACGATTACGATATTCTCAAGCCGGACACCCGTCTGAATATTGAACGGTCCCCCGAACGACTGACACGTTTCGAATGTTTGCTTTCCTAGACATAGGGCTTTCCAACTGATTCAATGCACATTCTCCCGTTGCCCCTTGGCACCGAAAATATGAACGATGCCCATGCAAGCCTGACTTCGACCGCGGGGGGCCCACTGTAGCATGGTCGCAGTTTGATCTTGCACCAGGACGACAAGCTCGCAGGTTTCCGACCATTCTAATCTGGATTCAGCCGAACATTTCCCGTTCCCCTGAACAATAAATTCGTCGTGCCCCAGCATACATACGTTTTGATTTTCCCCGTGACGATCACGCTTCCCTGAAGCCGGACGCTCGTCCGAATATCAAAATGGTCCCTTAAGTGACCGACATATTTCGAATGCTCACTTCCCTAGACATTGGGCTTTTCAACCGATTCAAGATCGCTATCGTCTTGTTTCTCTCGATATAATTTCTTGGCCATGAGGCCCTGATTCCCAGCGATTAATCAAGGGTGTTCCCCTCTCAGAGGGGATGTAAATGACGTCGTGACCTTTATAGCGGGACGGGTTTCGGTCCCGACACGAATCACACAATCGTCTGATTAGTCAGATCGAGCACACAATAAATCATCACTCTGTGGCTTGCACGCCCCCACACTTAATAGACGAATCGACCATTCCCGAATAACCACACAACATAATAAGTGAATAAAAGTGCGTCCACACTCGGGTATCTCCTTACGGTTGCATGCCTCTCACGGCGGTATCGGGCACTCTCCTTTTACGGAAAGTCGAAAAGGGTCGGATGGCATGGAAATGTCAGGGTAAGTGTTGACCAGACAGGGTGCGGGCGTGCCAGTCGATTTCTCGACAATCACCTATGGAACCAAGGGTTGACCGGGGAAGCGCCACCAGGGCGCGACACGTGGGCTCGGGCGATCGGGCGACACGTGGAGAGAAGCGGTTCCATGGGTGCGAGTGCGTAGGTGATTGTGGGGATCGTGTACTGGACGTCTTTCGCCACCGACCGCAAGTGACCGGTGTTTATTTACATCGGAGTGAATCCGAACACCTTCATTCCATGCTGAAGAGAAGCATGTATATATGCCTGAAGCCGTGGGTAGAGGGCCGGGAGCATTCTGCAACTGTGAGTGCGCTTTCGACTGAGTGGTTTTTACTGGGGTTAGGATGTTTGGCACGTATGCTGAACGGTGTAGGTAGGAAGCTTGGGGCCCGAATGCGGGCACTTGTATTTCACTGGCTTTATGATGGGCCACATGGGCTTTACAAATGGGCATAGGTGGCCAAAGTACAACTGGCGCAAGCCACGAGACAACGCCAACACGTGGGTCGGCCCCCAGGTCGTTACGTAATAGAGCGAATATCCGCGTGTCTTACAGGAACTCTTTACAGAGGGATTGGTGTGGGCCTGACTACCTTGGTGGCCAGAGCGGACATAGACTGGCGCCTAGTGGAGGTCGGACACGGCTCGAGGGGGGCGGTCGGGTCCGGGTCTCGAACGGCGAGTGTCGTCATGCTGGGGAGTCACGGTCGGCCCCGGGACTATGATTCCCAGGCCAGAGGTCTGACTGGACTTGAGTTGTTAATCAGAGTGGCCAACGGCCGGCTGGGGGGTGAACGGTAGGCACATGATTCCGCGTCGGGGTCCGGCGTGGCATCATGAAGTGCACTTCGTCACCGTAAGTTGGCGTATACGGGCGGACCCAGGATGCGGGTGTGTTTGCCGTTGGCATAGTTACCTTACGTGCGACGAGGATGGTCTTGGTATGAGATGGCTAAACACCGAGTGAGGGAAGTACGCGTGACATATCCTCTGCGTGTGTGAGCCGACTAGAAAGCCAACCACGCGCGCACTTGTCTTCTCGCATTTTCAACCCTTGCCGAAAGCCTCGGAAGTCTGAGGGTGCGGCAATTAGGTCGGGGGGGTGTCCGTCGGGAGTCTTCCTTTTGTTCTTCTTTCCTGGTCCTCCCTTTTTTCTTTTGCCCCTTGAGCTTCTAAGGGGGGAATTTATAGGAATTTGAAGGGGTGGGGGGTGGGGTTTAGGCGGACCAAGTTGAGGGTTCAACTTGGTCCGGGTAAACCCCTCAAACAGTATTAGTTTTATTTTACTTTCGTATATTTTTGTGTGTGTAACGGAGTGGGGGAGATGGGGTTTAGGCGGACCAGCCCAAGGGTCTGGTCTAGTCCGCCTAAACCCCTCCTCCAGGGGGGGGGTTTAGGCGGACCAACCCCATGGGCTGGTCTGGTCAGCCTAAACCCCTCTTCGGAGGGTAAAAATCTTCTTTTTTTAAATTTTGGTGGGGTTTAGGCGGACCAGCCTAGGGGTCCAGGCTGGTCCGCCTAAACCCCTCCCCAGGGGGGGTTTGGGCGGACCAAATGGGTCCATTTTTTTATTTTAAAAAATCTTTTTTTAATAACCAAGGGGTTTAGGCAGACTGGGTCGGAGGGAGAGAGAGGGGCGGCCCCACCTCTATAAAATTGGATTTTTTTGTTAATATTTGTCCTAATTTGGCTAATAGAAAGAGGACAAAGGATACTGGGAGGATACACTTGTGGGCGCAGACCGAGACGCTCGTGCGTGTGATTCGTCGTGGGCATTCTTCGCGGCTCCTTCCACGTACGGGTACGGTGAACGAATCCTAGCGCGAACCTTGCACCTCGAGACCGGAAATTTGTACGAATTGGGACTGGGGAAGACCATCGGGCCTCCAGGCTGGGGAGAGGGTGCGGTCCCCGGGGGAGTTCACCCTCCCATGGGGGCGCAGCCGCGCCCCGAGGTGAACCGGCCCCGAATGAGCTGCAACCCCGAGCGATGGCCCCCGGGGATCTTCTTCCGTCGTCTGGGAATGTCCTTTGAGGGACACTGGGCTTCGGGATACTGGGATGGCCCGTGGGGGCCGTTGTTCTTCAAGTTGTATTTGCCGCTGGCAAGGTGTTCGGGCAAATGCCCGACACCCCCCGGGTTGCCGAACGGGCCACGTAGGTGACCGACGGACCTTGGACTTAGTCTAGGGCCGAGGGCAGAAGTACATGGGGGTTGAGAGGAGGCACCTTGGACATGTGGGCCCAACCTTGTGCTACGTGCCATGTTGTACGACCGGTTGGCAGGATAGCCTCGGGTTGGCCCGAGAGCTAGACTTAAGTGGCTCATTGCCATGTGTATGAGGGTCAGGGGTGGCCCTGGGTTGCTGGGGGGGTCGTTGTAGGACTCAATTACTGTGTTGGAACCACGGGGTGGCCCGTGGGTTGGTGTAGAAGGGTTGAAACATACGCGCTCACAAGGTGTTCGGAAAAATGCCGAACACACGTGTGTGAGCCGTATACACGTGCTACGGGCCTCCAAAGCCTGTGGTTGACTTACTTGGGTCTCCCTTTGACCTTGGAGGGTTGAAAGAAGGCATCCCGAGGTAGGTCCCTGGACTTTTCACTGAGTGCCACGTGGCGTGGCTTGTAGTCGGGGTGCCCCCGGGTTAGCCCGGGTGGTCGTGTAGAACGCGGGCAAAGTCCGCAACTTAGGGGTCGGGAGTGGCCCCGATTGATTGCTAATGTCGCCGTATACCTCGGCTAGCGGGTTGGGGCCATTGGTCGGGCCCACTGGGTTGTCGGAGGGGCCGGGTAGCCCCTGCCTTGAAGGTGTTCGATGAATTCCCGAACTCTTATATCTGGGTATTTTTTTGGAGAAATTATCCTGGTACAACAGTCATTCATAATCAATTCATTGCACAAATCAAGATTAATAGAATTCAATTCAATTTTGCTTCTTAGCTCACATTCAATTTTCTCTAATAGAGTAATCTCATTCTTTAGATAAGAATTTTCATTTCTTAGATCAGCAATTGTTTCTTTGTGAGCATTAACATCATGCAATAAGCTTTCATTCAAGTTCCTAAGTTCAGAACATTTCTCACATGAGGAGGCAACATGTGTAGCATTTTGAATTGCCTTTTTCAGTTTTTGATTTTTAGATTTCATTGTTTTATATCTTTCAAACAACTCATCATAAGCATTTATCAATTCATCATAACTAATTTCAGCATCTTCATCGGAGTCAGAGTTTACCTTTGAACTCTCCTCGCTTTGATGCTCAATCCCATTGTTTGCCACGAGGCACTCATCATTCTAGCTTTCATATTGAGCTTCATTTAGCCCATCCCAGATTTCTTTTGCTGACCTACAAGATGAAACAAAAGGATATACTTCAGTGTTCACAGCAGCCTTAAGAGCATTCAAAACAAACAAGTTGTCAGAGTACTTTTTCTAATGTTCATCTGTCCATCTTAACTCATTTGTGGGTAAGACGTGAGGATCATGAGTGATTAATCTCATAAGCTTCGGATCAATACCAGAAATCCAAATACTAAATTTACCAAGCCATGAGATATAATCAAAACCATCGAAGATAGGAACAGAATTCATATCAGCCATCATAAAGTGATCTTTTCTCCTAGACCATGAGGTCCGCGTATAAAAATCAGAGACTGGGCTCTGATACCAATTGTTGGCCCAGACTAGATGGCAGACAAGAAGGGGGGTTGAATTATCCCCCAACCCAGATGACGGATTTTAAAAACTATCTAAACTAAACACAACAGAAATAAAATTAGCTACGTTAATTAGCCTAAACTGAAATGAGATTAGAATGTTCTCCCTATCTTTTCGATCTCATACGGATTATCAATGCAAGGAACAAGTGAAATTGAGCCTAACACGTATAGCGGTTGAAGCGATGTACGATGGTGCATTGAATAAAAATCATATAGTAGACCTGTGAATGGAGATAGAAGAAAAGGACAATCACACAGGCATTCACAATGGACACAGAGTTTTTTAGGTGGTTCGGGACCACAACGGGCTCCCTACGTTCACCCCCCACCGAAACCCGATGAGGCTTCACTACACGCTACTATCGTAGCAACACGAGGACGAGCCCCAACACCACACACGCTGCGTCCGCAGCAATGCACACACACGTGGTCTAGCGTCAATACGCTGCCACCGCAGCACACACTCACAAGAATTCGGGGAACTTACCCCGCAATAAACCACACACGGAGGCGCGGCTCCGTGCACCACACACAGATATTTTGATGTTAAGAATAATAAGAAGATATATAATGTAGCTCACAACAATATGTAAAAAAAGAAAAACTATCATCAAGAGATCGATTAAGGATGTAGAATGTTTCCGCTTCATTCTCCAATAGCCATAGGAAGATCTTTCTTGAAGCTTAGGATGGAGAGAGTTGAATCCGCAGGATGTCGGAGCAGACGGTCTTCCTTTTTGAAGATCCAATGTATGTTCTTTTAAATCCAAGCTTCAATCGTACCTGCAAGCACCAAGAATAGATGAATCAATATGCTCAGAACTATGTATTAGTTAAGAGGGGCATCATAAATAAATGGATAGAGGATATATAATATCTCCCTTTGAATATCCCATGAATCCCTTCGATCAGAAGGTAGGGTGCGCTGGAAATGATGAATCACAGAGTGGAAGCAGCCGTCCTTGAGATTGAAATGCCCAAAAGAAACGGCGACCGTGGAGAGCAGCAGCAGCGGCTTCCAGATCAACGCTCAGGCTCGTGGATGGCGATCTCCGCGACTTCTATTCCTCCTTCGACAGAAGTGTAGTGCCCTCCTTTTTCTCTTCAAGAAGAATAGACACGATTAGCCCCCAAGGGATTGCCTCCTATGATGGAGTTCGTACGTTATTAATACTCAAGGCAAGGAGATGAATAAAGACATGAAAGCCCGCACCAAAACCCTCTCAAAACCTTACCCAATCGATGGGTGAAGCCCTAAGGGTAAGTGGATAAAAACCCATGTCCAATGGATCCCCAAATGGGGAGATCGAAACCCAAACCAGCAACCCGATCTGGGTCGCCCAGAACAAGTGTCGACTCTCAGAGTCGACACTTGTTCGTGGGTGTTCAGCCAGCGAATAGAGAAATAGACCACAGCTGAAAGTGTCGACTCAATGAGTCGACACTTTTTGGCATGCGTTCTATTTTCACCAAAAAGTAAGCCCAACAAGTAGGTGTCGACTCTCGGAGTCGACACATTCACCCTGCTGCGCTCAGGCAGCAGGCTGGGCTACCAGTGTCGACTCTGAGAGTCGACTCTTGTAGCACCAAAAGCAAGTAATGCAATAAGCAGTGAAGTTAACCCCAAATGCATGATAAATGAATCAACCCCAATCTAGGCATAGTGAAATACATTTAAACATAAACTCATACCATGGATTCAGTAGACTGTAGGCAATTTGAACCTGCATGATTCAGTGACTCAATTTTATATCAATTTTCAAGCAATGCAAATAACTGCACAGTCACATTGTCATAGCTTCATTCAAGATCACACCCCTTCAACCCCAATCAAAAAAAGGATTACACCAAGTTAAATATCATGGTTAGAGGGTCTTTAAAAACACCTAACACACTTGGATTTATATAGGAATAAGTGAAGGAAAGTAAGCAACACACTACATGATTTGTCCCAAACAGAAAATGGGACTCAGAGGTTGGGTGTCGACTCTTGGAGTCGACATCTCCTGGGCACAATTCTGTCCAGCCAAAAAGGATGCCCCAGGGAGCTGGGTGTCGACCCTAGGGGTCGACACTTGCAGTGGGGAATTGGAGAACTACCCAAGGCTATCAATTTAAGCCCAATAACTTGATAGAAGGACCAACCTAATCAAGGCACATTAAGACTCATTCAGTCAAGGATTCTTACCATTGTTTCAAGGGTTTGTTAGCCTTAAAGAACCTGCAAGGTTTTGAATCTCAAAACATGTTATTTCACTTTAAAGATTTATGTCTATGCATATAAGGGATCAAATCTAAGCATGTGAAGGCTAGGGTCAATGCACATATAGAATTCATTTAGCCTTCTATGAAGAACTAGAAATCCTCTTTCATGATCAACTTTAAAGAACTCAAATTTATCAACACAATTGATAAGACCAAATATCCTTCATGTCTCATTCACTTATGTCTTCCAACCTGCATAGGAACCTTTAAAATACATTCACATGTTAGGTTAAATCAGAATCACTCAATTCATTCACATCACAAGCTCTCATTTCAAATATAGATTCATGCATGGAAAGCCATTTCCAACTCAAGCATATATACCTTGACCACTTGATATTGAATCAATTCACACATGAATTTCATATGTAGTCCAAGCAAATTTCTACACAAGCTCACATATCAAATTAGATTCAATCAAACCTGCATGAATTCAAGGTTCAGTTGAGAAGAGTCAAGTTTAGTCCAAATAAGCCTAAACTCATTCTCTACACATAAACATGGAAGGCCAATTGAGGACCCATTTCAGCAGATGTCAAAAGCTTAGCTTCAGTAAACCATTTGAAAACCCATTGAAAAACATAGTATTCAAATGGGTGCTCCAAAGTCTCATGGACAGAGTGCATGAGACACCAAGAAAAGTATATTCATTAAGAGCCATTGCTTCTCAACCCATTGAAGCAACCTGCAAAGTAAGATGGCAACATATTAGCTTATTTAGGATGAAGCCGTTTACCACAAAACATGCACGCATGATTTTTACTTCTATACATACCCAAAGCACACAGTATTTTGTAATCATCAAAACCAATACTAAAGACTAGGAGGGAGCGCAACGAACCCAACAAGATGATCATGCAAGATTTTATTACTAACGATTTTTATTTGGGAGAGAACACCTACTTGATTAAAATGGAAGAGGAAGAAGAAAAATGTAATGATCACCCAGAGTCCCCTTTCTCCTTAGAATCCTTCCCAATGTGTAAGGCAAAGTGGGTGCTTAGAGGGCTTATTTATAGAAAAATTTGGCTAAAATAGTAAGATTCCTCTCCCCTACAAATTAAACTCATCTACCACTTAATTCCATATTCATGGCCCATTGTTAAACAATTCCACTAACCCACTTTCAATAGAGTACAACCAACATTTTGGTATTTTTACTTTTTGGGCCATCATTCTAGAATTGTATTAATTTATTCTAAAGAATGGGTGTTTAAAAAATGGCTACCCATTTACTCTATTTGGCCCATTACTCCCAATCTAACCCAATAATGTCCAATTCTCAATCATCACTATTCTAGCCCATTGACTTTAATTTCAGCCTATTTAAGGTTTGTTCCATAGCCCAAATTGTAAATTCTAGGGAATTTGATTTAGTTCTCTTGAAATTTAAGCTATTTCTATTTTACTTATATCAAAACTTTATCTTCCATAATTGTTATATGACTAAAATTATATATATATATATGTATATATATTTGGGTTGCTACACCCTCCCCGACTTAAAAGAATTTGGTCCCTAAATTCACATGATTCCTTTCCATAATAGTGAGATACCATGTCACCAATCTAAAATACGCATTCTACTCCTATCATCATGATCACCATGTCCATACATGGAATTGTAATTAAGGCAGGGTTTTTGGTTACCTTCCAACGCTTGCAGCCTGCCGTGCCACCTTGGTTCATCTTGTTGCTCATCTCGTAGTGCTTGCTGCTTCATTAAAGGACAACGGGCAATCTTATGATCTCCGCTTCCACAATGTATACTTTCCAAACTTTCTCCAACAATTCTCCGACCGGTGACTACCTTTATCACAATATTCACATCTTTCCTTCACTGGGACAATTCTGTTGATCCTCATTCTTGGGCTTCTTGTCCTTGTTGGAACTATTCCCTCCATTCGGTCTCTTTTTCCCATTTACAAGTTCACCAATCTTGGAACCATTTGCCAAATCCTTCCGAGCAAGCCTTCCTTTGATACGTTCAGCCATCTCCATGGCATCTTCTAACAGTTGTGCTTTCTTAACCATCTCAGTATATGTTTGGATCTCTATTGGTGCTAATTGACGAATAAATTCTATCTTCAACCCGTTCATAAATCGCTTAGCTCTCATCCTTTCCGTGCAAACCAAATGGGGTGCATAGCGAGCTAACCTAGAAAATTGCCCCTCATACTCCGCGACCAATAGATTTCGTTGTTTCAATGTCGTAAACTCCATAGCCTTCTTCTCTCGGATTCTCTCCGAGAAATACTTCTCATTGAAATGTTTCAAGAACTCGTCCCATGTTACTTGGTTGTCGGGCAAAATTGGTTCTATCGACTCCCACCATGCCTGGGCATCTCGTTCTAGTTGATATGTCCCCAATAAAACCTTCTCTTGATCAGTACATTGCATGACCCGAAAGGTCCTTTCTATCTCTTGAACCCAATTCTTGGCCTCATCCGGGTCAGTAGACCCACTAAATTTAGGGGGATTCATCCCTTGAAAACCCTGATACAAGTCTTCCATTCCATGATGAGCTCCGCCTTGTGCTACTTGCTACAACGCCTGAGTCAAACCCTAGACGGTACGCTGCATCTCTCTCCATTGAGCACGCTCGGTAGCCATCTTAGCCTACAAAATAATTTTTAAACAATAATTGTTCATGCCTTTGGATCACTTTTATCTTAAGAAAAACATAAAATTTTGTTGGTTAGCCCATTGATCTACCATATCTTACTGGGTTCCTATTGGGTAACTGACATGGACAATTCAACCTATAACTTGGACTTAATGACCTAGGAATTTAGAAAAGCCTAGGCTCTGATACCACTTCTGTCACACTCCGAACCGATAGCAACGGAACACATTGCTCGGAACGTGGCAGTGATGCAGTCCTGTCAATCAGAGTAATCATAAAGGCACAATATAACTAAAACATTCTTCCATTGAAATTCCAAATATAAGTTTATTACGAGTTGATTTAATAAAAGAAAAATACAAGGAGGCTCTCAAACTAGCTAGACTCGACTCGATGTAGGACTTAGAAGGTTCAACTAAACTTGCCAGAGCTCTCATCACTCTTGCCTTTGCCCATCTTGGTTGCATTCATCTTTATTATTATCTAAAAAATATGGGAAAACACTAGGTGAGCGAATGCTCAGTAAGAATTATATCTCTAATCCAGACTTGCTTAAAGTGATTAACGATTTATGCAATATGCCATGATCAAGTATGATAGAATGCATGATAATATCAAGAGTGGAATAATAAGAATTATAGCTAGGCATAAAAATAGAGCATGAAGAGAAAGTTTCAAGAGCATATCTCGTAGGGACATGCATATAGAACATGTATTACGAATAAGGTATCATGAAAATGTATAACCATTCGAGAATTGTCAATAACGAAGATTTTCCATTTTTGGGCCAAGTTGAATATCGTATCATATCAAGTGAAGAACATATCATATCATATTGGAATTGTCTAGATCAAATCTTACTTATCATTAGGGTAATGCCACACCCTATCATTTATAGTACCGGTATATGTCTGGGCTTTGCCTCTCCCTTGGGACCAGATCTGGGCCCTATCAAATAACGTTCCAGCATTGAATGTCAAATTTGTTAGAGCTGGTGCGATTGATTCAGAGGGGGGTGAATGAATCCCTCAGTGAAAATCTCAACCAATTTTAAAACCTTAGACACGAACACACCGGATCAAAACTCCCTGAAAAGATGCAAGACATGACTCAACAACGAGATGCTCTATTGATGCACATTGTTGAACACTTGTCCTGCACTTCTAGCAGAAACAGAGCTTTTGTGCTCTCAAGATGAGTCAACAGATAAGAAATTGAAGCGAGATCCTAAGCATGCATCTAGCTTTGAACACATAACTGAGCAATCCACACAGTACACAAGGATTTTTAGGTGGTTCGGTCCTTCAGACCTACGTCCACCCCACACTCAACCAGAGTGTGGATTTTTACTGACACACAGCTTGAAAAACCGCTGGGCTTCACAGCTTGCCTACAACCACTGAGCGACGCAGCTTGCTGTCTAGAGGAATCAATCCTCTGCAACACTGACAAACAGCTTGACCTGCTAGGCTTTACAGCTTAGCCGACCAGAGGAAACCTCCTCTGCAACCGCTGATGAACAGCTTGAATAAAATGTCAAATAGGAAAGAGCTAAAAAGACTAAACACAGCAATGGAAAGCTGTCAATAAATCCAGAATAAACTGCTCACGCAGGAGCCAGGTGTCTTGAATCTGATCCAAGGAATACACCAGAAAAGATAATCTTCAGAGTGTTGTTCTTCCTTCCCTTCGCCTTGTCTCTCTCTCTCTTTTCTTTTAGGGTGCTCGATCTCCCTTCTTCCAGATTCTTCAGCAATTCACCCTCGTCTATTCTTTTCGAAGCCAGCTCCCTATATATATATATATATATATATATATATATATATATATATATATATATATCACAAGAGAAACGCGTGTGGAGCAACCAACTTTCCCGCTCAGATTTCAGTCTGGATCTGAGTCTTCAGAAGACACGTGCCAGCTTTAGTATCGTCGAGCTAGCATCCTGACAACCATACTTAGCTCGAAGTCTGCCTTATGACAATTGAACACAGGTCAAGGAATAATGAGATTGCACGAAGTTAATAAAACAATAGACGTAATATGCACCGACTCACTCAGTATAAGATTTAGTATGCACGGAGACAAGCTGTGCACACATCAAGTGTTGCACGGACTGAGTGTGTGCGAGATGCAACGACTATATCGACATCATGTGTGCAAGGCATAAGAAATGCACAGACTCTATTCTATGCACGAGACTTGCACAAACTACACATACCTTGCGAATGTCTTAGTCATATACCCACATGCACCGACCTTGAGTGTGTCTTAACCATATATGCACCGAACTAATATGATGGAAATGCACTGACCTTATATGCAGAAGTGGGATAGCACTGACTCACCTGATGAACGCGAGCGACTTGGTCTTGTGCGTGTGCAACAGCAAGAGTTGCACCGACTAGATGAATACATGCAAAGACTATGCTGAGGATCAGAAACAGAGTTGCACCGACGCAACTGTAATTTGAACATGTATTGCGACAACCTAAGGTAGTACAAGGCAAACTAGACAAACACAGCAGTCTGAACATGATTCATAAGTTGTCATTATCAAAACCAGATTTCCAATAATCTCCCCCTTTTTGATGATGACAACATAATGAGTCATGTATGAGAATTCACAAAATTGATCACGCAAAATCATTTGCTATCATGCATATAACAAGCACATTTGCAGCACAAAATGCAATAAGAATTCCTACAAGTGCACACTATCACATCTGTGTATAAAAGAGTCAAAGTGTGTTATCAGAGTGTGTTATCAAAGTGTGTTAACATTCACAAGTATCCTCAGCTTTCCATCAAACAGTAGCACCCATCAGCAGCCAGCAGCACCCATAACATTCTCTCCCCCTTTGTCATTATCAAAAATGGGGAAATGATAGCAACTAATGACCGCGGTAGCTCCCCCTGTCTCTAGGAGGATATGTTGAACTTGAACCAGAAATAGGAAATCTGTTCAGCAAAGAAGTTTGAAGATCCCTAACAGAGTCAGCCAGTCTATCAAGCTTCTGATGCACAGTGTTCCCCAGCCTTTCCACTAGAGAGGTGACTGATTCTCGTTTGTTTAAGGCTTGTTTAACTATCTCTGACAATGTCTGCAGATTGGACTGGATAACTTCAAACTTTGTGATGATTTCTGGCTGAGTGGTTGCTATATTGGTTAACGTCCCCTTTAACAATTCAAACTCAATTTTCAAATCAAATGTATGGCCAAGAATTTTACCCATATTGGTGACTATGGAGATTTGAGTATCTTGAATTTTATTGACCATGTCACCTATTCGAGTACTGATACCCATAAGAGATTGTAAAATCTATCGTACTGCTTCATCAGTTTTCCATTTGACAGTTAAAAATTCTATTCCTTGGCATTTCACAACCTTTTCCAAATGTTTCAGTCGGCCCTCTAATCTGTCTATTTGAACAGTCTGGAACAAGAACTGTTTGTTCATCAAGTCATTCTGATTTAGAACAATCTCTGTCAGGTTGGACAACATCTGAGTAAGATTGGGTTCAGCATTTGTTCCATGTGTACTAGAGGTGGAAGCACTGGAATCTGGCAGCTCAATGAAGTATTCATGATGCTGTTCAGGGAGTGGAGGAGGTGGTACTCCAAGACCAATAAGTTCTCCAAGGTGTGGACCATACTCAGGAGCCGGAGAGAAGGACATTCTTAGATATAATCTATGGTGAGGGGCAGGTCCTATGACACAGTAATGTGTACTCTCTTCAGTGACCCCTGGAACTTCTTGTGGAACTTCTTCTTCTCTTGGTTGATTGTCCTCCTGTTCATTGACAACAGACTCAGCAGTCTCTTCAAGAATTTTCTCAGCTTCTTTTGTCAAAATCTGTGTAGCCACCCTAGACAGCATTTCATCATCAATTTCAGTTGTTTCTTCTCTTTCGTCTTCTATGCCTTGTGGCTTATTTTCTTGAATTTCTGCTTCTTTTTGTTGATCTTCTTCTTCTTGTTCTTGCTGAGCAACTTGCTGTTGCTGTCCAGATTGTATTCCAAATTTATGAAAAAGTTGACTGATATTCTGATCCAGTTGCACCATAATTTGAGTATCAGTCAGGTTCAGTTCATGGACTTCTTGCTCTAGTTGTAGATCAATGAGATTCTTCTCAACAGGTTGAACATCAGAGCATTGGACTTGTTCAGGTAATATAGAAGGAGTTTCTTCTTGAGAAATCTGGGGAGGCTGTTCTGTCATATTTTTCACTTGAACTTTCCTCTTTTTCTTCAATGGAGCATGTTTTACTGATTTCTCTTTTCTTTGAACTTCATCAGAAGGACTCTCTGAGTCAGTCTCATCCAATCTCATGTAAGTATCAATGAAGTCCATGTTGTAAACATTGAACTTTGGAATATCTTTCGAAGGTTCATCTTCTAAAGCTACGTTAGCCTTCTTAAAGATAGCAGTTAGGTGAGCTGCATAGGGCAAATGTCTCCTAGACTCTTTGCCGGATCTCATTATCTGAATGATTATTTTAGGCAAGCACACTCTGATTTTCTTCAGCAGACAATATAAAACAAATCTTTGAGTATTGGTCAGTCTTCCTCTCCCTCCAACTTGAGGAGTGATCATGGTAGTTAGAATATGATGTAGCAATCTCTTGAGAGGAGAGAAGTTATTTGCATTAAACTGACCCAATTTTACATGATTTTTGTCTAGGAGATTTTTAGGCTCATCTGTGATGACAGAGTATACCTCATGGAGATCACATGCAAACCCTTTTTTAGCTACTCCTTCTGGTATTCTAAATACAGTATGTAGAAGGTGTTTAGAGACTTCAATCTTGTACCCCTTGACTTTAGAAACCAGTATTGCTCGATTCAAATCATATTTCAGATTCTGGTAGAACTCTGCTACGAGTCTAGGATAGTATATCCTATGCTTACCCAAAAATTTTAACCATTTCTGAGCCTTAAAGATTTCAATCAACTCAGGAAATTTCTCAAGCATTTTCTGGTCATGAAAGTCTACGTACCGTGGGAAGACTATCTTGCCGGCCTCCAGTGTTATTTCTGCATATCTTGAAGTTTCAACTGTGATATCTTCTTCCTCGTGTACCTTTCTCTTACTTCGACCTTGTGCCGTCTTCAGCTTCTTTTCTTTCGGCTGTGGCACCGTAGCTTTCACAGACTCTTGATCTTCTACTAATTGTACTTCTGTTTTCTTTCCTTTCCCTTTGCCCGACTTCTTCTGAACCAATTCTGATGCCATACCCGCTGCATGTGTTTCCTTTGATTTTCGCTTATAGGCTTTGCTCACACTGGTCTCCAAAACTTGAGGAGACGCGGGTTGCCGCTCTTCCATGATTTTCTTCATCCCCTCGCTAGTGGCCGACGGAGAGGACATGGTGGAAGATAAACAAGTGGAAGATAAAAGATAGAGAGAAAGATAGCAAGGATGGTGAGAGAGGTGGCTTGAGAAACCACGGTCGTGTTCTGCACAGAGGTGAGGTACAGGAATCCCAAGAGTCGGAGAGAGTTTTGAGCGGGAAGGAGTGTGTTAGACAGTGGCGGTAAATAGGGTTTGAGAAGATTATCTGATATACTATCTACTTTACCGACCTCAACATATAATACCCAAAATACCCTTTACTTTTCGAAAAAATGCCTTTCGTCTCTTTTCATGATTTTCAACGTATGGGACTATATCGAATAACATGAAGTCTTCACAAAATATCTTTTGAAGAGAAATCAATGAGAATAAAATAATTTCATCCATGATTATCCTCAATAAGATATGGTTTTAATTCTTACTAAACATTTTCATTTGCCAGCCCTGAAGAGAAATCCATTTTTATATAGAGCTTAAATCAGTTTTAAATTTTCTTAAAGCCACACCAGAGTCAACCATAAGAAAATTAAACTTTTATTAAGGATTGAGCATTCTGGTAATACTAAACCTTTTTACTCAAGGAAGCATGTTGATTAGACACCGAAATCCTTGGTTACTCAGTGTAGCTTTACCTTACTGCTTCAAAATTTTGAATCGAGATTTTGAACAGAGATAGCACTTATCATCATGACATAACCTCTAAATTTCTTTGAATCAGATGGTCAGTTTCTCAAATACTGTGCCATTGCTCTGCCACCTTTTAACAAATAATTTTATTTGCTTATTTTCCTTTGATGGCGTATTCTCTGGTCTGTCAACAGGATTATCTTAGAACAAGTTTAAGAACTATATAAACTTTAGATTTTTCGACAGGTTGACACATTACTCATGATGTTCAAAATTTTAAGCAATCTTTTGAGATGTTCCATTTCAGACAGTTTCATGACCATTGAGTCTTCATTCAGAGACACATGTGGAAACTTTAAGATAGGATATAATATCCATAGGCAGAAAATCACGGTCCAGTTAAGATCGACAATTTCGTTCTCAGTTAGGGGTGTTTTTAGTAGATAGGTGTTGAGGATTAGAAAAGGTAATAGATATCAGATTTTAACTCCCCTTGATTGCCACATTCTATGAATTCTTGAATACAGATGAGAGTAGTGAAAGAGAACACAGAACAAGGTGATATGGGTGAAGGCCACTCATGAGGCGAATAGAGAATGAAGGCTAGTTCGCACAAATCCAAAGGTATACCCTGAATGATCATCAACAAGTAACCACTCATCTCCATAAGCCATCAATCATTCAGCCTTCTGAGAAGTAAGTGAGTCCAAAAGCTCAAAACTCAACCAATTGACTTTTCATATTAGACCAGATTCAAGCTAACTCCATGATCGATATCACAATAGCAGAACCTTGCAATTCATCAGACACATGAGGCCAACTGCCCAAGCAGCAATGAATCACTTACCAAAGCATGTATTCTATCTCTGAATGGCACAGCTCCCCCTCAACATGTGACGAGATGTCAAGGAAAGACACTATCTAATTATGAACATGACATCAACCATCATTGATTTATTTCAATCATTCATGTAACATTCCACAAGGATCATTTGCTCATACAATTTCAGTGAGGAGATGCACAGATAATATGATGATATCAGCTATGACACTGTGGAACATCACATAGAATGCAAACATTTATCATGATAACTCATGAAGATACTACTGTAAAGCCAAAATTTAAGATGATTAGACGACTAACCTGAAAAATGTAGAAAAAGGGGTTTTTCATGTTCTGGTGCCTCGGCTTATTTCCCCCCTTTTTATTTCCTCTGAGGCATACCTGCAAAGCAAAGGGTTATTTTGATCTAGCAGGAACCCAAGCAACCTTGGGTCCTGTATTACCCTCAACAGGTGTTCTTGACCTTTTGCAAGCAACACTGTCATCATAGCCCATCAGCTTGCAATTGGACATGGGATGTCCAGACTTACCAAGGTAATGACAAATAACAGAATTCAAGTTCCTTTTATGCACCTTATTGTGAGTATTGAATCTATGTGCATAAATATTGAAATTTCTGTTATGTACATGAGCATTTTTTTTCTGAAACCTGCCACCCAGCACTCAGAAGCTTTGTGGCCAGGTTTTCCACAATTGAAACAAGTAAACGTCTTTTTCATGAGATCAGTTTTATTCCTAGAATTATTCTGTTGAACATGGAATTTAACAGATTTAGCAGTGTGTTTGCCTCCTTGTGCATGCCAGCGCTGTGCATGAATGTGTCCTAACTTCCCACAGCAGAAATAATTCACATTCTTTCTCCTAGAAGCATGATTTCTAGCATGATATTTCTGTGAATTAATAGCAACAAGGTCATCTAATTCCATTGATTTGCATTCATGCATGAGATGACCTGCATTATGACAGTAAAAACACTTTATTATATTATTTTGAACATGAGTAGGTTTCTTCTCATCCTTTCTCATGTCGAAACAGTCATGCATCTCATGACCGAATTTACCACAGTAGAAACATTTCACATTCTTTCTTATAACAGAAGACAGTTTGGCCTGAGAAGTTTCAGCATACAGATTCTTATTCTATTTTGTTTTCTTTTTCTGAGTTTTCTTTTGTTTTTCTAAGTTTTTACTCTGCTCTTCACTTCTCCTTACCGTGAACTGAAATAGGGATGAGGTAGAAGGTTTTTCTTGTTCTGAACTTTTAACGAAAATTATTTTCAATTTATTTCCATCAACCTTCTTCATTACTGGACTGTAACCCAGTCCCTCTTTATGAGCATTCACATTAGCTCCAAGCAGCTTATCCAAGTTATCTTTTCCCTCAACAAACTCTGACAGTGAATTCTTTAGATCTTCAATTTCAGTTTCGAATATCACAATGTCCTCTTCATATGAAGTTATTTGATTATGTAAATCATCGTTGAGTCTTTTCAAATTCTCATTTTCTTTAACCAGTCTTTCTCCACTTTCTTCAACCTCAACTTTCTTTTCCAGTAATAATTTGTTTTCTTCTTTCAAAGATTTGATTAATTCTTTTTACACATTATCATCATAATCTATATCATTGATCAGATCTCTGAGAACGACACATTCATTGGACACATTCATTGCAAGAATCATTTTCTTTGACGAGTCTGGTTTTTAAACTCTCATTTTCAGACTTCAATTTTTGCAATTCATTTTCTTTTCTGTCAGACTTTAGGTTTTCATTTTCCACCTTCATACTTCTAATTTCATGCAACATTTCTCTTCTCAGTTTCTTTTTCTCAGATTTAATTTTATCATACTTCTCAATTAGATGCTCATTCAACATAATCAAATTTTTGAGAGAGAAATTACCAGTATCAAAATTTACCCGTGACAAAGTTTCCTCAATATAATCCTCGTCTTTGTCTACTGCCATGAGACACTTTACCGCATCTTGACATTTGATATATGCAACCATATTGATAACTTCTGACGCACTACAACACTCAAGCACACATTGAAACTTGTCAGTGTTTATAGCCCTTAGAGTTAGCTCCAGGGCCTTCTGATTCCTTGCGTATTTCAAGTGGTCCGAGGTTTTCCATAAGGAATTGTCCTTTGGAACATCATAAGAGCTGTGTGCAATAATTATCCATAGATCTGGATTAACTTGCATCACATACTCTCTAAGTTGATTGAACCACTTATAAAAACCTACACCTTCAAACATCGGAAGATCACTTATGGACTTCATGCTTAGACATGATCAGAAATCTAAATAGAGATTGGATCAATTAATGCAAGCAGACGGATCAGCTCGGATCACACCAAATCTAATTACGGATCGGATCTGTAGGTCGTTGGACCCTCTGTGTAGAGACCCGCTCTGATACCAACTGTTAGAGCTGGTGCGATTGATTCAGAGGGGGGTGAATGAATCCCTCAGTGAAAATCTCAACCAATTTTAAAACCTTAGACAGAACACACCGGATCAGAACTCCCTGAAAAGATGCAAGACATGACTAAACAACGAGATGCTCTATTGATGCACATTGTTGAACACTTGACCTGCACTTCCAGCAGAAACAGAGCTTTTGTGCTCTCAAGATGAGTCAACAGATAAGAAATTGAAGTGAGATCCTAAGCATGCATCTAGCTTTAAACACATAACTGAACAATCTACACAGTACACAAGGATTTTTAGGTGGTTCGGTCCTTCAGACCTACGTCCACCTCACACTCAACCAGAGTGTAGATTTCTGCTGACACACAGCTTGAAAAACCACTGGGCTTTACAGCTTGCCTATAACCACTGAGCGACACAGCTTCCTATGCAGAGGAATCAATCCTCTGCAACACTGACAAACAGCTTGACCCGCTGGCTTTACAGTTTAGCCGACCAGAGGAAACCTCCTCTACAACCGCTGACGAACAGCTTGAATAAAATGTCAAATAAGAAAGAGCTAAAAAGACTAAACACAGCAACGGAAAGCTGTCAATAAATCCAAATAAACTGCTCACACAGGAGCCAGGTGTCTCGGATCTGATCCAGAGAACACACCAGAAAAGATAAGCTTCAGAGTGCTATTCTTCCTTCCCTTCGCCTTGTCTCTCTCTCTCTCTCTTTTCTTTTAGGGTGCTCGATCTCCCTTCTTCCAGATTCTTCAGCAATTCACCCTCGTCTATTCTTTTCGAAGCCAGCTCATATATATATATATATATATATATATATATATATATATATATATATATATCACAAGAGAAACGAGTGTGGAGCAACCAACTTTCCCGCTCAGATTTCAGTCTGGATCTGAGTCTTCAGAAGACAAGTGCCAGCTTTAGTATCGTCGAGCTAGCATCCTGACAACCATACTTAGCTCGAAGTCTACCTTATGACAATTGAACACAGGTCAAGGAATAATGAGATTGCACGAAGTTAATAAAACAACAGACGTAATATGCACCGACTCACTCAGTATAAGATTTAGTATGCACGGAGACAAGCTGTGCACACATCAAGTGTTGCACGGACTGAGTGTGTGCGAGATGCAACGACTATATCGACATCATGCGTGCAAGGCATAAGAAATGCACAGACTCTATTCTATGCACGAGACTTGCACAGACTACATAGACCAAAATTGCACATACCTTGCGAATGTCTTAGTCATATACCCACATGCATCGACCCTGAGTGTGTCTTAAACATATATTCACCGAACTAATATGATGGAAATGCACTGACCTTATATGCAGAAGTGGGATAGCACCGACTCACCTGATGAACGCGAGCGACTTGGTCGTGTGTGTGTGCAACAGCAAGAGTTGCACCGACTAGATGAATACATGCAAAGACTATGCTGAGGATCAGAAATAGAGTTGCACCGACGCAACTGCAATTTGAACATGTATTGCGACAACCTAAGGTAGTACAAGGCAAACTAGACAAACACAGCAGTCTAAACATGATTCATAAGTTGTAATTATCAAAACCAGATTTCCAAAAAAATTAGACCCATAGTCCCGTATAAATTTCCAGACAATATCCATATCTTGTATAATGACCAAAGGAATTCTAAGGACTAAGCCATTGGTGGAACATTAAGGTAGTGAGGAAAAGAGTTGTGGATCAAGGCACGATCAACTCTTCCGAAAATTCGTGTAAGGTATCTTTAGATAGAGTTTTTCCTTAGTCGGTGTTTAGCGAGAACACCAACAATTCACGGCCAGGTAAGAGGTGGAACAGTGGGAGGCTCCCCTTGCGTTTGCAAAGACCTAATTTGAAGTCCCGCGATCAATGACACCCAAGAGGGGGGGTGAATTGGGTGATTACAAATTTAGAAAAATTTTACCCGATTTAAAAGAGATGTGATGAACTAGCAACGCACGAATAGGATCTATGAAGATCTGTCACGCATGATAACTGATTATGCTAGACCCGAAGGATACATTATGAAGAAAACAATATATACGTATGAACACACAGAATGGGGATAGAAGAAATGAGTCAAACAACACAAATCAAACCACAATGCATGACGATTTTTAAGGTGCTTCGGATGCAACGATGACAACCTACGTCCACCCCTCACCAAAATCCGGTGAGGCTTCACTGTTGTAAACCAGCACGGGGATGAATCCCCAACACAAAGACACACTCCAATACACACGCAGGACGATGCCTACAAACACACGGGGAACAAACCCCAACACACACACACATACACACACACACACACGGGGACATGCCCCAACACACACACATGGAGAAGAAATCTCCCACACGATCCGATGACCGGATCACAAACACACACACACACACGCTACAATAACCGCAGCACAATAAACCACACGACCGTACTCGGACGGTCACACACACATAAATGTAGATCTAGAAACAATCCACACACACAAGTGTAGATCTGGAAACAATCCACACACACAAGTGTAGATCTGAAGCAATCCACACACACACACTGATGTTCATAGATTTAGAAGATTACACTCATGAAGCTCAAGAGATTTAGAAGAAGAAACATGAATAAAAACTTCTGATTTAGGATCCCCCTGAGTAGATGATGCATATTTTGAATGAAGCTTGCTTCTCCACTTGATTCCCAATTGATTGGCTTCTAATAGATCTTGAAAAGCTTGAGGTTTGATGAAGAATGGCTGGACGAAGTACTGTTCACGGTGTATTTATAGCAACCTTCTTTCTCCCTTGATAGCCTCCCTTTGATCCCCTTGCATCATCAGGATTTCTTGGCCCAAGAGTTGTTTTTATAAGGCCTAGGATGGTCAAGGGACAAGCCAAAACATAGATCCACATTTCTTGGCGAATTTGGAGGCTTTTGGACCAAAAAGTCTAAGAGGAAGGCTTTGAACACGTTCAAGAAACAAAGTCAACAAAGGCTGCATCGAGGCTGGCGGTCGACCGGTAGGATGGGGCGGTCGATCGAAAATTTACAGAGATTGAATTTTTCGTTGCTGGGAAAACCGGTCGACCGACCCTGAGTTGGCGGTCGACCGAAATCTGTAAAATTTCAGATTTCGAGCTGCTGTTAATTCTAGTCGACCGGCCCATTCTCTCAGGTCGACCGAACAGTGAAGATCCTGCAAAAACAAGTTGTTAGCCTAGCAAAACATATCCATATGATCAAGGCTTGTGCTTGCAACAATATTCATATAATCTGAACTTCATTCAACCCAATTATCAATAAGAGTCATATAGCACTACAATCATCCAATGTGAGTGTATTATGTGACCAAGTTCCATTCAACTTAGTTTGCCAGTGTTTGCATGAGGGGTTCAAACCTTGTAGCTAGCATGAAAAGCATATGAGGAAAATACATGAAGGTATCAAGTGAGTATATGCAACATGGATAGCACAAGGGACTAGGGAAAAGGTTAAATGTTTACACATAAAAACCAAGTGTTCCTTGGAGTTTAAGCATTATAAGACCACATATCAACCTCTTTCCACCAAGATTCACATAGATAGATATTACCATGCATCCACGTAATATTTAGGTGTCTTCCAACCATCTCTCTCCTGTAAAAGACAGAGTAAAACATGAGATCTACATGGATATGAAAATCTCCATGCATGGATCAAAAACCGTTGTTGGGTTCGTTGCGCTCCTTCTTTATCTTTGATAATGATTTTGATGATTACAATATATTGTGCGGTTTGCATTTGCATTGAAGTAAAATTCATTAATGATTATCTTGTGGAAAATGTCTTGTTGAAATGAGCTAAAATATGTTATCTACACTATCAATTGGCTCTAAATGTCTGGGTGAATGAATTATGTTAAGACTGCTTTTGTCTGAGAATGAATTGATTGGATTGAATATTGAAGGCTTCTGGACTGAATTTGATATTTTCGGGTTGACTGGAACCCATGTATGTGTTATGCTTGAGCTACTTTAATAAATGATCTTGATGAGACTCTGTCATTTGGCATACTCAAGTAGCATTGAATTGAACTTGCAGATAGTGTTTTGATGAAGACATAATATGACATTTATGTGATTTGCATTGAGGAGTCTTTGTTCAATATGAGTTTTTTTGTCAAACTTGTTAAATGGCATCACAATAGTTCTTCAATGAACTTTGCCTGGTTCTTACAAAAGAGGAATGGCCCTCAACCAGATCTTAATGCTTGTGTGATTTAATTGAGATCAGTTCATTACACTGAACTTGAATGCCTTATTTTGGACTGAAGTTTGAAAGCTCGGACTGAACTTGGAAATGTGTGTTGGTCACATGAATGGCCATATTTGAGCTGAATTGAAGTGCCTTACACTAATCAATTTGGTTGTGTGTTGAATGGATTGTGTGAGTTCATTGGACTAGCCTTGGAAACTCTGGATTGAACTTGACTATCTTGGTTTGAAATAGAATTCATGTGAAGCTTGCTTGAATCATATTTGAAATGTGGGACTTGTGTAGAGAATGGGCATCCTTGAGTTGATAGTGAATTGGCTATATATCTAATCAAATTGGTTTGTCTTCCTATAGACTGCTCAGGAAGTCCATGTGTGATTTAGTTGAACTCAAATTGCTCGACATGCCAAATTTACTTTTAATTTTCAGTGAGGAACTTGGTGAATCTTGGGTGAAAGGCTTTCTTATAGTGCTTGATGGATGGTTCAATGTATTTGACCTTTGAATGAGGGAAAGTGTATTTTTTAGTGGTTTTCAATTGTGTTTAATGCATCCTCTTCAAAGAGCTCTTTATGGTCCTTCATCCTTGTGCAAACTAATTGGCTTAGTTTGTGTTGAAGGTGGTCTTTTCATGCATGAACTATTTCTAAAATGAAAGCTTGTATGGATGAATTGCAAAAGCTCAATATGCAAGTTAAGATATCTATTCACATGACAAAGATCCAAGGTAGTTGCTCTTCTCACTTAGCATTGATGAAAGAATGATGAGGTTGAACGTTCATAAAGTGCAGGTTCAAATTATGCTCTTAAATCATGAAAAACAAGGTAAGAATTTACATTTGATGTAATTCATGATTGGTTACATTTGGTTGCATGTATAGGTCTTTGGGAATGCATTAAATATCATTTCATGAGGTTACAAGGTCAATGGGTCGACCCCCCCACTCAATGGGTCGTCCCCTGGGCTGAAAATAGCCCAACCTGTGTTCTGCCAGCAAGTGGGTCGACCCCCCTCACAAGATGGGTCGACCCCTGTAACATGTCTGCTGCAAACAGGTTCTGGGAGCCAGATGGGTCGACCCCCTTGCCCAGATGGGTCGACCCCCCCAGTTTCGCAAGTCCGCGCGACTTTTCCGTGGGCCACCGTAGCCCAACCAAATGGACTCTAAATGGGCTGAAAATTTACCCTCATACCCTTGGGTTACTAATGAACATATTAGGGTGGTTTTGCTAGGGTTTTAGAAGGGCATTCATGTCTTTTTATTCTGGCATTCTTTTGGTATATATATGTTGCGAATTTGGGAGAAAGAAACCTAATGCTTAATGTTCTATCGTTCTTATTGAGAGAGGAAAGAGGGACTGGCCGCAGGTGAGAAGGGGAAAGGGTCTATTGAAGGTTTTCATGAGTTTTCTTTCTTGTAGGGATGATTTGAAGTGAAGAAGTCAAAGCTACATCAAGTTCCATCAGATTTCATGCTCCGATGAAGCCGAATCTGCAGCGACAAGTTCGTGCGACTTTGGATCTGTTGAAGTTCGACCCCCTCACTTTGGAAGCTTCATGAAAGATCATCTCTTGACCATTTATCATACAAGGATACCATTCTCCAACCCTATTGAGTTTATTTCAAACATTTGTCTTCAGTTTATACAAAGTATGGGCTTGTATTGTATATCTTCTTATTTTTCTGAACATCAGAATATCTGTGTGTGGTGTACGGAGCTGTGACTCCATGTGGTTTTGGTGTCCGGGGTGTGTTCCCCGATTCTGTGTGTGGGTGTGTGCTGCGGTGGCAGCATCTTGGGGCCAGGCCCCATGTGTGCATTACTGCGGAAGCAACGTGTGTGGTGTTGGGGCTCGTCCCCGTGTTGCTACGTTAGTAGCGTGTAGTGAAGCCTCACCGGGTTTCGGTGAGGGGTGGACGTAGGAAGCCCGTCGTGGTCCCGAACCACCTAAAAACCTTTGTGTTCGTTGTGATTGCTTGTGTATTTGTCCTTTTCTTCTATCTCCCTTCACAGGTCAATTATTTGGATTTTTATTCACTGCATTGTCACACATAGCTTTATCCGCTATCCGTGTTAGGATTAAATTTAATTGTTCCTTGCATTGAAAATCCGTGTGAGTTCGGAAAGACTAAGAGATCTATTGTATCTCACGTTAGTTTAGATGAATTAACGTAGTTAATTTTAATTTCACCATGATTAGTTTAGATTGTTTTTAAAATCTGCCATCTCGGCAAAGGGGACAATTCAACCCCCCTTCTTGTCCGCCATCTACTCTGGGCCAACAATTGGTATCAGAGCCCAGTCTCTGATTTTTATTCAGCTGACCTCACGGTCTAGGAGAAAAGATCTTTCTATGATGGCTAGTCTAAATTCAGTTCCTGTCTTTGATGGTTTTGATTTTACATCCTGGCTTGGAAAATTGTGTGTTTGGATGTCTGGGATTGATCCGAAGCTTATGGGATTAATCACTGATGGTCCTTACGTTTTACCCGAAAATGAGTTAAGATGGACTGATGAACATAGGAAAAAGAATTCTGAAAATCTTTTTGTTTTGAATGCTCTTAAAGCTGCAGTATGCATTGACAAATTTTCATTTGTTTCTGATTGTAGATCTACCAAAGATATCTTGGATGGGCTAAGCAAAGCCCAAGAAGAAAGTTGGAAGGATGAGTGCATCGTGGCAGACAAAGAAAATGAAGGCCAAAGCAAGGAAAACTCTAAGGTAAACTCCGATTCCGAGGAAGAGGATGAACTGCGCTATGATGAGTTAATGAATGCCTATGATGAATTGTTTGAAAGATACAAAAAGACTAAATCTGAAAATAGAAAATTGAAAGATAAACTTGATAAACCTTCATGTGAAAAATGCACAGAATTTGAGAAATTAGTTAAGTCTTCCATGCTTGAGATTGATAGCCATAAAGAAACCAGTACATGTTTGAGAAATGAAAATGAATCTTTATTAGCTAAGATTTCAAAACTTGAAAACGTCGAAAAGGATTCCAAAAGTAAATTGAGCTGTTCGGAATGTGATCAAATCTTGCTCAATGAGCTCATTCAGAATGAAAAGCTGAACGATCTGAGAAAGGAAATAAAAAGCTTCAGGAATATGAATGATAAATTTGAATGCAATGAAACCATAAATAAAATGGTTGATGAAAATGTGAGTTTTCAAATGAAAGAACTTGAACACACTTCCATGAACAAAAATTCATTTGACAAGCTCCAAAATGAAAACAGTGCTTTGTTAATTCAGATTTCGTTGCTTGAAGGAAGATTGAAAAGTCTTGAAAATTTTGAAAAAGGAAAATGTGTGATTGATGATGAATGTGGCAAACTGCCTATCCTTGAACAAGAAATTGAAAGTCACAAAAGTGTAAATCTTTTGTTGAATGAAAAAGACACTTCTTGTGAAAAAGAGATTGATGATCTTGAGATGCATATTGCATCATTACAAAATGAAATCAAAACTTTAAATGAATCATTGTCTTTGTGTGATAAAGAAAATGAGAAACAGAAAAATGCAAGTGATCAATCTTATATGCATGAAAAACTCTCAACTGTTAAACATGTTCATGCACTAAGAAAAAGAAGGAATGTCTTTTGTGACTATTGTGACAAATTTGACCACGAAATGTATGATTGCTTCCTGATGAAATTTGATGATGATGTGACATTAGAATCAAGAATTAAAATAGTTGCTGGATCTAAAGATCATGAAAACCCCATTAAGAAAACATTCAACTCTCATTACTTTTATTGTGGGTTACATGGTCATGTTTTTGAAAACTGTTTCAAAAAGAAAAATGATGATGAATGGTTTCTCAAATAGAATTTTTTATGTTATTACTGTGGTGAACATGGACACATGATGAATAATTATTCTCTAATGAAAAATGATGAAAAATGGTCCATGAAAAGAAAATTTTCTCATTATTTGGTCACTCTATGGATGATTGTTCCACAATGAGATTTGATGATGATCAGTTCGCCAGGAGATATAGAAATGCATCTCCTCATGTTAGAACTAACCCCTCGGGACCCAAGATGGCTTGGGTACCCAAATCTCCAAAATGAGAAATCTATTTTGTAGGGGTGTCTTGAGGAGGAAAAATTTATTGATAAATGAAGATCCTTCAAGGCAAAAGAAAAGATGAGCTGATCTGGTAAAGATTTTGGTATACTGTTTACTTTTGGATTATTCAACTCAGGTGAGAGGTTGAATTCTGAGAAAAACATCAAGCTTCTAATTGCAAATATTTTATCATATTGATTGTTCATGCTTGTTAGTTTGCATGTTTGTAAAAAAGTCAAATATAAGTTTCATTTGAATTTTACATTACCTTTTGTTAACTTTGGTAGTTAGAAAGAAAATGGTTTGATTTTGAGAACTTACTTTGGTAAGGTTCATATTGAAAAATCTGGGAAGGTAAAATTTGAGCCTTGATGAAAAAATGATTAAATTAAAATTGTTGCATTCCTGCTTTATTGATTAAGGCAACTTCTAAAATCATGAGATCTTGTGAGTTTCATGTTTAGAGGAGTTGAACACTCTTCTCTCTTCACATCTTGTGAATAAATGTGGTCTTAAACGCTCTACACTGTGCATAGAGTCTTTCACACTCTTACTTACCTTTTGCAAATAACAACTCACATGTGCATACATAGAACACATAATTAGTTGCAAGATACTCATTGCACATATCATACACATCTTTGCATACTTGTGAATAGGAATAATTTTTCAATCATCTTTTCAAGTTACATGCATATACTTGCATATACTTCATACACGTGTGCTTAAATGCCATGGTTATTCGATATATCAAATGGCGATAGTGGAAGGTTGGATTATGTCCAACTGGAAGCTTTTCTCATGCGTGATGGTGGTCTTTGGACCAATGTACTCCGCCAAGTACCAATAATCATTTGCTTGAAAATATTGAAAGATCCCTGGTTGATTGCATGTATATACTTTATACAACCACTTTTGACTCCTTCTATGACTCATCCTTTGCTAAATAAAATTACATTGATTTAGACATGTTTATTACATGACATATATTAAGGGGGATATTTTTTATAACCGTACATACATTTAGGGGGAGACATTACTGTGATAAGGCTAATTCATCTTTTACATTCAATACAACCACCCACACAAAATGCACTTTTTGAGATAATGATTCAATTTAATAAGGATTACGATTTTCTACTCTACACTTTTAGGGACTTTTGATTCTCTACATGAAATTCACATGTCTCGTGAGGAAAAAGTTATATACCCCACCAAAAAGTCTTATAGTGGAACGTGGATCCGAGTAGTCGAGAATGTCCCCTGAAATAAAGAAGGGAACTCGCATCGAAAGGAGAAACTAATCCACAGTAAAATAAGTGTGATTTGCCACCGAGTAGCCGAGAAGTGCCCCTGAGACAAAGGGTACAACTCGCGTCGAAAAGGGTCTCATCCACATCATAAAAAGTGAAGAAACTGAGTAACCGAGAATTACCCCTGAAACAAAGGGCATGACTCGTGTCAAAAGGTTAGTCACACCATTGTTAGTAATTAAAAAAAATGGGGGTCATACGTAGCTACCAATATTCGAGCATTGTGTTGAAAGTGTATATATGATAAGTTCTTTGTAGTGTTCTTTAGAAAATCTGATTTTCCATACTGCCTTGAAATTCATTGCTCAATCATCACATATGCACCTTGAGTTTGATTGTTTGAATGTTCCTTATGAATCTGTCGCTTATCATGGTTTATGCAGTACTTATTTATGTAAGCACGACACATTTAGTATTATTCATGCACATCATGTTCTACAATCGATTGCATTATCCTTACACCCGTCCCGAAGGGACTTGCATGAGTCTATATCTTATTATGCATGCTTGAATGCTTGATTGCTTGATCCTTTTTATTCTTATCATATATCATTTCATATTGATGCATCTTTGGATCATACATGTACATATCTGCTTAAATAACCCCATTGTCAGTCAGTTTTTGTTCATGACAAAAAGGAGAGAATAATGGGATTTCAGAAGAACGCTTGCATATAATTCAGTTCAATTATACATTTGCATATAACTCAAAAATTGACAATATGCACATATCTCAAATTTTAGTTCTAGATACATGTACTTAGTTTCACACATGTTCTTAGTCTTATACGTGTTCATAATTCTCACACCTTCCTTTCATGGTAGGTTATTGCTGAGTTCGTGCGCCATGGTCTTTATATTTCTGTCCCATTCGTCTTTGAAAACTCATCATTTTATTCCTCTAGTCCCCCACTTTTTGATAATGCCAAAGGGGGAGAGAGAGTTGTAGATTGCCACAATATAGTGTCATCATCAAAAAGGGGGAGATTGTTGGGTTCGCTGCGCTCCTTATTTATCTTTGATAATGGTTTTGATGATTACAATATATTATGCGATTTGTATTTGCATTGAAGTGAAATTCATTCATGATTATCTTGTGGAAAACGTCTTGTTGAAATGAGCTAAAACATGTTATCTACACTATCAATTGGCTCTAAATGTCTGGGTGAATGAATTATGTTAAGACTGCTTTTGACTGAGAATGAATTGATTGGATTGAATATTGAAGGCTTCTGAATTGAATTTGATATTTTCAGGTTGACTGGAACCCATGTATGTGTTATGCTTGAGCTACTTTAATAAATGATCTTGATGAGACTCTGTCATTTGTCATACTCAAGTAGCATTGAATTGAACTTGCAGATAGTGTTTTGATGAAGACATAATATGACATTTATGTGATTTGCATTGAGGAGTCTTTGTTCAATGAGTTTTTTTTGTCAAACTTGTTAAATGGCATCACAACAGTTCTTCAATGAACTTTGCTTCGTTCTTACAAAGGAGGAATGGCCCTCAACTAGATCTTAATGCTTGTGTGATTTAATTGAGATCAGTTCATTACACTGAACTTGAATGCCTTATTTTGGACTGAAGTTTGAAAGCTCTGACTGAACTTGGAAATGTGTGTTGGTCACATGAATGGCCATATTTGAGCTGAATTGAAGTGCCTTACACTAATCAATTTGGTTGTGTGTTGAATGGATTGTGTGAGTTCATTGGACTGGCCTTGGAAACTCTAGATAGAACTTGACTATCTTGGTTTGAAATAGAATTCATGTGAAGCTTGCTTAAATCATATTTGAAATGTGGGACTTGTGTAGAGAATGGGCATCCTTGAGTTGATAGTGAAATGGCTATATATCTAATCAAATGGGTTTGTCTTCCTATGGACAGCTCATGAAGTCGATGTGTGATTTAGTTGACCTCAAATTGCTCAACATGCCAAATTTACTTTTAATTTTCAGTGAGGAACTTGGTGAATCTTGGGTGAAAGGCTTTCTTATAGTGCTTGATGGATGGTTCAATGTATTTGACCTTTGAATGAGGGAAAGTGTATTTTTTTAGTGGTTTTCAATTGTGTTTAATGCATCCTCTTCAAAGAGCTCTTTATGGTCCTTCATCATTGTGCAAACTAATTGGCTTAATTTGTGTTGAAGGTGGTCTTTTCATACATGAACTATTTCTGAAATGAAAGCTTGTATGGATGAATTGCAAAAGCTCAATATGCAAGTTAAGAGATCTATTCACATGACAAAGATCCAAGGTAGTTTCTCTTTTCACTTAGCATTGATGAAAGAATGATGAGGTTGAACGTTCATAAAGTGCAGGTTCAAATTATGCTCTTAAATCATGAAAAACAAGGTAAGAATTTACATTTGATGTAATTCATGATTGGTTACATTTGGTTGCATGTATAGGTCTTTGGGAATGCATTAAATATCATTTCATGAGGTTACAAGGTCAATGGGTCGACGCCCCCACTCAATGGGTCGTCCCTTGGGCTGAAAATAGCCCAACCTGTGTTCTGCCAGCAAGTGGGTCGACCCCCCTCACAAGATGGGTCGACCCCTGTAACATGTCTACTGCAAACAGGTTCTGGGAGCCAGATGGGTCGACCCCCTTGCCCAGATGGGTCGACCCCCCCAGTTTCGCAAGTCCGCGCGACTTTTCCGTGGGCCACCGTAGCCCAACCAAATGGACTCTAAATGGGCTGAAAATTTACCCTCATACCCTTGGGTTACTAATGAACATATTAGGGTGGTTTTGCTAGGGTTTTAGAAGGGCATTCATGTCTTTTTATTCTGGCATTCTTTTGGTATATATATGTTGCGAATTTGGGAGAAAGAGACCTAATGCTTAATGTTCTATCGTTCTTATTGAGAGAGGAAAGAGGGTCTGGCCGCAGGTGAGAAGGGGAAAGGGTCTATTGAAGGTTTTCATGAGTTTTCTTTCTTGTATGGATGATTTGAAGTGAAGAAGTCAAAGCTACATCAAGTTCCATCAGATTTCATGCTCCGACGAAGCCGAATCTGCAACGACAAGTTCGTGCGACTTCGGATCTGTTGAAGTTCGACCCCCTCACTTTGGAAGCTTCAAGAAAGATAATCTCCTGGCCATTTTTCATACAAGGATACCATTCTCCAACCCTCTTGAGTTTATTTCGAACATTTGTCTTCAGTTTATACAAAGTATGGGCTTGTATTATATATCTTCTTATTCTTCTGAACATCAGAATATCTGTGTGTGGTGTACGGAGCTATGACTCTGTGTGGTTTTGGTGTTCGAGGTGTGTTCCCCGATTCTGTATGTGGGTGTGTGCTGCGGTGGCAGCATCTTGGGGCCAGGCCCCGTGTGTGCATTGCTGCGGAAGCAACGTGTGTGGGGTTGGGGCTCGTCCCCGTGTTGCTACGTTAGTAGCATGTAGTGAGCCTGTCGTGGTCCTGAACCACCTAAATATCTTCGTGCTCGTTGTGATTGCCTGTGCGTTTGTCCTTTTCTTCTATCTCCCTTCACAAGTCAATTATTTGAATTTTTATTCACTGCACTGTCACACATAGCTTCATCCGCTATATGTGTTAGGATTAAATTTAAGTATTCCTTGCATTGAAAATCCGTGTGAGTTCGGAAATATTGAGAGATCTATTGTATCTCACGTTAGTTTAGATGATTAACGTAGTTAATTTTAATTTCACCGTGATTAGTTTAGATTATTTTTAAAATCCGTCATCTCGGCAAATGAGATAATTCAACCCCCCTTCTTGTCTGCCATCTACTCTGGGCTAACAACCATCACCAATCCCAATTCCCACTAAGATATGCATGAGGATTCTGAACATATAACTAGCAACAAAAGTTTCATATGAAAGGAACATGAACCACATTATGAACCTCCAAAAGCCATTTGCCATCTCAAAACATACATGAACAGCAAGAGCACAAGGACTCTTTGGTTATCACAAAGCCAAGTATGAATCATTGTAAACTCATGAAACCTCATACCATAAGTTTAGTTATCATCAAAAATATATGCAAGGCATATACAACAATCTCCCCTTTTTGATGATGACAAACTTTATGACTGACACAGACAACATATTTTTCTCCCCCTTTGACATGATCAAAAAGTGGGAGGAAGGCAATGAAGTTCAAGTTGCAGCAAACAGATTCATAAAGCAATAAGGGACCACTTTAGAAGTGCAAGTGCGACAATCGCCAGGCAAGGATACGGTGATCAAAACATGTTGATTCAGTGATACCAATTGTTGATTACGGGGACAGAAAAGTATATAGACTGAAGATTCACAAAGTAAGATGATACCATACAAGCAAATACCCCATGATACCAATTATAAGGAATTTGAAGTCCATTCAATTTCTGGATTATGAGTGATTTTCAAATTTTTAATTTTCTTTTGAAAATGCATGAAGCTAGATACAAACAAATGATGACATATGAAATGCACATAATGCAACCAAGCATATATATATATATATATATATATATATATATATATATATATATATATATATATATATATATATATATATATATATATATATACATGCAACATATCTCCCCCTTACTTATTTAAGAAGGGAATGGGATAAGAAAGATGCATGAGAGTCATGACAACCGGACTGCACATGTGTAGCACATAAGAGATTGTGCAATCATATAGGAGATTCTTGCAATTGCTAAAGTAGTCAATCAATTTTTTGAATACATATTAACTCAAATTTCTAAGTGTGTAAGGGAGTAACATGAAAAATGATAGTTGTAATATGGATATTTAGATTTACAGATCAACATGAGGAGACATTTTACAGACTGCACTTTAATTTTGAGAACAACGTATTGGAGGCTACGCTCTACCTCAATAATTTTTCAACATCAAATTTAAATGATTTCACAAAGACAATCAGAATTTTTCTAAGAGTGATCAGGTTCAAATAATTCTTTTTACGTGAGTAGACGCATGGAGCTCATGCCAGAATCCCTGGTTACTCAGAATACTGAACCATTTCACCTCATTTAGAATAGAGATACTTTAGTCAACACTTTTCAGAAATGAACCACATCACATATCAGGTGACATGTGCCCAATTTACTCAGTGAGACTGAGCATTGCTCTGCCTTTCTTTCTCATTTCAGATTTTTCCAACAAGGATAGGTAGGTAGCTTTTTCCTCAACTGTCTCTTCAACATACATGCAACAAGTTTAAAGTCTCTAGAGTGTTGAAAGGAAATTCTATATCCTTATCTTTAACACTCATTTTCACATTTTGTGCATGAAGTGTATGAATTTGATTCAGCATGTATACCGAAAATATCATGAACACATAACAGTGCAACTCCCCCTAAATAGATATGCTTATGAAATATGAACTCCCCCAGAGTGTATAACATGAAACACTCTAATAATGACTCAAATGCACATTATTTATCAAGAAGGCATAAGGTCATAGAAATTCCGAAGAATGGGGGTGAATAACATATATAAGCATGCAGGCACACATTGGGAGTTAACGAAATATGCAATGCAAGATGAAAGGATATGCAATTTTAGTTTTTTTTTATTTTCATTAATGGAGATTTGGTTAAAAGAAATTTGAGTTTTTCAAGATGAACTCAGAAATTTATTTTTAATACCTGTGCCTTGAGCATCCATTATCTTCCAAGCTTTCCACTTGTCCTCAAGGCAACCCTGCAACAAAAATTCTCATTCAACAGTTTTGGGTACCCAAACCTTCTTGGGTCCCGGATGGTTAGTTGCACCTCTAATTGGTGCCTTTCACATTCTCTGGGTAAGCATATCATCAAAATTCATCAAATCACAATCATGCATAGTATGCCCAAACTTTCACAATAATGACAACATTTTGAAGACTTCACAGAATTCTTATAAACATGATAATCAAATTTCTGTGATTTAGCATGAATGTTATCATTATGAGCATGGAAATTTCTCTTCTTTACAGCAGGATGAGCATAGAATTTCTGTGGGTTGGCGAAGGTATAATTATTTTTGACTTTGAAATTCTTTCTTTCATTTGCTTGCCAACACTGTGACACACGGTGTCCTAGCTTTCTACATTTGAAACAAGCAACCCTTTTTCTTTTGGAAACAAGTTCATTTTTGCATGCTTTCAAATCATCTGATTTCATAATGAAACAATCATTCATCAAATGACCATGCTTACCACAATAATGACAATTGACATTTGTTGATTTTAGAGCATGGTTTTTGTGATTTTTGTGAGCTTGAATCCTATTGTTCTAGGTTGGGCCTGATGTTTGGGATTTGGTTTCTCAACACAAGAAGAATTTGACATATTTGAAAAACGTGAAGCATGCACAAAAGATGTTTGAATTTTTAGCCCAAAGACTTTCTTTTTGTTGGGTTCATATCCAAGACCTTCTCTTTGAAAATTTATCTTGGTCCCCAAAATCTTGTTTAGATTTTTTTTCCCAATCACAAACTTAGATAATGATGCATTCAAGTCAACAATTTCTCTCTCAAGAAATGCAACATGCAATTCATAGGAAACTATCTCATTTTCACAAGAATTGACTTGTTCATGCAATGTGGCATTGATGGTTTTATGACTTTCAATTTATTGTTCTAACACATGCATCTTTTCACATTCATCAACATTCACAGATTTTCCTTTTTCAAAAACAAGCAGTTTCTCAGACATGGTTGTATTCAAATACTTCAGCTTTTCAATTTCTTCTTTCATACATGAAATGTTTTCTTCATGTTTTTTGATATCAATCAATAAAGATTCATTTTCAGATTCAGGTTCAAAGCATTTATCATATGAAGAATTTTCATGAATGATTTTTCAAGATGTTTTAAACTACCTTCAAGTAAAGAGTTTTGAATCAAAAGAGAACTATTTTCCTTTAAAAGTTCTTCTTTTTTAATTTTCAAACATTCAAGTTCAGAACATTTAGCACAAGGAACGTTTTCATGCAAGGGGTTTTCAGAGTTCTTTTTAAGTTTTCTATTTTCATATTTAAGCTTCTTATACTTATCAACCAACTCTTCAAAAGCATTCATCAACTCTTCATAACTGAAATCATCTTCATCATTAGAATCAGAATTTACCTTTGAACTTACCATGCTCGATGTGCTCACCTCATCACCCATGAGGCACAGATCTTTCAGCTGTATCTCTTGAGATTTGATCAATCCATCCACGATTTCCTTCGCTGTTTCACATGAAGAAACAAATGGATATATATCAGATTTCATGGCAGATTTTAATAATCTTAAAACTAAAATATTATCATAATTTTTCAGTTCATCTTCATGAGACCATCTAGTCTCATCTAGAGGTAGTTTGTTAGGGCCATAATATATCAATTTCCAGAGTTCAGGATTAACCGAGTTAATTAGCCCGCACATTTTGCCTAACCATGAATCAAAATCATCACCATCAAAAATAGGTAAGCAACTCATCAAAATATGATCAACAGAATAATTCATGATTAATAATACACTCGGATCTCTCGGTAGATCGTTAGATCTAAGGACAACAGAGCATTGCTCTGATACCAATTGAAGTCCCGCGATCAATGACACCCAAGAGGGGGGGGTGAATTGGGTGATTACAAATTTAGAAAACTTTTACCCGATTTAAAAGAGATGTGATGAACTGGCAACGCACGAATAGGATCTATCAAGATCTGTCACACATGATAACTGATTATGCTAGACCCGAAGGATACAGTATGAACAAAACAATATATACGTATGAGCACACAGAATGGGGATAGAAGAAATGAGTCAAACCACACAAATCAAACCACAATGCACGGTGATTTTTAAGGTGGTTCGGATGCAACGACGGCAACCTACATCCACCCCTCACAAAAATCCAGTGAGGCTTCACTATTATAAACCAGCACGGGGATGAATCCCCAACACGGAGACACACTCCAATACACACGCAGGACGACGCCTACAAACACACGGGGAACAAACCCCAACACACACATACACACGGGGACCCGCCCCAACACACACACACGGAGAAGAAATCTCCCACACATTCCGATGACCGGATCACAAACACACACACACACACGCTGCAACAACCGCAGCATAATAAACCACACGACCGTACCCAGACGGTCACACACGCACAAATGTAGATCTAGAAACAATCCACAAACACAAGTGTAGATCTGGAAACAATCCACACATACAAGTGTAGATCTGAAGCGATCCACACACACACACTGATGTTCACAGATTTAGAAGATTACACTCTTGAAGCTCAAGAGATTTAGAAGAAGAAACACGAATGAAAACTTCTGATTTAGGATCTCCCTGAGTAGATGATGCGGATTCTGAATGAAGCTTGCTTCTCTACTTGATTCCCAATTGATTGGCTTCTAATAGATCTTGAAAAGCTTGAGGTTTGATGCAGAATGGTTGGACGAAGTACTGTTCACGAAGTATTTGCAACAGCCTTCTTTCTCCCTTGATAGCCTCCCTTTGATTCCCTTGCATCATCAAGATTTCTTGGCCCAAGAGTTATTTTTATAAGGCCTATGATGGTCAAGGGACAAGCCAAAACATAGATCCACATTTCCTGGCAAATTTAGAGGCTTTTAGACCAAAAAGTCCAAGAGGAAGGCTTTGAACATGTTCAAGAAACAAAGTCAACAAAGGCTGCATCAAGGCTGGCGATCGACCGGTAGGATGGGGCGGTCGACCGAAATTTACAGAGATTGAATTTTTCGTTGTTGGGAAAATCGGTCAACCGACCCTGAGTTGGCGGTCGACTGAAATATGTAAAATTCCAGATTTCGAGCTGCTGTTAATTCTGGTCGACCGACCCTTGCTCTCATGTCTACCGAACAGTGAAGATCCTGCAAAAACAAGTTGTTAGCCTAGCAAAACATATCCATATGATCAAGGCTTGTGCTTGCAACAATATTCATATAATCTGAACTTCATTCAACCCAATTATCAGTAAGATTCATATAGCACTGCAATCATCCAATATGAGTGTATTATGTGACCAAGTTCCATTCAACTTAGTTTGCCAGTGTTTGCATGAGGGGTTCAAACCTTGTAGCTAGCATGAAAAGCATATGAGGAAAATACATGAAGGTATCAAGTGAGTATATGCAACATGGATAGCACAAGGGACTAGGGAAAAGGTTAAATGTTTACACACAAAAACCAAGTGTTCCTTGGAGTTTAAGCATTACAAGACCACATATCAACCTCTTTCCACCAAGATTCACATAAATAGATATTACCATGCATCCACGTGATATTTAGGTGTCTTCCAACCATCTCTCTCCTGTAAAAGAGTAAGTAAAATATGAGATCTACATGGATATCAAAATCTTCAATCATGGATCAAAAACCATCACCAATCCCAATTCCCACTAAGATATGCATGGTGATTCTGAACATATAACTAGGCACAAAAGTTCCATATGAAAGGAACATGAACCACATTATGAACCTCCAAAAGCCATTTGCCATCTCAAAACATACATGAACAGCTAGAGCACAAGGACTCTTTGGTTATCACAAAGCCAAGTATGAATCATTGTAAACTCATGAAACCTCATACCATAAGTTTAGTTATCATCAAAAATATATGCAAGGCATATACAACATAATTAAATAACCACTTATCCACTTCATGCGTTTGCCCGTGGACCTCTTTCCTCATACACCGGTCTTTCTTGATAATCTTGCTAGCTACGCGACCTTGTAGGAAACCCAAAATGCTTAATTCATTTTTAGAAGAATCTAGGGTATGAAAGAGTTCAAGGTATAGCCCAAAGCCTAGGGAACAATCCAAAGAAAGCACGAATGCAAGAAACATGAAGAATTGGCGTCCACTCAGGTCACCGTTAATTCTGGAATTCGTTTCCAACAGGAAGGGCGCCAATTCTAGGATTAAATTAATTTAGATAAAATCTATATTTTAAATTAACGTCCATTCAAAAATGCACTATTTCTTTAATTTGCGTCAATGTAAAAGGATGAAAATTTTATTTTATTTTTGTTTAAAAAATTATATTTAAATTGGCGTCCGTGAACAAGGGTGCTAAATATTAAATTCACGTCCGTTTAAGGAGACACTAATTCTATAATTTTCTAATTATTTGGTATTAATTAATCACATGAATTGACGTCACGGGTATGGATGCACATTTAATATTTATATTTTATTATATATATATATTTAAGAGATTAATGGTAGAGCTGAGGGTTTTTAAAGAATAAAGAGAATAATGGAAAACAATACATAAGGCATAAAGATAAATAGGTGTATAGTAAGGTTAGGTGGAACATCCAAAAAGGTGAGAGTGCATCCTACGGCAAAAGTCACAGTTAGTATTCATTTAACATATTACTATTCATTTAGAGTGAATAGTGTCACTTTTTAATTAAGAGGAATTTAATAAAATAAATTATATGATAATTAAGAGAAAAATCTAAGGTCCTTAATCATAAAATATCATAATTTTAATTTTTTCCGGTTTAAAAGATAAAAATCCCTAAAGTTCACAGAAATATATAAGGCATAAAGACAAATAGGTGTATAGTAAGATTATGTGGAACTTCTAAAAAGGTGAGAGTGCATCCCACGTCAAAAGTCACGGTTACTATTCATTTAACACATTACTGTTCATTTAGAGTGAATAGTGTCACCTTTTAATTACGAGAAATTTAGTAAAATAAATTATATGATAATTAAGAGAAAAATCCAAGGTCTTTAATCATGAAATATCATAATTTTATTTTATCTGGTTTCCAAGATAAAATTTTTTAAGGTGAGTATATTCATATGGTGTAACAACATCATTACTGTGCATTGAACATAGTCACTTTTAATATATGAAGTTTTTCATGGATATAAAAAATGAAAATTAAGAGAAAATTATGGGGATTCTGAAAATATGCACTTTACGATTTTTAGATATATGGTTTCATGGATAAATTTTTTATAACATGTTGTGCTTATTAACTAACATAGGGAAAACTATGTAAAACTCAGTATGAAATCTAGAGATGTAAAGATGAACTAGCTTGCTAGTTAAGGGTTTTATTATGGGAGAGAAAACCTACGTAAAACTAATAGGAATATGCAGATGATAATGCAAGATTTTATTACTAATGATTTTTGCTTGGGAGAGAACACTTGCCTGATTAAAATGGAAGAGGAAGAGAAAAAATGTAATGACCACCCAGAGCCCCCTTTCTCCTTAGAATCCTTCCCAATGTGTAAGGCAAAGTGGATTCTTAGAGGGCCTATTTATAGGGAAATTAGGCTAAAATAGTAAGATCCCTCTCCCCCACAAATTAAACTCATCTACCACATAATTTCATATTCATGGCTCATTGTTAAACTATTCCACTAACCCACTTTCAATAGGGTACAACCAACATTTTGGTGCTTTACTTTTTGGGCCATCATTCTAGAATTGTATTAATTTATTCTAAAGAATGGGTGTTTAAAAATTGGCTACCCATTTACTCTATTTGGCCCATTACTCCCAATCTAACCCAATAAAGGTCCAATTGTCAATCATCACTATTCTGGCCCATTGATTACAATTTCATCCCATTTAAGGTTTGTTCCATAGCCCAAATTGTAAATTCTAGAGAATTTGATTTAGTTCTCTTGAAGTTTAAGCTATTTTTATTTTACTTATATCAAAACCTTATCTTCCATAATTGTTATATGACTAATATATATATATATATATATTCGGGTTGCTACAACGCTGCTCATTGGTCAAGATAATTTCGAAGCTCTTATTACCCCTCGTTCCGTCATCGTATAAGCACTTGGTCAAGAGAAGGGGTTCTCCTCCAGCATCGTCATGACGTATTCTGCTGCCAAGGAGATGATGAAGTCTATGCTCAAGGGTAGGTCAAGGCATCCCTTGCTAAAAGTTTTCAACACCATGTTTGCTCCTTCTACACTTCCGTGCAAGGGACAAGTGCCCGTGTTACCAAATACTTTTCACGAAGATATTCCAAGAGCCCTAAGCATTATGAAGCATCCCGTGCCAAAATTCCAACTGCCCCACATTAACGTACCTCACCTGCCACGGGAGTTATCATTCAAGAAGCCATTTTATGCCAAGGTTCCCACGCTGCAAGTGGAGCTCCCGAAGATTAACTCTGACTACGTGCCAAAAGAGTTGCCGCTCACTTTGGATCATACAGGTGTCGAAGCTTCGTCAAATGAGAGCTTGTGGGTGTTGATTCTACCAATTGAGCCATCTGGCCGGGCATGTCATTGGCCATTGAGGGGCGGGTGTTCTTATGATGAGAGGCCTTTCACCAATCCATTCACCCCCTATTCTATTCCGTCTACTCTTTTTTTGATCTCCAATTTATTTCTATGGGCCACCCATTGGGTGAGAAGGAGGATTGTCCTTACATTCCTTGTATTCCATGCATTACTTGGATCTTAGGCATATGCGGTTGCATTCATCCTTCCTCGGGTCCTTAGACCCTCATTTTCCTCTCTCTCCGGATTTATCTAGTCCTTTCATTCTCCCCGGGCATCATGCCCTTCCTTATTCTTCTCTTCCAGAACCCCAGATTTCCCTCTCTTGTCTATATCAATTTTCTTGGGGCATCATGCTCCTTCTCATTCCCTTCCTCCGGAACCCCCAGACTCTTCCCCCTTTGACCCATTTGCTTTCCTCCGATTTATCCTTCTATCTTTTCAGGACATCGTGCCCCTTGCTATCCTCTTCATCCGGAATCTCCCGAACCATCTTTATCCATCCCTTTTCCTAGGCATCCCATCCCTGGCCATTTTCTCCCTCCAGAATCTCTAGATCTTTCCCCCAATGATTCTCATCCTCTGCCTCCGGGCCCTCCGGATCCATCTCTTTCAATCTACCAATTTATTCTTTTGATTCCTCCAGACCTGAGGTGACCCGATTTCTCCTGCATCGATTACGCTGGGCATCTGTCCGTTCTCCCACTATTTTTGAGACTTTAGCGCTCACTCCTCCTATTAATTTTTCTTTCCTTCTGTAAACTATTCATGTAATCAAGGTTTCTACATCTTAGTGAGGGAGTTCTTGCCCTCATCTCTATTCCTTTTTTCTTATTTGTCCGAGTCTGGCCTTGGCACCACTCCTTCATGTTAAGTCACTTCAAATCTTTACCTCTCTCTCTTTTATCTGTCAAATAAGGATTGCAACTCCCATGATGATCAAAATCACCTCCAGCAGCTACTTCTACAATAGGGTTTCAAGGTAATTCATTTGCGTAAGTATGCATTGTTGTCTTTCATTACCTCATTCACGCAGATTTTTTAAAAACAAAGTGCTTCTTAACTTGATTAAGGGTGGTAGTCTAGGCCTAATTCTATGTCTTTATTTAAGTCAATGTAAAAAAATACAAAAAAATAAAAAAAAAGCTTAGGCTTGCTAATGCAGCACCTTTGGTTATGAGAACCCCACATTGGGAGTCCGACATTCCCTCCCTGCTCATTAAGAGAAACCCAAAGCATGGGCACCACACACACTTCACAGCGTCCTTAGCGTCTCCATTGGAAAACACCGTTGCTACTTGGGCCATGCTCGAGGGCACAAAGCCTTTTCTCCTCTCTACTCGGCCGAAATATGAGGGTGGAGGTAGTCTGGGCAAATACAACTGACCTAAGCACACCCCCACAAGAGGAAGTCTCAAATATGAGTAGTATATTAAGACCTTATTCTTAGTTTCAATTTTAATTTCAATATTTGTCAAAGTCCAAAGGACAAAAGAAACAAATGATGATCAAAAAATAAGAAAAATCAAAAAATATGACATGGCAAGAGGGCAGTACAGTTTCCCCGCGGGACATTATGAGTCCGGTCGTATGCGTGCCTAAAAGAGAATTAAGGTTCGATGATATGACAAAAAGTCTCAGTGCAACAGACCGACTCTCTTGGGCTTGTGCTACAGAAGGAAGTCAAACTCTACATCTTTTAAGCTCATATTAGGTTTATCCTCAATTCTCTTCCCTTCTCACTCCAAGACTGAGGGTTTCTCGTGTATGACCTTAGTAGGGGCACCGTTAACTAAAGACAGCCGGTTATAGGGTGCCACCTTCAATGCACGTCCTATTTTAGGTAGTTTTTAGCGAAAGGGGAAGGAATAAGAACCCCTAGCTAGTGGTTTAAACTATCCTTAGTGCTACAAGTGGCAATGTCTAAACCAAAAATAAAAAAAATTAAACATTTCCAAAATCCCTAAAAAATGAATATTTTTAAAATAAAAAATTAATATTTCTAAAACTTCATAAAAAATTAAATATTTTTCAAAACTCATAAAAATTACATTTTCTCAAAATAAAAAAATATATTTTCGCTAACTATTTGTTTAGATGGTGTCTTACAAGGACAACTTTTGCAAGAAGAACCAAGAACATAGGATGAGTCCTCTTCTTCTATTTACATCAATTTTTCTTATTCTTCTATATATTCCCAAACAACGCTCATTATCAATCTTTCATGATTTGTCATTCTAAGCATCATCATCAATCATTTCTCAATTTCTCAATTTACTTGATCATTCCTACCATTCTGGGCATCATTTCTTGATCATTTAAATCTTATGCCTAGCCAAGTTTATCATCCTCATGGTCTAAACATAACAACAAACAATGATTCTTTGATGTTTTGTATGTTTTGATGCTTTAATGCTATAATCCTTGCTATGCTTAAACTTTCTTAATTCATTGCTTGCTATATTATATCTTGGCTAACAATTTTTTGAGCATAGGAAGAAACTTTTTGGTCCCAAAGTCCGGCATCATCCAGGTCCCACGGTTATTGTATTGCACTGCATTTCTCATTTCTTAATCCCAACATGCTTATTGCTTCACCAACTTCCTTGTATGTATTTTTATTATATGTTATTTACATTATTATATTATATCAAGGACCTTGTGGCTTTGATAAATCTAAATTTGAGTTCCCCTTCATCAAAAATAATGATAATTTCAGAAGAATCTTAGTCATATGGATAGGCCGTTGAGCCATCTAAGATTGGGGATGATAGTTCCCTTTTTTATGAGTTGGTGGGTAGATAAACGAGCATCAGCTTGGTATCAGCTTATGAAATTTATGTCTTGACTCAATCTAGGCAGCTTAACAATATTATCCTTGAATATTTTCAAGTTTAATTTATTTTAATTTTTCCATTTAAACCCATCATACATTCATGTAGGGCTTTGATTTAATTATGGAAAATCATTCTTATAATTCAATTTTTGAGAGTCACTTAATTATCAATTTTCATGATATGAGATATTCCATTCCGAATTGAGTCTTCAGTTCGCCTTGTTGCCATTTTGGACTGTTTCCTTAAAAATTCCTTTGTTTAGATTTCTATCCTCTCATTCAATCTCTTCCCTTAGATCCACCTTGGCTGCAGCACGTTCACATTGGCTGGTAACTGCTCTCCAAAGGTGAAACTTACAGGTTTACGACCTGGGGTACTTCCCCAATGCTGGAAGTTGATCTACTTCTTTTTTCTCTCCTTCGTGCCCACGTGCACATTTCTTTTTCTTCCTATATCCAAACAATTATTGATTTCATCGAACCTTCTTAAGATTACCTCATCTTGAACTTTGGAACAATTCTTATCAAGTGGTGTTGATTGCGTGTCTCATCACACCTTGGCATCTACTTTTCAGTTCACTCCTACTTCACTCCATTTTATTACACTTCTCTACACTTCATTTCATTCCGTTCCATTTCATTCCACTCTTTGTCACTCCCTTGCAAAGCAGACGCCAAGGAGAGACAACTGTAGACATGCCAAAATTAATATCATTTTGAGCAAATCTTCTATCACATTATAATGCCCCAATTGACTCTGAAATTGACTTATTTGAGTGATTTTTTCTATTTTTCTTGATTATCATATTTTCCCTTTTTTTCTAATTTTTCTATATTTTTTCAACATTTCCTCCAATTTTTCGTGGCCTTTTAAATTGAAGTCTTTCTAGGTGGACTCGTATTAATTTGCATCAGCACCTTGGACACCATTTTAAAGAATTTGTGTCAGCCACCCCAGATGCCAATTTTTGAAAATTCAAAATTTCTGGGATCTTTTCAAATCGCGGTCGACCAGACAACCGCGTTCACCTAAAAATACGTCTGCCAACCAGTCGCCAATTCTTCAAATTCTCACCTTTCCGGACGGACGTAAATTCTTTAATTAACGTCTAGAGTAGTGGACGCGAATTTAATTTCCTTAATTTGAGCTTTTAGTTCCTACCAAAATTCGTATTATTCTGAATCCGCGTCTTAGTAGAAGGGCGTGAATTTTTAATTTGCGTTCGGACCTAAGACTCGAATTCTTTTCCAATTTTGGTAATTTCTAAACTTGCCATATTTGAATTCCAATTGGCGCCTTTCCATATTGATGCATATTTAATTTGCGACCACAGTGATGGATGCGAATTCCTCCACAAATCCGATCTGGGAACCAACCCTTCCCTTCCTCATTTTAATCACCTATTTGACTTGGGAAATGATTCCTATGATCTTCTAAGACAATAAGGACACTTGGAGGAAGGATTCTTCTCTCTAAATCTCATTAGAACCCCATTTTATATTTTTGAGAGAATTAAACTCTGAATTTTCAACTCTAAAAATAAGACCCCCTCTGATGTGTGTTTAAATGTTGAATTCTTGTGATCTTGGGGAAGCTCTGCTGGAGGAAGGTGTCAAGGAGGAGCCTCCCATGTATTGAAAGCTACATCCATTGGAGTTCTTCCTCCCTTGAAGATTTTGAAGCCCCATTTTGAAGAAAAACCATAAGCCTTTCTTCTTCTTTATCTTTTTATTTTAATTAGTGCATGCATAGATCATACTTCTTTTTTTCTTTCATCAATTTTCACAATCTCAAACATATTGAGATTTTCATAGTGCAACACTTACACCCTCCCTCTCATGTCATCATATTTTTATCCACCCTTTGCATAGGGGTTTTAACGCTAAACACCAACAAGGTGTCTTTTTTTATGCTTTCATGTTTATTTATGTTAAGAATTTGATGCTACACACCTCATATTTCTAATCAATAACTTTTTTTTGTTTGTTTATTACTTTGCAAGGGTAATCAAAGGAAGCTCTCTTCATCAGTCGGCCGATTGGAAGAGAAGATAGCACTCATAATCTCCCCGTTTTTCAAGGTATTTATATCGCGATCACCTCCTTTTATTTATTGTTAATATCCTTCGAGACCCACGTGTCTCAGGCGATTACACTCCATTAAGCATCTACATGCTCCCATCCCCTTATTATTATTCTCTATATTATCATTCTTTTTAATTAAATCTTATGAATTTTTCATAATCTACAAATTGGCGATCACGGTGGGACACCTTTTGCTATTTCTTTGATTACCCTTCTTTTTTTAGCACCCACGTGTGCCTCTCCCTTTTGCACCCACATTGCATCTCCCCTTGTGCTCCACGTAGCACTCTCTTTTATTATTTTTATCCCTCGTGCTTCACGTGCACACCTCCCTTCCCAAGTGATCACTAACTTGTTATTTTTAAAATCAAAAAAAGAAAATAGAAAATTGGATGCAAGTTCTATTTTATTTTTAGTGGATTGTCATGTTTTTCATGCTTATGTGAGTGTTTCACTTTGTTATTCCATCGGTGTTTTTTTAGTTCCATACATTTCTGGCCGTTGAATAGGGTCTTAATGCAGTTGTGTATAGTACCGCGTTCTTATAAATGCAGTATTGAGGCCGACCGCGTTCTACTTCTGTGAAAAAAAAATTGCATCCATATAGTGGACGCCAATTTATGAAATTGGCACCTACGTCCTACTGGACGCCAATTCTTCTATGATTTCGTAGAACTTTCTTGTTCTACCTATTTTGCATTCATTTTTGCATATTATTATCCATACATGTATTTTTCTTTTCTTTTCTAGTAGTTCTGCATTCTTAGTGCATTCTTGGCTTGGGAGACCTCATCTCCCTATACTTTTAGGAGATATTTACCCCCTCTTAGTGAAGGAAGGACCCTGCAATTGAGAAGTCCACTCATTGGATTGGAATTTCCTTAACCAAGGCCTCCATAAGTTCCCGACTTCAAAGGATTCCCTCTTTGATAACTGGGCTGGTTGTACCTTTGATGTTCCACAAGTTTAGTTGGCCTATACGTGGTGAGAATCAACCTAGTTGACACCAAAGTTAAACTATATTGAAACTAGGTTCTCACCTTGAGTGAATTGCATAAGATTTGTAAAATTATTTAATTCACATCAATGGATAAGTAAAACCAAGCGTAAAGATCCACTTGTTTGATATCTTTGCAAAGTTTAGTTGATTGAATATTATTTGCCTTACATAATGTTTCGCTTTGGTAACCAAATTAACATGTCTAATCATATATACAATCATGAGGATGGTCAACCTGGCACCTCTTATAATCATCAAATCTATGGTTCTCACCACAACCGTCATAAGGGATTCCATCTGAACTCTCATGGTTTTACCCACCCCGTGGGCAGTTCTCGATTTCATGATCCCTCGCATCGATCGTGAGCCACTACTCCCATGGAACCATCTCCTCCACATGACGAGAAGGTCTCCCAAGTGTTGCATGCATTAGATCATCTCACCCCTTAAAAAATCTAAGCCCTTAAGGCTATTGTTGTGGGTGTAGTTTCTTCTTCTCATCCTCCTTCCATTTCCCCTCGGGTGGCCCATCACTTACCTTCTTCCAGTCATCCTCCCTTGCGGCCCCAAGGCCCATATGTTCCTTGCACCCCAGCCCAACCGGGTCCTTTTTTGGGTCAGCCCTTCCATGCTCCACGGCCTTCATATCCAGCCCCTCCGAGGTTCCACAGCCAACCCTCCGTTCCACAAGTGGATCCCCTCCAGCAAGTCCTCATTGATAAAATCACTAAAATGGAAGAGCAATTGAGGAGGGCTACAAGTCCGCGACCTCCTCCTCCTCAAGACAATCCCCTCCAAGTTTTCATGAAGGAAATAACTAAAATGGAGAAGGACTGGAAGGAGAGTAGAAGTGCAAATGGCATCATAAATATCAGTGAGCAAGATGATTTTTTGAGTTTCAATGATCAACGACCCACCACCCATTCATCCCGTTCATTCAAATGGCCCACTGCCTCCACATCCACATCCACAAAACCCTCCACATCATCATACTCCTCCACCAATCAATACATCTCCGCCACGACATCCATTTGAACCTAATTACGAAGAATTTGAGATGGCACATGATGAAGTTTTTCCAGATATACCCACCTCGAGGCTCCTTCACTTTCCTCTTCCACCACCACCACAAGACCCCCCTGCTCAGGATGATGCCAACATCCTTACCCCAATTTCTGAAACCACTTGGTGTTTTGATGATGGGTCAATACTCCAACAACCCACATCGATGCACCATGAACCTTTCATACAACCTCTTACACTTAAACCTCCTCCATTAATCAAATTAAACGATATAGCCGTACCAAGCCTTCCACCATTATACCTACAATAACCACACCTTCCGCCGAGCCTTCCATTAACTCTTCTCCTCTTCCCCAACCAATTAGTTGTCCATCACTGCCACCTAAACCCTCTACTATCACCACAATCCCAAAGCCTGTCATTCCCACTCCTCCACATAACCCCTTACTCGAACCCGTGACTGACCCTGAGCTGGGCCCACCTATTTTTAAACTCGAGCCAACCCTCTGTACTTCTGAGCAAGAGGTGAAGCTCGCCGTGTTTGAACCCATGCTTCTCCCTACCCTTCCAATAACGCCTCCCATTATACCTCCATTATCCACTAAGCCTACCGCTTTCATATCACCTCCTCCCACTTCTCCTCGGAGCGGGAGTACATCCATAAATACATGTGCCAATGATGACTCTCAAGAGTCGGGCAAGAAGAGTTTGGTCATAGCTATGCCTTTTAAAATTCAAGACTTTATTTTCTGGATGCCGATTCTTATTTTTGTACCGGGCATCTTTGAGAAGACCAAGTCTCTGATGGTGCTCACCAAGCAAAATTCTCATGAATTGATGCCATATCGGTCAAAGGTTAAGATTATCAAAGTTACGCGGCTCATTGTTCAAGATAATTTTGAAGCTCTTATTACCCCTTGTTTCATCATGGAACAAGCACTTGGTCAAAAAAAGGGGTTCTCCTCCAGCATTGTCATGACGCATTCTCCTGCTAAGGAGATGATGAAGTCTATGCTCAAAGGCAGGTCAGTGCATCCCTTGCTAAAAGTTTTCAAGAAGTCATTTTATGACAAGGTTCCCACGTTGCAAGTGGAGGTCTCGAACTTTCACTGACTACGTGCCAAGAGAGTAGCTGCTCACATTGGATCATATAGTTGTCGAAGCTTCGTCAAATGATAGCTTATGGGTATTGATTCTTCCAATTGAGCCATCTGGCCGGGCATGTCATTGGCCGTTGAGGGGCTAGTATTCTTATGATGAGGGGCCTTCCACCAATCCATTCACCCACTATTCTATTCCATCTACTCTTTTTTTGATCTCCAATTTATTTCTAAGGGCCACCCATTGGGTGAGAACGAGGATTTTGTCCTTGCATTCCATGTATTCCATGCATTACTTGCATCTCAGGCATATGCACTTGCATTCACTTGCATTCATCCTTCCTCGGGTCCTTAGACCCTCATTTTCCTCTCTCTCCAAATTTATCTAGTCCTTTCATTCTCCCCGGGCATCACGCCATTCCATATTCTTCTCTTTTGGAACCTCCAGATTTCCCTCTCTTGTCCATATCAATTTCTTGAGGCATCGCACCCCTTCTCATTTCCTTCCTCCGGAACTCCCAGAGTCCCAGACTATTCCCCTTTGGATCCATTTGCTTTCCTACGATTTATCATTCTATCGTTTTAGGGCATCATGTCCCTTGCTATCCTCTTCATCTGGAATCTCCCGAACCATCTTCATCCATCCCTTTTCCCTGGACATCGTGTCCCTGGCCATTTTCTCCCTTCGAAACCTCCAGATCTTTCCCCCAATGATTCTCATACTCTGCCTCCTGGCCCTCCGGATCCATCTCTTTCAATCTACCAATTTATTCTTCTGATTCCTCTAGACCCCAAGCTCGACCTAATTTCTCGTGCATCGATTGTGCTAGGCATCTGTCCATTCTCCCACTATTTTCGAGGCTTTACTCTCACTCCTCCTATTAATTTTCATTTCCTTCTGTAAACCATTCATGTGATCAAAGTTTCTACACCTTAGTGAGGGAGTTCTAGCCCTCACCACTCTTCCTCTTTCCTTATTCGTCTGAGTCTTGCCTTGGCACCACTCCTTCATGTTAAGCCACTTCAAATCTTTGCCTCCCTCTCTTTTATCTGTCAAGGGAACCTAGAGAAACACTTCTCCCTTCCTCTGAAACCACAGAGGGAACCTGACCCCTGAACAAGATGTGAGAAGTACAATGAAGAAAATGAAAAGAAAAGAACAACAAACGCTGAACTGAAACAACGCAAAGAAAACTCTCAATGTGAAACCATGAATGTAGCTTCCTATGGAAGCACTTTGACTATAATGCGGGACTTGGCTTGGCTTCTCTTCCTCTTCCTCTCAACACTCTTTCTCTTTCTCTATGAACATCAACAACTCTCTCTCCCTAAGATTCTTCTCTCCTTTTCTTCCTCTCTTTCTCTCTTCTCTTCTCTTTTCTTCTAGACGTGGCTGAGCTCCTCTATCATCTGGAGGGTGCTACTCTACTGATCGAATGTTCTCTCTTATATCACCTTTTTCTTCTCCTTCTACCAACCGGGCTTCATCTCTGCCTATCTGTTCTCCGCGCCTTTTTCCTTGCTTTCTTCTTCGAACCTCTTATCTCATATGCTTGTCTATCATCCGTCAGAGCATGTCCCTCAAGCGCTACTTTTGGTTCCATCATCTTTTTCTTTTTGCATGCATGGTACGAGGTTTGTAGACTCTGATTTGGTAGGAAGAAATCTGGGCCCTCCAGATCCGCAGAATGCTTCCAGATCCTGGGAAGATTGGCCACTGATTGGCCCAGAAGAGATATGGTACGCTGGCTTCCCATTGGCTTGCCAATCCCCTTCATGCAGTACGCAACAGATTGAGCTTCTTCTTCCGTTAGGCAAAACCCATTTTTGGATGAAACCCTCTCCAGAAGTTCTGCAATTGGTCCAGCTATAAAGATAGGAATATTTTCTACCATAAGGTCTTCTAGAACCTTGAACCATTGAAGCATGTCCCTTTCACTCATTTGGCCTTGGACTATTAGGCCCAAATCCTTCTCACGTGCAAGTTCGCAAAGGACGCTTCCGGAGTTAACAATGTGTGGGTCGACGCACCGAAGGTGTAACGTTGACGCAGCCTTCTTCGAGGACACCTTATAACATGTTCTGTCTACATAGTGTGCATTGACGCACTGTAAATGTGGCGTCGACGCATCCTACTTTGCATTGGCCATTACTGCTACTGAAGCCGTTACTACGTTGACACAATTGCTCCACTGCGTCGATGCCTCCTTCTTCGACTGACCACTTGTTACCGTGAGGCAAAAGAGTTGTCACCTTTAATCTATTTGTCACCCTTAGGTGTACATTTTTCACCTTTAGGTATACATTTTTCACCCTTAGGCGTTGGTCAGCTGTCGCCCGTGCTCTGCTTTGCAGTTCATCTTTTCTGTGAACTTCATATAACTGGAGTTGACTTGAGCAGTCCCGAAGTCAACTTCCCTCCTTGTAACTTCATGTAATAGGGCCTATTGCCCATTTTTCACCCTTACTTAGCCATTTTACATTGATACGAGTCTATGTTTCACCGATACAGCTCTATTTGGCACCAATAAGGCTCCATTTGTCTCCGATACGACTCCATTTGTCACCCTTGACCTGGTGGTGCTGTATGCTTGGCGGAGTTGACTCGAGAAGCATTTGGAGTCGACTTGGCTTCTTGTTTTTCATGCAACTGACTTGATTTTCATGCATTTGGCCATTTATTTGATCAAATTCGAACCTGTCTTCACATAGCTCAAGGATATTCATGTATTAACTGTTGTGCCCCTGTGGTTTTGATGATGGTTTTGATGATTGGTTTTTGATGTGAGTTAATCACTGTGAGTCATCTTGCTGTGTGAGTCATCATGCTGTTATTCAGTTATTTTCTGATGATAACTCAGTCTATCAAATGTTCAGTCATCTTGCTGCTGAGTTTAGTTTAACATATTTGATGTTCAGTCATGTTAACTGATGCATAAAGCATTCATTGCTACACTCTGCTTAGTTAGTATGAACAGTAGTGGGTCGACCCAACCTTGCTGATGCGTCGACCCATCAGAACACTGACTGTCTGGGAGTCTGTACATCAGCTTGATCGAGTAAGTCTGTACAGCCAATGCACTTAACTCAAGTCCATACACTGGAAGCTCTTCATTTGATTGAGTCTATATATTGTCCTAGGCTAAGTGTGTACAGCGTCTCTTTCATGTTTTGATTAATGAAGTCTGTACATCAGTCTTCACATTCTAAGTCTGTACAGCCGTTGGGTTTGGACTCAGAGTCTGCACACTCGATTTTCCTTTGAATTGGTCAAGTGTGTACACTCCTTCACTGTAGCTTTCACGTTTCCAAGTCTACACATCGTGAAAGTCTATAGACTCATCACTTACCTTCATTCAAGGTAAAGTCTATACACTAGGGTCTTTCCCTACGTTTCTTAGGTGAAGTCTGTGCATTCGGTTCTGAAGCCTGAAGTCTATACACTCCAGCCTATTCCTACGCTCAAGGCTTCAGCTACACATTAAGTCTGTACATTGGCTTTGCTCCATCAAGTCTATACATTGGCCGCTGTTCTCCAAAGTCTGCACAATGGTCTTCACACCTGAAGTCTGTACATCCACAGTTAAACTTGAAGTCTGCACACTGGTCTTCAAATCCAAAGTCTGCACAGTGGTCTTCGAATTCAATGTCTATACATTGGGCTTTTACATGAAGTCTATACATTGTTGTTTGCATTGTAAAGTCCATACATTGGTTGTTGTTCTTTAATGTCTATACACTGCCTTTAGGATTTAAAGTCTGTACAGCCGTTGCCTCCTTTGTTGAGGTCAACAAATTGGGCAAGTCTGTACGTTGCATTCACCTTCACAAGTCTATACAATGAAGTATACACTGCAATGTACATACTTAAATCTTATGACTGCATTCTTGTTGCTGAAGGGAACAGGGTCGACGCTGGGAGCTTAAAGCGTCCACGCATGAGTTGACGAAGCCTTCACGATATCTTCCACTGCGTCAACGCCACAATTGAGCAGCGTCGACGCAGCAGCTAAAGAGACGAAGCTAATGGCTTACTGGAATGCCTCACTGCGTTAACGCCATTGATTGAGAGCGTCGACGCAGCACGCCCATCTGCTGAAGACCTGATCACTGGATCACCGATGCGTCAACGCAGCAGGCTGATGGAGTCAACGCAGCAGACTTGAGTTTTGCTGGTCGAATATCTTTGAAGGCTGCGTCAACCCTTTGGAGCAAGTGTGTTGACGCCACCTCAACTCCAGTTGCTGAGCGTACTGATGAATGGGCACGTGACCCGAAGCTGGCACCTGACACGTGATCCGAGGTGGGTGCTGAGCACATGATCCGAGAAGGAATCTTCTGGACGGAAGGCGTGGGAAGCTCACGTCCTAGCTGCTGCTGCTTATAAAAGGAAGCCTTCATCCAACAGATGAAGACTGATCGAAGCCTTGAGGGCAATAGCAGAAGAGCAGAAGTGCTGAGAGTTCGATCCAGTAGAAGAGAAGAAGAAAAGAGTAAAGAAAAGAAAGAGAGTGAGAGTAGCAGAAGAAAAAAAAAGAAAGAGAGAGCTTGTAAGAATTGGAAGAAAAGAGAAAGACAGTGAGAGTAAAAAGAAGAGAGCAGAGAAGAGAAAGAGAGTGAGCGAGAGAGAAGAGAAGAGGAGGATAAGCTTACCTGAAGATCTGTCTACTGTACCGTGGATCAAATCCAGGCCAGTCAGCTCCATGCGAGCCACATCTGTGTTATCCTTCTTTACAACTTTCTGATCGCTGTGTATTTTTCCTTTCTTATTTTTTCCTTTTTCATTTGGTTATTCTTGTTCTTCCGATTGCCCTGCTGGGGATCGGGTTCCTCCTGTGGATTCAGGAGAAGGGAGACTTGTCTCCGGTTCTGGGCTTGTGGCTTGCAAGTCCAGGGGTCCCTTTGGTTGGAGGAAGAGAGGTCTGCGACCTCTGGTTGCTGGTGACTGGGAGTCACTAGCGGGTTCCCTCCTGGTCTGGAGGAAGAGAGACTTAGGTCTCTGGTTTCCAAGTGGCTGGGAGTCACTTGGGGTGTCCCTCCGGTTGGGAGGAAGAGGGGAGGCTGTTCCCCTGGTCAAGCTGTGTGGCAGCAACTGTTCGCAGACTGAGTCTGCTTGGTTCTAGCATTGGCTAGTGAAGCCTCACTCCGGTTGGGAGTGAGGGGTGGATGTAGGTCTGGAGGACCGAACCACCTAAAAAATCTATTGAGTAGTGGTTTGATTGCTTGATTTGCTTCCGCTAGATGCTTGGATAGGCACGCTCCTACTGCTTGTTATTATGTTCAATCGAATTAGCTTAATTCTGGAACTTGCCTAGCATCTGAGTTTTTTATTTGGGCATTATTCATACTAGGATACATTCACCCCCCCTCTGTATCCGGGCCTAGCACCCTAACAGTTGGTATCAGAGCCGGTGTCTGCATACAAGGTCCAGCGACCTGCAGATTCGATCTCTGGTTTTCGGTGCTAATTTGTTTTTAGTGCATCAATATTCCAGTTGCATTAATCTGTTGTGTTCTCATAGCTCATCCTCCACTATTCAGTAGTTCAAATATTAAATTCTGGCTATATCGTATGCACAAGCATGTTAACTCTATTAATCCACAATTGTGGAAGGTTATCTCTCACAGTCCACATGAACTTCCTAAGGATAAGTCCAAGTGGACTCATGTTCACAAGTTGAAAAATGATGATAATGTGAGAGCTCTAAATCTAATGAAGGCTGCAATCGGTTCTGATGATTTTTTTCTCTTTCTCAGGTTGTAGCTCGGCAAAGGAAATATTGGATGAATTGCTTCGCATCCACAATGGAAAGGAAGAAGAATGTCTCATGGCAAGAAGGAGTGATCAATCAGATGAGTCCTCATCCCAGGTAAACTCTGAGACCGAGGATATTAGTCATGATGATTTAGTTGCCATGCATGAGCATCTACTGGAAAAATATGAAAGAGTTAAATCAGAAAAGAGAAAAATTCTGAAGTCAGAAGTCTGAAAGCTGAAAATGAAAACATGAAATCTGACATGATTAAAGAAAAAGATGAGTTAAACAGGTTGAAATCTGAAAATGAGAATATTAGAAACGAGCTATCCAAGTATGAAATGAGTATTGCTTCATTGAATTCTGAGATTGAAGATCTGAAAAATTCTTTGTCAAAATTCGTTAAAGGAAAAGACAATTTGAATAAGCTGCTTGGTTCTAAAGTGAATTTTCAGAAAGAAGGACTTGGGTATGTGCATGTTAATAAGAAAGTGAATGAAAAGAAGAAGTCAACTGTATCCGTGAAAAGCTCTGAACAAGCTAATCAATCTAGTTCTTCTATTTTTCAATTCACTGCTAAGAAGGCTGAAAATTCAGATAAGAAACAGAAAAAGATTCAAAAACAAAAGAACAATGCTGATTTGAATAAGTCCAAATATGTCTCTGATTTACATGTGCATGCTGCTCACTGCTCACATACACATTCACACTCTCATGAGAATATCAATCTTGTCAAACAAGTGAATGTGAATAAAAGGGCTATAACATGTCACTATTGTGTGAAAGTTGGCCATATTATGCATAACTGTGTAGCATTGATAAATGATGAAAGAAATGCTGTTAGAAAGTATCCTAGAAATCATCTTAGGAAACATTCTACTGATCAGGAAAAGAAAATTCAATGCTATTATTGTGGGAAGTTTGGTCACATTGCTGCCTTCTGCTGGCATGCTCAGGGAAAGAAAACTAACTCTGGATTTGTTGATTTCCCTGTTAATAAAAATATTGTTGATAGAAAGAAGTTTGGTTCTAGAAGCAAACACACTGTATGTTTTGAATGTGGAAAGCCAGGCCACAGAGCTGTTAACTGTTGGCTGGCCGATTATGAAAAGAAAAATTTTCATGTTAATAACAGAATTAATCATGTTCACTCACACCATGTTCACGCCAATGCTGATGTATACAAGGAGAACATGAAATCTATTATTTCTTGTTATCATTGTGGGCAGGTAGGGCATTCCATGTATAATTGTCATATCATGTGTTGTGATGATAAACATGCGAAAAATCTGTTGAGAAAACCTGCTAGGAATGTCACTGCTAAACCAGGACCCAAGGTTTCTTGGGTACCTGTTACATCAAAATGATATGTCTGCTACAGGTGTGCCTTGGAAGCTGAGGAATAAAAGGGGGAAATAAACCAAGGCACTCAAAGAAAAACCTCTTCTGAAATTTTCTCTGCATCTCCTATTTTGAAATTCTTGTATATATGCCATTTGTAGTTGTTTGATAATTGTTGAAATGCATAACCTCTGAAAACAAATTGCATTCCGAATTTTTTGGAAAAATCTGAACTGCTTATGAATGTGGCTTGAAATTTGTCTATTGCATAGTTCATTGAAAATCTGTCCATTGCATTCTGAAAAATCTGATTAGCTGAAATTTGATCCATGCATGCTGCCCATGTTGATATATCATGGTTGACCTCAATGGTATATAAATGGTAAGGTACCAAAAGGTAGGGAAGTCTGTCTGGAGGTTCTTACTATGTGTGAAGTGGTCTTTTAGACCAAGTGCTCCGCCTAGTACCATGGGTCACCTTGCTGGTTAGGACAGTCTGAATGTGCATGAATCAAAATCATATGTTCAGTTTTCAGTGCAAACATTGCATGTTTTCAGGGGGAGTTAATTGCATGTCCTTACATAGCATTCAATGTTGAGTCTTTACATGCATGTAGTTAATTGCATTGCATTTTACTGCATTGAAAATATCAAAAAGGGTAATTGAATGCATAGTGTCAGGGGGAGTCAATGCATTGCATGCAAGTGGTCAAGTGCATACATCTCTGTCAGAATTCACTGCATGTTATCCTTGGAAATCCTGAAACTTACCATACCTCCTGATATCTTGCTTGTTGTGTATAACCTTTTCCTCATTATTTTTAAGTGACAAATCTTGATCTTATTCGGAAAGCACTAAGCTTCAAAATCTCTCCTATCAATTGGTATCATTTGGCTTCAGAATTCCATCAGTCTTTCATGAAGATTTCAATGGGACTATCTCGATCATAAATCTAAAAACTCTTGAACTAGAAATCTTCTATTATACATTTTTATGAATGACTGAAATAACTCATGTGGTTTAAGTTTAATGTATTCAATGAGTTTGGCTTTAAAATCTCTTAAAAATATCTGAAGCATGTTTAATAAACCTTAACCATCTGTTTCATGCTGTGTCTTGTAAAATCCTCTGAAATCTGCATTATTGAATACATGACTTTATTTGGTTAAGTACATGAAATTGTTATTGATTTGAAGCAAATGAATTTTTCTGAAATGTCTAAAGGGTATTTTCTGTCAGAGCAATGACCTTGGTCACTGAGAAACACATATCCAAAGGACTGTGTCATAAGGTACCATAGTTAACTCTGATTAAGAATAATTGAAATTCAGGCAGAGCAATGGCATGCATACTGAGAAATACAACTCACTCATCAAGAAATGATTTGCAGTGTGTCATGATGTGTAAATGCTATCTCTGTTCATATAAAGCATGACAGTTAGTCACACTAAGTGCTTAGGGATATTGGCCTCTGATCAAGGTATATCCTCTGGTTACAAGGTGTGCACTGAACTAGAGTGCTCGTAAAATTTGTAGCATGAAAAATTGTTGAACGAATTGAAATATCTGAATATTGATGCTAAAATCAAATTGCTACAACCCTAGACAAAATCATATGACTTCATAATTGCTTGATTTCAATACTGATGCATGTAATTCCGAAAGAAGTCAATAAATTTGATTGTGTAAGAGAAAGGGAGTTTTATCAAGATAAATATGAGGGCTTGGTTCATTTTTATTAAACCATGGTTTTAGATATCAATACAGAATTTTATTGATAAACTCTACATACATCATGTTTAAACCATGCTGTTCAATAAAGCTCATTCATAAGCCCTTATAATGGAAGACTTTGAAAAACTTATGTTTTGGATTTATGAGATTGATATCTCTCTGAAAATCTGACTAAATTTTCTGAGATTGGAGCTTCTTTAAAAATCTGCTAATTGAACCTCTTCTGCTCGTTCACCTGAACTTCTCCTTGTTTGCCCCTGTGGTCTCCTTCTCATTCATTTCATAAGGGTCCATTTATTGAGGGGGTGCCTCCTTGTCATATGCATCATGTTGCATAGAAGGAGAAGAATTGTGCTCTTACATTCATATTTCTGGTATCTGCATTTACATTCATACCCCTTCCCATGGTTTATTTTGATTATACCAAAGGGGGAGATTGTTTGCCAAAGAGGGAGAATCATGTTCTTGCAAGGGGGAGGAATTGACTGATTTTTTTTTATGCTTTAATTTCTCAAACTATTTTCTTTTTGATGAAGTCAAAGGGGGAGAATAGTTTGAGTCATCAGACTGACTCATTGTGTGGTGTTTCCATCATCAAAAAGGGGGAGATTGTTGTGCCCCTATGGTTTTGATGATTGGTTTTTGATGTGAGTTAATCACTGTGAGTCATCTTGCTGTGTGAGTCATCATGCTGTTATTCAGTTATTTTCTGATCATAACTCAGTCTATCAAATGTTCAGTCATCTTGCTGCTCAGTTTAGTTTAACATATTTGATGTTCAGTCATGTTAACTGATGCATAAAGCATTCATTGCTACACTCTGCTTAGTTAGTATGAACAGTAGTGGGTCGACCCACCCTTGCTGATGCGTCGACCCATCAGAACACTGACTGTCTGGGTATCAAAGTCTGTACATCAGCTTGATCGAGTAAGTCTGTACAGCCAATGCACTTAACTCAAGTCCATACACTGGAAGCTCTTCATTTGATTGAGTCTATACATTGTCCTAGGCTAAGTGTGTACAACGTCTCTTTCATGCTTTGATTAATGAAGTCTGTACATCAGTCTTCACATTCTAAGTCTGTACAACCGTTAGGTTTGGACTCAGAGTCTGTACACTCGATTTACCTTTGAATTGGTCAAGTGTGTACACTCCTTCACTGTAGCTTTCACGTTTCCAAGTCTACACATCGTGAAAGTCTATACACTCATCACTTACCTTTATTCAAGGCAAAGTCTATACAATGGGGTCTTTCCCTACGTTTCTTAGGCGAAGTCTATGCATTCGGTTCTGAAGCCTGAAGTCTATACACTCCAGCCTATTCCTACGCTCAAGGCTTCAGCTACACATTAAGTCTGTACATTGGCTTCGCTCCATCAAGTCTATACATTGGCCGCTGTTCTCCAAAGTCTGCACAATGGTCTTCACACCTGAAGTCTGTACATCCACAGTTAAACTTGAAGTCTGCACACTGGTCTTCAAATCCAAAGTCTGCATAGTGGTCTTCGAATTCAATGTCTATACATTGGGCTTTTACATGAAGTCTATACATTGTTGTTTGCATTATAAAGTCCATACATTGGTTGTTGTTCTTCAATATCTATACACTGCCTTTAGGATTTAAAGTCTGTACAGCCGTTGCCTCCTTTGTTGAAGTCAACACATTGGGCAAGTCTGTACGTTGCATTCGCCTTCACAAGTCTATACAACAAAGTATACACTGCAATGTACATACTTAAATCTTATGACTTCATTCTTGTTGCTGAAGGGAACAGGGTCGACGCTGGGAGCTTAAAGCGTCCACGCATCAGTTGACGAAGCCTTCACGATATCTTCCACTGCGTCAACGCCACAATTGAGCAGCGTCGACGTAGCAGCTAAAGAGACAAAGCTAATGGCTTACTGGAATGCCTCACTGCGTTAACGCCATTGATTGAGAGCGTCGACGCAGCACGCCCATCTGCTGAAGACCTGATCACTGGATCACCGATGCATCAACGCAGCAGGCTGATGGAGTCAACGTAGCAGACTTGAGTTTTACTGGTCGAATGTCTTTGAAGGCTGCGTCAACCCTTTGGAGCAAGTGTGTTGACGCCACCTCAACTCTAGTTGCTGAGCTTACTGATGAATAGGCACGTGACCCAAAGCTGGCACCTGACACGTGATCCGAGGTGGGTGCTGAGCACGTGATTCGAGAAGGAATCTTCTGGACGGAAGGCGTGGGAAGCTCACGCCCTAGCTACTGCCGCTTATAAAAGGAAGCCTTCATCCAACAGATGAAGACTGATCGAAGCTTTGAGGGCAATAGCAGAAGAGCAGAAGTGCTGAGAGTTTGATCCAGTAGAAGAGAAGAAGAAAAGAGTAAAGGAAAGAAAGAGAGTGAGAGCAGCAGAAGAAAAAAAAGAAAGAGAGAGCTCGTAAGAATTGGAAGAAAAGAGAAGACAGTGAGAGTAAAAAGAAGAGAGCAGAGAAGAGAAAGAGAGTGAGCGAGAGAGAAGAGAAGAGGACGATAAGCTTACCTGAAGATCTGTCTACTGGGCCGTGGATCAAATCCAGGCCAGTTAGCTCCATGCGAGCCACATCTGTGTTATCCTTCTTTACAGCTTTCTGATCGCTGTGTATTTTTCCTTTCTTATTTTTTCCTTTTTCATTTGGTTATTCTTGTTCTTCCGATTGCCCTGCTAGGGATCGGGTTCCTCCTGTGGATTCAGGAGAAGGGAGACTTGTCTCCGGTTCTGGGCTTGTGGCTTGCAAGTCCAGGGGTCCCTTCGGTTGGAGGAAGAGAGGTCTGCGACCTCTGGTTGCTGGTGACTGGGAGTCACTAGCGGGTTCCCTCCTGGTCTGGAGGAAGAGAGACTTCGGTCTCTGGTTTCCAAGTGGCTGGGAGTCACTTGGGGTGTCCCTCCGGTTGGGAGGAAGAGGGGAGGCTGTTCCCCTGGTCAAGCTGTGTGGCAGCAACTGTTCGCAAACTGAGTCTGCTTGGTTCTAGCATTGGCTAGTGAAGCCTCACTCCGGTTGGGAGTGAGGGGTGGATGTAGGTCTGGAGGACCGAACCACCTAAAAAATCTATTGAGCAGTGGTTTGATTGCTTGATTTGCTTTCGCTAGATGCTTGGATAGGCACGCTCCTACTGCTTGTTATTATGTTCAATCGAATTAGCTTAATTCTTGAACTTGCCTAGCATCTGAGTTTTTTATTTGGCCATTATTCGTACCAGGATACATTCACCCCCCCTCTGTATCCGGGCCTAGCACCCTAACATTAACATAATCAAACAACCATTGACATCATCAAGAGCATATGAGGCATGACACTATTAAAATCATGAAGAGTTCTTATCATAATGACTCATTATGTGTGACATCATCAAAATCATAGTTTAATGAGTCATAGTGTCTGACATCATCAAAATCACAGGGACACAACATTCTCCCCCTTTTGATGATGGCAACACTGAGTCATTATGGTCATTTAACCACAAATGTCAATGAGTATGCAATGAGACCCAAAGTGCACAAGACTCATCATGACTCTTTCCTCCTCAAAACTCTCTCTCCCTTTGTACTGATACCAATAGATGATGCATTCAATTACCCAAATGCAAATGAATGCAAATGACTGATCAAATTCTTCTCCCCCTTTGACATCAGGAAAAAGGATGGAGTTTGGTATGCAGGCTGAATACGGAGAGGAGTCTGGTACCAATTGAGGAAAGGTTAGAGTTGAAAAGTAGCACATCAAAAGCAATGATAGGTTTCAGTAGATGTGAAAGATCCATTGTAGTAAGCCAGACATGAAGAATAGCAACAAAAGTTTGCAATAACAAATTTATCAGCCGTGACAATCCAAAGTAGCACAAGTAGAGTGTTGTCAAAATAATTGGAAGAATTATTTCGTGGAGTTCAAGAGGTCATTGTATCAGAAGAATTACAATCTGAAACACTATTCATTAGTCAAGCTTGCAATTTTCAGATTCTTCTGATATAAGATTTTTATGACACAACCCTTATTTCCTGCTTGGTTTAAGTGTAATAAATTTGGAGTTTATTAATTAAACTCATTGAAATATTTTGCACTCAGACTTAATAAAAATAAACCAAGGCTACATGTTTAAATCTAGTTTAACCTCCCTTAACCCTACTCATTCAAAAACAAGGACTCCCTTAAGAGTAACTAAAAACAAGTATTGAAATTAAACAACATGGTCATTTCTAATTTTATCCTTAGGGTTACAGCACCTTTTGGTCATAGTTTTAGAATTTTCTTTTTGGCTCATAATTTTTAGAGCAGTCAAGTATAGCCCACACCTTTTGACATAAGAGTGCATGTTGATCAGATGCCAGCACCCCTATTTACTCAGTGAGACTTACTATTCTGCTTCACTTCGAGCAGAGATAGCAGAGGCACTTCATGACTAAGTCCACTATATTTCTTTGATGAATGTCTTAGTTTCTTAGTGAACTCTTAGCCATTGCTCTGCCTTGAGCATTGATTCATAATTTTTTATCATGTGCTACCCTTTGGATTTTTTTTAGATTCTTTTTTAAGAACAATATTTAATCCAAGTTTCTCAACCAAGGTTGCCATAGACCTAAAATTTTTAGATTTTAGAAGATTTCACAAGACACAACATGTGGGAATTGGTTGAGGCCTATTAAGTTTTGAATGCAATTATTTTTTTGGGAATTCAATTTTTTAAACTCTTGAATTCATTAAGGTTAAACCAACAGTTTTATTCATGGGTAATCATATAACCTTATAAAAAAAGATTCCTATAAATCATTTGCTCAGATTTGAATAGATTGGAATATTCTGAGCACAATGTAGTCAATGTGTTTCAATAGGATTCAACAATGAAGGTAGTTTAAGATTCAACAATGAAGGCAATTTTTCAAGAAAGATCAAGAAGATTGGTTTCAAGATTTACAGAAGTAGCATGGATGCCAATTTATGAGAATGTCTGAAACCAAATGTTGACATCAATGGAAGGAGACTCCTCTTGAGAGAGTGTAAGCTAAGATCTTAGAGAAGCTACTCGTCAGAGAATGCTAGATTTTGAAAGCAGATTTTCATGGTTAAGGCTGAGGATGAATTGTGATCAAGAATTTTCTAAAAAGACCACCCCTTTTTCAGCAAATGCAAGGAGTTTGAAGTCCATAGAACAGAAGCAAGTCATTTACTCTCAGATTCATGAGAACATGGAGTGAGGAATGATGAGAGTGAGCCAGAGAGACAAGGCTTGTCAGAAATTTTAAGGCAGACGGATGAAGTCGACTTGTACAGTCTTAAGTCGACTTGAATGATTCAAACAGAAGAGAGCATTTACAGTGTATTGCAAAGAAGTCGACTTGTGCAGTCCTTAAGGTGACTTGAGAATTTCAAAAGCACCTCTCAAAACAAGTTGACTCTAAATGGATGAATGGACTTTTTGAGTTTTCTATTATCAATGGCATGTATTCAAATGATGCCAGATTGGCAATGGCTCCCCCTGACTAAATGCAAATTGTGCTTGAGAGAAATGTAAATTAAAGCATGAGACACTTTCTCCCCTTAACTAATTGCATTTAGTCATGATGAAGATGCTATGCATTCCAAGCAGATTCTTCAAGTTATGCATGACCATGCAAAGAGACACATGTGCATTGAACATGAATCAAATATGTTTCTTTTTGAACAACACAAGGGTGTGTATGCACTTCAAATGAATTTTTGGACTTAGACACAATGAATGTGCAACTTAATCAAGCAAGAGCAGATGGATGCATGCTACTTACTCCCCCTCACTGAATGCATTGAATATGTAAGATAAATATGAAAATCATGCAAGGGAGTATGCTGAACAAGATCTCATGAAGAATGTGCATGCTTCAAATGCAGGAATGACCTATGGTACCTGGCAGAGAACTTAGGCTTGACAACCACCTCACGCTTAGTGTGAGTTTCCAGACAGACATAAGCTACCCTTCTCCCAACATCATTTAATATACCATAAGGTCATGCATGAAAATGCATCATGAGTTCAATGCTAATGAATATAAGCATGCATGCAAACATATGCAGCACAAAGCATGCATTGAACTTTCCTGTAGCAGATTTGAAGTGAGTTCAATTGTTCAGCATGATATATGCACACATGAAAACTTATGTAGCCAGCTTCAAAATCCTACAAATAAGGATCATAAACATAGAGGCCGGGGTTATACTAAACCAGGGCACCTTGCTTATTTAATGAACCCCCTTTATTTTCTTGCTCCAAGGCACACCTGCAAGAACAAGTTCTCATTTTATGCTCAAAGGTACCCAAGATCTCTTGGGTCCTGATGAGTTAGTAGCACCCTTGGCAGGTGCTTTCCATGACTTCATAGCATGCAAATCATCAAACTTCAATGAAAAATAATTTTCCATGGTATGTCTTGATTTCCCACAGTAATGACAGTGAATAGAAGCATTCAAAATTTTCTTTATAGGATATGCATGAGGTTTCTGTGGGAAGGCAGTAGTTTTGCCATTTCTACCATGGAAATTGTGATTTCCTTTCAAGTGCCAATAGTCTTTGACTGTATGGCCGGTCCTTCTACACTCATGACCGTAAGGCCTTCTTGGGACAGTGGGCTTTCTGCAAGCCTTTAATTCATCATTCTTTAGAACTGAACAATAATGCATTATGTGACCGGACCTTCCACAATAGAAGCATTGAATTGTCCTTTTCTGAACAACATGATTTTCTCGAGCATGCTCATGAGAATTTTGATATGAACCTCTTCTATTTGAAAACTTTTTGAAAATTTTGAAACCATTGGTTCTTTTGCATGCATTCATATCATCAAATTTCTTGATACGACATTCATGCATCATATGGCCAACTTTACCACAGTAATGACAAGAAATTTTCTTTGAGTGTGCATGTGTGTGAATTGGAATTATGTACAACATGCACATGGGTACCAGCAACACAAATTTGGGATTTTCTATTCACAGATTTCTTTTTATCAGAACTGATTTTAAGAGTTTTCAGCTGTGAAATAGGAGGAAGTTTCTTAGATGTGCCAGGAACATCAAAAGCATGAACAAATGAGGTTTGCAGTTTATGTTCAAATGATTTCTTGTTCACTGGGCTGTAGGCAAACCCTTCCTTTTGGAAATTAACCTTGGTACCTAAGAGTTTATCCAGATTGGTTTTCCCTTCAACAAACTTAGACAATGAATCATTTAAATCATGAATTTCATTTTCAAGGGATGCAATACGCAACTCATAACTAACAATCTCCTGTTCACTGCAGACAACACACTCATTCAACACTTTATTTGCCGTTTTATAACTTTCAATGTCTTGTTCTAGTACATGCACTTTTTCAGATTCATCATTGATTGTAGTAGATCTTGCCTTTTTTAGAGATAGTAACCCCTTTGACATGACAGTATTTAACACCATCAACTTTTTGTTTTCTTCCTTTAAATTTTCATTTTCTTTTACAAGTTTTTCATCATTGGGCATTGAGTTCAGTTTCTCATTCAGTTCCTCCTTTACTTGTTCAAGGTCCAATACCTTCGATAGCATGTGTCTGTTTTCTTCTTTCAACAAGTCAATTAGTTTTTCTTGTCACTCAAGATCAGAATGGAGACCTTCATTTATCTTTTTCAGAAATGAACAATTTTTGCATGCAGAATTAACAGAACATGAATTTTTAGTGTCTTTTATAAGTTTTTTGTTTTGGATTTCAGAATTTTCAAGACTTTTATGAAGTTTTGCATTTTCATTTCTTAAAGAGGCAATCAATTCCTTGTGTGCTTCAATATCAACCAACCAGTTTTCAATTACTTCCTCTAGGTGTAAACATTTTGTACAGGAGGAATTTGACAATTTTTGTTTTGTTCCCTTTTTTAGCTTTTTATTTTCGAATTTCACTTTCTTGTATTTTCTAAGCAGATCCTCATACTCTTCTATCAATTCATCAAATGCAATCTCATCAGATTCGGAAGTTACCTCTTCATTCTCCCTTTGATCACTGCTGTGATCACTTCTATCAGCCATTAGACATGTGTATTTCTTCTTCCCATTGACATCCATCAATCTTTCCAGTATGTCCTTTGCATTCCTGCAATTAGAAACAAAAGGAAAGTTATCTTGATCAACAACAGATTTCAAAATATTGAGAGCTATGAGATTATCATTATTTTTCATCTTGTGAACATCAGTCCACATTGACATGTCCTTAGGCACTTTATGTGGACCTTTAGAGATGATGTTCCACAGGTTTGGATTAATTGAACTAACAAATTTACACATCCTACCAAGCGACAAAGAAAAATCAGAACCGTTAAACACAGGCAGATGAACCAAAAAAAATAAATCAGAGTAATGATCCATGATCATAAAAACACCTATGCAGCAGGACCTTCTTTGTAGATGGTTAAATCTTATCAATTCGCTCTGATACCAATTGTTAGGTGCTCTAATACCAATTGTTGTGTGTTCTGAATAACGGATAGTGTATGAAAGGCTAATCTAGAGGGGGGTGAATAGATCTGCCCCCTCTTTTCGATGAACACAACGGAATAAAACAACTCTTCACACAATAGAGAAACTCGCACACTAGATGCTATAGCAGATATGGAGAACGTTCCTAAGAAAACCTCTAGCGAGAAAGCAATCAAACAGGCATGCCACTCTGGATAGTAGATTTTTTAGGTGGTTCGATCTGCTACCCACAGCCCTATGTCCACCCCTCACTCAACTCGAGTGAGGCTTCCCTTGCACAAAGCAAGAACGCAGACTCAATCTACAATAGATGCTGATACACAGCTTAACCCGGACGAACACACTCCTCCCTTCTTCTGAAAGACCCACAAGGAAAACATGAACAACTTTCAGCTGCTCACAACCCAGAGGAACGAATCCTCTCTTCTTATGCTACACAGAAGGAATGCGGAGAAACACTTCTCCCTTCCTCTGAAACCACAGAGGGAACCCGACCCCTGAACAAGATGTCGGAAATACAATAAAGAAAATGAAAAGAAAAAAATAACAAACATTGAACTGAAACAGCGTAAAGAAAGCTCTCAATGTGAAACCAGGAATGTAGCTTCCTATGGAAGCACTTTGACTGTAATGCGGGACTTGGCTTGGCTTCTCTTCCTCTTCCTCTCAACACTCTTTCTCTTTCTCTCTGAACTGCAGCAGCTCTCTCTCCCTCAGATTCTTCTCTCCTTTTTCTTCCTCTCTTCCTCTCTTCCTCTCTTCCTCTCTTCTCTTCTCTTTTCTTCTAGACGTGTCTCAGCTCCTCTATCATCTGGAGGGTGCTACTCTACTGATCGAATGTTCTATCTTATATCACCTTTTTCTTCTCCTTCTACAATCTGGGATTCATCTCTGCCTATCTATTCTCCGCGCCTTTTTCCTTTGTATCTTCTTCGAACCTCTTATCTCATATGCTTGTCTGTCGTCCGTTAGAGCATGTCCCCCAAGCGCTGCTTTTGGTTCCAACATCTTTTTCTTTTTTCATGCATGGTACGAGCTTTGTAGACTCTGATTTTGTAGGAAGAAATCTGGGCCGTCCAGATCCACAGAATGCTTTCAGATCTTAGGAAGAGTGGCCACTGATTGGCCCAAAAGAGATATGGTACGCTGGCTTCCCGTTGGCTTGCTAATCCCCGTCATGTAGTACACAACAGATTGAGCTTCTTCTTCCTTTAGGCAAAACCCATTTTCAGATGAAACCCTCTCCAGGAGTTCTGCAATTGGTCCAGTTGTAAAGATGGGAATATTTTCTGCTAGAAGGTCTTCTAGAACCTTGAACCATCGAAGCACGTCTCTTTCAATCATTTGGACTTGGACTATTAGGCTCAAATCCTTCTCACGTGCAAGTTTGCAAAGGACGCTTCTAAAGTTCACAATGTGTGCGTCGACGCACCGAAGGTGTAGCGTCGATGTAGCCTTGTTCGAGGACACCTTATAACGTGTTCTATCTGTAGAGTGTGTGTTGACACACTGTAAATGTCACGTCGATGCATCCTTCTTCGCACTAGCCACTGCTGCTACTTATTGCGTTGACGTAATTGCTGCACTGCGTCAATGCCTCCTTCTTCGAACTGGTCACTTGTTACTTCGAGGCAAAAGAGCCATCGCCTTTAATCTATTTGTCACCCTTAGGTGTACATTTGTCACCCTTAGGTATACATTTTTCACCCTTAGGCACTGGTCAGCCGTCGCCCTTGCTCTGCTTTGCAGTTCATCTTTTCTGTGAACTTCATATAACTGGAGTCGACTTGAGCAGGTCCCGAAGTCGACTTCCCTCCTTGTAACTTCAAGCGATAAGGCTTGTTGCCCATTTCTCACCCTTACTTAGCCACTTTAAACCGATATGGGTCTATTTTTCACCGATACGGCTCTATTTGTCACCGATACGGCTCCATTTGTTGCCGATACGGCTCCATTTGTCACCCTTGACCTGGTGGTGCTGTCTGCTTGGCGGAGTCGACTCGAGAAGCATTTGGAGTCTACTTGGCTTCTTGTTTTTCATGCAACTGACTTGATTTTCATGCATTTGGCCATTTCTTTGATCAAATTCGAACATGTCTTCCCATAGCTCAAGGATATTCATGTATTAACATAATCAAACAACCATTTACATCATGAAGAGCATATGAGGCATGACACTATTAAAATCATGAAGAGTTCTTATCATAATGACTCATTGTGTGTGACATCATCAAAACTATAGTTTAATGAGTCATAGTGTATGACATCATCAAAACCACAGGGACACAACATGGAAGCCTTCTCGGCCATGGCATCGCCACGTACAACCCCGAACACTCCCGACGCATAGCCCTGTCCATTGGGGCACCAGATCGGCTACCAGTCCATCGCCGGGCGTCCTCCTATCCCAGCCAGTGCTCGTGGCCCTCTCCCACACTAGAGGAACCTCAGGGGACCCCTCCCCATGTCCTGGACCTACTGTAGATGTTCTCTCTACCATCGATAGGTCATTGCCATCGTCCGAGCGTACCTTTGTCCTAGTGTCCAGACTAAGAACAGTAGCGCAATAGCTACCTCCCTACCCCTTGTTTCCCCCCCTCCTATTTGAGGGTAGTGGTTGTACACCCCATCCCCGTGTTCCCCCTCCCCGCATGGAGGTTTGGTATTGGTTGTACACATAGGTCTACATTTGAAGCCCCTTCGATGTGCCAGTCTGGTGAGCACATTTCCCTAGCTCAATCCCATCCTACATCAACTTGGTATCAGAGCACGGTTAGAGTCTATGGTAGTCTACTTTCATTAGTGTTGCATTCTGCATTCCCTTTGCATTTAGTCTCATTGCATGCCTACCCATAGGGGGACCAAATACCATCCTTCTGCACCTATGGCGGACCCTCGTGCCCAAGTCTCTGGAGAACTTTCTCTGGCTGACATCATACAGACCCTCATGGATAGGATAGGTGAGCTAGAGATATGCATAGAGGATAGGATGAAGGCTGTGGAGGGTAGGATTGAGGCCTCCGACCGATCTGTCTAAGGTCTGGTCGGACGAATCACCACCCTAGAGAGACCCCCGAATAGAGGGAATCATGGGCTGGCGAATGGCCATCAAGGGGCAGGGCCGCAAGCCGCAGCCCCTAGGGCTCAAGAGGTTGATGATTATGGGTCCGAGAATGAGTTTGAGGATCATGAGAGAGACCGTCATGCCCCACGGCGGAATCATGATGATGAGGATGACTGCGTTCTTCAGAACATGCCAACGGATGCCCCCAGTTTTGATGGGTCCTTGGAACGCAAGGACTACCTTGATTGAGAGACCAATATGGACCGATACTTTGAGTGGTATGATATGTCAGATCGCCAGCGAGTCAGTTTCGCTAAAATGAAGTTGCTAGGGCAAGCGCAAACCTATTGGATGAATGTGGAGAGTTTGCTTATGCAGCGACACCAGGACCCGATTGAGACCTGAGATGAGATAAATATGAAGTTATGTGATAAGTATCTTCCTGCCACATACCATCAGCGACTTATAGGTAGGTGACAGAGTCTCACCCAAGGCAACAAGTTAGTGTTTGAGTATATTAAGGAGTTTGATGAGCACCTATTGAGATGTGGAGTCCGAGAGGAGAGCGCCATGACCGTATCGCGCTTCCGGAAATGTCTATAACTCCACTACCAATATGAATTGTTTCTCCGTAATGTGACCACTCTACAGTATGCTTACTAGGTCACTCTAGAGATTGACAAATTTGGGTCGGAGTTCGAGTCTGCCCTCTAGTGGGAGTCTACATTTTAGCGGAGTGTCGAGCCTCACAACTCATCTGGCTCCTACTCGTGGGGACCGGTGGTATGACCACAGGAACCCATGAGGTAGGACACTCCTACCCCAAAGCCTCATCCGCCTCGCCCTCAGCCACCTGCGCCTGCTCCACCTACACCTCGCCCGCAGCTACCAGCACTCTCGGCCCATCGTGAAGACAATGGAAAGGGACAAATTGTTGATGAGCCTCCCCAGGGTGGCCGGTCGCGCCAGCAGTGTTATTGCTACAAAGGATTTGGCCATTTTGCTGGCCAGTGTCCCTCTCACTCATTATTGGTTATAGAGAATACACAGGTAGGAGATGCGTCGTCTGGGCTTGTGTCAGGCAACTACGAGGCCGACCAGGATTTAGCTGAGGAGTTCATTGAGGAGTTAGAGGCTAGTCAGGGTGAAGGCCAACCAAGATTTAGCTGAGGAGTTCATTGAGAAGTTAGAGGCTAGTCAGGGTGAGCATGTTGATACTTTGCCTCCGGATGGAGTGTAGCTAGGATTAGTTAGGTGTGTCTTGACCACTCCTGCATCAGCCGTCGTGTCCACTTTATGTGAGTCCCCACCCCAAAGTAAGTTGAGTCTACATGCATATATGCCCGAGTTCCCTAAGTGTACCATTGAGCATTCTAGTGGTTTATATTGCATTGAGGTCGGTGATAAGCACTATCAGGATTTAGCCAATACGCTCCGATGACCACTCGAGTTCCCAGAAAGCAATCATGTCATGATACAAGCCACTGGTGTCTATCCCTTGTAGACACGCCGTTCTTGATATTACCGTGAGTAAATATCATATTACACTATGATACCCCAAGGTGGCCTTCACATTTTTAATTACTCTGGTGATTTCCTATTTTTATGAATTTTTTTACATTTTTTGAATTTTTTCGTGAAAAATCATGGAAGTGTCCAAGCGCCTGGACACCTCCATCAATGATCAAAAAAAATAAAAAAATTAAAATCATGGAAGTGTCCAAGTGCCTGGACGCCTCCATCAATGACCAAAAAATAAAAAAAATCAAAATCATGGAGGCATCCACTTGCCTGGACGCCTCCATCAATGCAAAAATAATAAAAATAATATCAATAATCATAAAAAATAAAATAAAAATCAAATAAAAATAATATATTTATGGAGGCGTCCAGGACCCTAGACACCTCCATTACCTTGCTCACGGGCCCCGCCCACCGATCGTCGGTTTGGCGTGTGTGAAAAAAGCCAATTGTGGAAGCGTCCAGACAACTGGACGCGCCCATTTCCGAATCACGAGGCGCCGCTCACAAAATCACGCGTTGTGCCAAACCGCGTGCAGCTTTCGGTGCAGTTCGGTGGACCTTATTGAGGCGTCCAGGACCCCAGACACCTCCACGAAAATATTCAAAAAAAATGAATAAAAATAGAATAAACTATTACTTCGGCCCTGATGGAGGTGTCCAGGGTCCTGGACGCCTCCACCCTCCGGAGCCCTATAAATAGAGGCCCACCCCCTCAGTTCTGGAGGAGCCAAGAAGAGATCCGATAGGCTGCCGGAGCCCAGAGGCTACCAGAGTCATTTCTAACCCGTGGGGTCTTTTGTAGGTGGAGGTTCTGCCGGCTTCTCGGGTGCCCACGCTTGCTAGAGGAAGGTCGTCTTCGTCCACCGCGCTTCCACGTCATCCCTACACTGCCGGAGCTCCGTCGGATTTTGCCATCGGCACATCCAATAAGCCAATCCTTTCTTTTTCTTCGTAATTCTTTTGCATTCATCATCTCGCATCCTCTATCCCCCTTCATAAGGGCGCCTCTTCTTATATACTTCTTGCATCCATCATCGCATTTTCCTCCTACTCGAGTCCGAGAGGGGTTTAAAACCACACCAACCAGGTGTGTGTCCTGCCGCGATATCGTTATTTTCATTACAAGGGATTGATACTACACTACCATTTTCTAATTCTGTTTATCTATTGTCTGTTATTTTGCAAGGGTAACTGAAGAAAGCCCTCTCCGTCGGCCGACCGAAGGGGGAGGAAGAAGCAACCCGCCACTTCCTACTAGTGAGGTAGGCACGATCATTTCCTTATTTTGGGGTCTTTGGCCCCTGGCGATCACATCATATTCTCGAGACCGCGGCGAGTAACTTCCCCAATGGCCGTTTAAATTCCCATTCTTTATATTCTCCTTATATTCTGTTATATTCTTATCTGCTCATATTCTCGAGGCCGCGGCGAGTCACTTCCCCAATGGCCGTTTAAATTTCCATTCTTATATTCTCTTTATATTCTGTTATATTCTTATCTGCTCATATTCTCGAGGCCGCAGCGAGTCAATTCCCCATTGGCCGTTTAAATTTTCGTTCTTATATTCTCTTTATATTCTGTTATATTCTTATCTGCTCATATTCTCGAGGCCGCGGCGAGTCACTTCCCCAATGGCCGTTTAAATTCCCGTTCTTGTATTCTCTTTATATTCTGTTATATTCTTATTTGCTCATATTCTCGAGGCCGCGGCGAGTCACTTCCCCAATGGCCGTTTAAATTCCCGTTCTTTATATTCTCCTTATATTCTGTTATATTCTTATCTGCTCATATTCTCGAGGCTGCGGCGAGTCACTTCCCCAATGGTCGTTTCAATTATTACTATTTGATTTCTGCACCATTCCCGTCCCCCCGAGTCCGCGGCGAGTCACTTCCCGCTATGGCCGTTTAACCCCCATATCTTGCTATATTAAATTTGTCCCGCTCGCCCCGCCGGAGCAATCTCCCGTGGTGGCCTCTTCTCTTTTCTCTTATTTTTGTGTTGCAGCAAACAAGAGGAGCCCGCGCGCTCCGCGTCTTCTTCGCTCCCCGAACCGCGTGACGTTGCTCACAGATTGGCGATCACGGTGGGACTTCTACTGCTTTCTTTTGGCTACCCTTGCAAGTTCGGCACCGTCCGTACCTCTCCACCTTGGCACCCTCGCGTGCCCCCGTTGTGCTCACGGCAGCACTGTCAGTTGTGATTGGTTGGGTGTTTATTATATGTTTGTTATTTCTGTTATTTTCTTACTCTATATCTCTATCAGCATTCCATTGCATACATCCATCCCTCTTTTATATCCTTTTTCATTTTTTCTAAGGATCACCCTTTCCCGGTGAAGGAAAGACTCTCCGTTTGAGAATTCCTCTCAACGGACTAGAATCTCCTCCACTGGGACCTCCGTAAGTCCCCGACATCGAAGAATCTCCTCTTCGTTCACTGGGCTGGTTGTACCATTGAAGTTCCCCGGAGTTAGTCATCCCATTCGTGGTGAGACGAGAGACCCTAGCTGACATGGCGGTGAAACAAAAATAAACTAGGGTCCCTATTTTGTGTGAACTTCGGATCTCGCTAAAAACAAAAAAAATCATCAAAATCAAAACACAAAAGAAAAGGCGTAAAGGCATCCACTTGTTTGATAATCTCTGCTACCTGCTTGCTAGTGTATGTTTTTGCGTTCTGGGAAAACTGTGAGCATGGCTCACGAGTCTTTTGAGGAGAACCACCCTAGTCTTGGTTTGTCAGTCGACCCGCGAGTCTATGCCATGGACTCGGGTCCTTCTCATGAGCCCTCGCATCAGGTGCAGGTTATTGCCGAGGACACATCCCCACCACAGGATATCTCTTCCTTACTGGGCGTCCTCGCCAACACGGAGCTTACCTCTGAACAGCTCCGGGCCTTCCAGGCCATTCTAAAGGGGAAATCTGTTTCCCCCACGCCCCAGGAATCAACTACGGCCATCGCACCTCTCCAAGAGTCCGTGCTGGCCATTCCATCTCCTTCATTGGCGCAAGCCATCCAGTCTCCCTCGCTTCAACGACAAGCGAGCCAACAACCACCCTCATTCCAGTTCCCGTCACAATCTCAAACTCCCGTTGTTCCCTACATACCGCTTCAGCCAGGGCCAACTGTCGGCGGTCCGACAGCTCCCTCTCATTCGGGGTTCCCCCCTCAAGTCTCCGGGAGATAGTTTCTCCCCCAGTGGCAAGTGCCACCTTCACCTCCAGAGGAGCTCGCCCAATAGCTCCTCAATAGGTTCAATCGCATGGACGAGCAGTTTCAAAATCTGAGAAGAATGGTGGACGTGAAAGCCACCCCAGAGGTTGCTTTGCCAATCCTTCCCGTCATTCATCTTCCTCCCTCTGAAATGTCCACGTACCGCAGATACAATGGTACCGGCAACCCCTTCATTCACCTCAAGGATTTCATGTATGAGTCCTCCTATTGGCAAAACGATCAGAGGTTCCTAGCATACCTCTTTCGGAGATCATTGGATGGTCCCGCGCTAGAGTGGTTCTATTCTTTGGAGCCCCGCGAGGCCGAGAATTTTGAAATAGTCCAGAGAAGGTTCTTGCAGAAATATAGGGATAGGGTCGGTCCCTCACTCTCCATTACCGACCTAGTGGCCGAAAAGATGAAGCCCGACGAGGATTTTGTCCGCTATGCAGATAGATGGAGGTCTCTGGCGGAAAGAATAAGGGATACCCTCTCCGAGCCCGAACAAGTGAAGATGATTGTGTCTAATGCAACCCCACAGTTCAGACACGTCCTGGCCATGAATAAACTTACTACAATGGAGGAACTCTATGAAAGGGCCCGGTATATCCAAACCCAGTTAAAAGACTCCCCCATTATGAACATGTTTGAGTCGCCGAAGCCCAAAGTGGTCAGAAAGACAGGCGCTGGTGTCCCGGGCGGAGCTACAGAAGGGGTCGTGACAAATGAGCAAGTGGGTGCGGTCAACAATGCCAACTATGCAGTCAACCCAAGGCCTCCACAAATGCCCCGACTTCCCCTCCAACCAGGTCCTTTCCCTCTTCGTCCTCCACCCCAAAATAATCCACCCCAGGATAATATACCTCCATTATGTCAACCCCAGCAACAACAACCACAACCTCAGCAACAACAACCACCACTTCAGTACAACCAAGTTCCACCCCCGGGGAATTATGGTCCCAACAGCAACAAAGGAGGCCGGTCGGTCCCACGAGAGCCTACTATCCACTGTTGCCAGAAACTCTGGCGGATATTTTCAACGCCCTCATGGCCTCAAACATACTTGTGCTACCCAGGGAAAGGCCCGTGTGGCCCCCGAATGTTGATACCTCCAAATACTGCGTCTACCACAGGCAGCCAGGACACACAGTAGATTACTGCTTCCATTTCAAAGATTACATCCATAATATGAATGATGAACATCAAATAGATTGGGATGAAATGAGACGATACGTCGCCGCTCTCAAGGCTAGGAGACCTCCTCATAGGCCACAGTAGCAGTTACAACAGCAGCAGTTACAACAGCAGCAGAAGCAGCAACCACAACAACAACAGCAGCCTCAGTAGGCCCCAGAACAACAGCCCAACATGGGCATAATCCAAAATCCATTACCGGAACACCAACAGCCCAATCATCAGGTTAACCCCATCTCCTCCTTCTCGGAAGTCGGGAGAGAGCAGGTGTGGCACCCGGAAAGTACCTCCATTCTTTCTACCGCCAATCCTATCATCACGCAACACCCTTGCCTTGCTCGGGTAGCACCTCTCTCTCATCAACCCGCGTCAGTATCGCCTTCACCATTTCCACTACCATTACGCCGTCTCATCCGCACCCCGATCTCCTATCAACCGACACCCTCCACTACGCCTTCACACCCTCTCATCTTCTCTCACTCCCCCACTTTACCATCCACCTCTACCACGTTTACCCCTACGCCTTCTAAACCCCTTATCATCCGTCAACCATACATAACCCCGTCTTTCTCCACCATATCACCACTAATGCCTTCAAAACCACTCATTACCCATCATCCACCTCAAAACCATTACCCGTTTCAAACCTTACCCACTTCCACTTTGCCTCCGCCTCCACCTTCCAGACCCCTTATCGTTTATAACCCGTGTGATATCCCCTCTACCTCCACCATGCCTCCACCTAACAAACCCCTCATCAGAATCCCTGCTCCCGTCATCACCCCTGCTTCATCAACCATTCCTCCACCACTACCCCTCAAATCCTTGTTAAAACCCACTGTTACCCCCACAGAGGTACAAAAGTCACAGGCAATGGTGCTCCGGAGTGGAAGGATTTTCCACAGGGTTTTCCCCCACAACAGTCAGAATCCTGAGCAATCTCAGCCAGAGAAGGATGATGGAGAACAACTGGAAAGAGCTATCCCTGGAACACAGTATGATCTATTGAAACACTTGGACAAGACGCCTGCTCGGATCTCCATCCTGGAGCTACTTCAAAGATCCACATCCCACCAGGCAGCCTTAATGGAGTACCTTCAAAGGGTCATGGTGAATGAGGACCTCCCTGTAGAAAAGATCTCTACCGTACTGACCCCAACGGACACACAACCGGCCATCATGTTCCACAACTACGAGCTCGCTCCCAAGGAAGCTCGAATATATGCACTGTGCATTTCAATAAAAAATTAATGGGGTATCCATAAACCCGTGTCTTGTAGACACGGATGCGTCCATAAATGTGATCTCCATGAGCACTCTTCAGTTGTGTGGGGTCGACGAGGAACAAATAAGACCTTCCTCGATCACAGTCACGGCCTATGACAATAGCAAAAGCACGCCACAAGGGATGATTGTTCTAAAGGCAGAGCTAGGCCCTATGTCAGCCCCCACGGAATTCCATGTCCTCGACATGGACCCCACATTCAAGGCTATACTGGGTCGCCCCTACATTGAAACCATGGACGCTGTGCCTTCCACCAACCATCAGTGCCTGAAGTTTCCTTACAATGGGAGGATTATTAAAATGGTCAGCACTCCTGTCCTTCACACAGTGGATGCTATCAACACCTCTCTGCCCTCTGTTTGGCCATCTCATCGGTCCATATTGTCATTGCTGGATGCGTGTGATCTATCTCACATTCCACTAGCACCAAAGAAGCCGGTCAAGCCAACAACATCATATCTCCCTTTTCACTCCAAAGGGTGGGAGATTGTGAGGAACATCGGCTACCAACAGGGTAAATGTCTGGGCGCACAGTTACAGGGTAGGCTCAAACCGCCAAAGGAAATTAGGCCGAACCGCAGGTTTGGCCTAGGCTTCAAAGGACCGTTCAAGGCGGATTGGAAGCCCCTCACATGGACTCTATCAAACCACTTCAACAGAGGGCCCGTTGTTCAGATGGGAGATTACCCACGAGAAGCATATGGGGGATCACATGCTGTATATTTGGCTGAAAAATATCTGAGGATCACCAAAAGAGGCAAGATTAAAGATCCGGAATGCGAGTGGAACAAATGGTTCGACATACGGGACATTCCGTTGCACTGGAAATGATGTTCTCGTCTCCGCAGCTTGAAGGACCACCATTGATCTCCGGAATACCAGAGAATATTACCACTCTTGCCAAGGTTCCAAACTATCCTCGTCCTCGCCAGAAGGACCCTGTCATCGACAGATCTTCATCCGTCTTTAACATTGCCGTCGACGGCTCATTAGCCGCCATCTTCTCCATCCACTCGTCTCAGCCTTTGCTGATATTTTCTTCCTGGGCCAGACAGTTGTCTGATGATCTTCCCAGGTCCCCTTCTTTGCTTACATACCTACGCGGGCTTTTCAACCCGCGTCAGGTCTTCAACCATGATCTGCTCTATGAGCCTCGCAATCCTCTAGCCATAACCACTTTTCTCTCTCCTCTGATCTCTTTTCACTGTTTTGTCATCAAAAATGAAAATGAAAAAAAAAACGTCAATTTTCAAACTCCTCAACAACACATCTTCGTTGAGGAAACATCCTACATCTCCCACGGGTGCGTCCCGCCCTGCGGACCACCCGTCCAAGGTCCGATGAGCGACCTTTTCTACCCCTCCTCTGAGGGGTCTTCTCCTGTACATTCTACACCATCCTCTTCGTCTTCCTCTTCTTCTGTAAATATTGTCAGTCAATCTAGGAATGATAGGTCAAGGGTAGTACCTAAGAAGAAATCCAAGGGTAGGCAGATCCCTCGTCGATTCCTTCTGGATTTAGTCGCCAGGTGTCAAGCCCTCCTTGCCATCCCACAGTTGTTAGAAAATCCCATCTGGCTACCAGAAATAGAATGTGAGGGCGACTGTGCATTTGATGAAGGGTATGGAGTCTACGAGATCACGGATGAAGAATGCCCCACTGACGATGAGGATGAAGAATATGAGGACGCGGCTGGCGCATATGCTAGTGGAATGAGGAGATTCGACGAGCCGTCAACCACCGTAGAAGAATCCACCAAAGAAGTCAACTTGGGAACTGAGGAAGACCCTAGGATCATCCTCATAAGTGACAATCTACCACCCTCTGAAGAAAAGGCATTAATTGATGTTCTCAAGGAATATAAGGACACGTTTGCATGGAGCTACGAGGATATGCCGGGTCTAGATTCAACCTTGGTCGAACACCGTTTAACCCTAAAACCAGGGTCCGTCTCGGTAAAATAAAGGTTAAGACGTTTCCACCCTCAGATGGCTTTGAAAATAAAAGAAGAGGTCGATAAGCTCCACAAAGCCAGGTTCATTAGAGTCATCCTTTATCCTCAATGGGTGGCGAACATTGTCCCGGTCATGAAGAAAGATGGGAAAGTCAGGATTTGCATCGACTTCCGGGACCTTAACCGCGCGTGTCCAAAGGATGATTTTCCCTTGTCTCACATTGATGTGTTGATCGATAACATGACAGGTTATGAAACCCTCTCATTCATGGATAGATTTTTAGGATACAATCAAATTCGCTTGGCAGAAGAGGATCAAGGAAAGACGTCATTCACTACCCCTTGGGGAACATATTGTTACGTGGTCATGCCGTTCGGATTAAAGAATACTGGAGCTACTCACCAAAGAGCTATGATGGCCATATTTCATGACATGATGCACATATACCTGGAAGTGTATGTGGATGACTTGTTGGTGAAATCAAGGACCAGGATGGAACATCCAGAAGTTTTGGCTAAGGTCTTGCAGAGGTCAAGGGAGTTCCAATTGAAAATGAACCCGAAGAAGTGTGTGTTTGGTGTGTCGTCGGGTAAATTGCTGGGTTTTATTGTGAGTAAAAGAAGGATCGAGATAGATCCCGACAAAGCCAAGGCTATCAGGGATATGCCGCCTCCCAAGAATTTGAGGGAAGTCCGAGGTTTAATCGGGAGGTTGCAGTTTATTCGTCGGTTTGTGTCCCAACATTCACAAAGGTGTAGACCTCTCTACGAGTTGACCAAGCCAGGAGTAGAATTCCACTGGAATTCTAAATGTCAGAAAGCTTTTGAAGGGTTGAAGGAATATCTGGCTAGTCCACCCGTTTTCATTCCACCCAAACCAGAAAAACCTCAGATCCTTTACGTCTCAGTCTTGGATGACTCCGTGGGAGCCGTCCTCGCACAAGCTGATGAAGAAGGCAAGGAACGGGCAACCTATTACTTGTCCAAACTTCTCAATCCCTGTGAGCAGAAGTACACCATCATGGAGAACACCTGTGCTGCCCTCGTTTGGGTAGTGCAGAAATTGAAGCACTACTTCTTGGCTCATGAGGTCCATTTGATTGCTCGAATGAATCCTATCAAATTCCTTCTGGAGAAATCCGTCCTTACGGATAGGCTAGCACGCTGGTAAAGTTTTCTCTCTCAGTTCGACATCACCTACATCCAGCAAAAGGTAATTAAAGGCTATGCCATAGCCGAGCATCTCGCTCACCATCCTCTTCCCAAGTTTGATCCCGTCCAATCAGAGTTTCCAGATGAGGAACTAATGTCCGTCAACCAATCAGATGAGCCAATGTGGACGCTACATTTTGATGGAGCTCTGAATTCTCAAGGGAGAGGAATCGGCGTCGCCCTCCTTTCGCCCGAAGGCCTCACATTCCCATTGGCATACCAGCTCAAATTTCCAGTTACCAACAATATAGCCGAATATGAAGCTCTTCTAGCTGGCCTAGAACTCGCTCATTCTTTTCGTATCACTGAGTTGCGAGTCGTAGGTGATAGTCAACTCATCCTCCGTCAGGTGCTCGCTAAATATCACACTCGCGATCCCAAACTCAAGTCATACCAAGAACTCACTGCTGCCTTTGCCAAACTGTTCACAAAACTGATCTTTGTTCATGCCCCTCGTCATCAGAATATTCTCGCCGATGCCCTCGCCTCGTTGGCATCATCCATAAGGTTCCCTCTAGGAAGATGGTTTGAGTCCATTTCCATCTACAAACTTCACGCCCCTGCAATCGATGATGCTTCCTACGTAAATATCAAAGATAGGATATCAAGGAAGATCCTGCAGGAAGATATCCTTGAGAAGAGGGAAATCATGTTGGCAGAGGCCGAAGAAGAACTGGCTGATGAAGAGAAACCATGGTTCTATGAAATCGTCAAATACTACCAAGATTAGTCTTATCCTGAAGGGGCCACCACAGAGGATAAGAAAGCCATAAGAAGGGTGGCTCAGAAATACATATTGGTTGGAGGTCTACTCTATAGGAGAAGCCTTACTGGTATTCTGTTAAGATGTCTTGGTGACGATGAGGTTTGAAAATGTGTAGAGGAGACGCACTCGGATGTGTGCGGTGGCCACGTGAATAGTCAGATGCTCGCCAAGAAGATCATTCGCCAAGGCTTTTATTGGCCCACTATGGAAGAGGATTTTACTGTCTATGTCCGTAGGTATGTCAAGTGTCAACTTCACGCTGATAAAATCCATTCACCATCTTCCTCACTTCATCCAATATCCTCCCCGTGGCCTTTCTCCATGTGGGCATTCGACATCATTGGTCCCCTAGGTGATCCCAATTCCCTCACCAAGCAGAAATCTTTCATCCTTACTACGACAGAATACTTCACCAAATGGGCCGAAGTCGAAGCTTACGCGGAAATCAAGGCGTCAATAGTCTGTAAGTTCATCATGAAGAACATCCTCCCCAGATTCGGCATCCCAAGCACAATCGTCACCGACAATTGGCCACAGTTCATTTCTCAGGACCTATACGACCTCTGCAAAAGGTACACAATTGCATTGCATCATTCATCGCCTTATTACCCACAAGGTAACGGCCAAGCGGAGGCCACCAATAAAACATTGCTAAAAATCATCAAAAAAACCTGCGAGTCTAGTAAGTTTTCAGACTGGGCAGAAAAACTTATCGAAGCCCTATGGGCCTATGGCACTTCAATCCGTACCCCCATCGGGCAGACTCCATTTGCCCTTACTTATGGTATGGAAGTGGTAGTCCCATACGAGACTCTGATCCCTTCTCTCAGGGTACAATTGGACGAGGAATTTCCCCTCGACGATCGTCGTAATTCACTCCTCGCCCAGTTGGAACTCTTGGATGAGAAGCAGCTGGCCGCTGCCGAACACGCGCGTGTGTATCAAAATAGACTCGCTCGCTTTTACCAAAAGAAAGTCGTTGAGAGAAAATTCAAAGTCGGTGAGATGGTCGTAAAAAGAATTTTTGTCAAATCTGGAGGGCCACGTTCTAAGCTCCAACCCAATTGGGAAGGACCATATGTAATTCAAGCCGTGTACCCTGGCAACGCCTACAAGCTAGTCAACGCCGAAGGGACCGAGTTATCCCACCCATGGAATGGGCTTTATCTTAAGAAATACAATCCTTAGCACAAAACAAAAAAAAAAGATGAAAAGATAGAAAACATCAAAAACAAAGAAATATTGAAAACCACTAAAAATATGGAAAATTTAAAATGCCAATGCCTGGTGGTCACCATGTAGTCAAGTCACTGCATCTAACCTTCGTGTTAGGATAGGGCCCATTAAGGCTTGATAGGCACCGGGTGTTGGTTTGCCAGAACCGTGGAGATCCCTGTCCGGCCACGTCGGCCTATGCTCGCTCGAAGGAAGCTAACATGTGCTAACTTATGTATTTTATTCAAAAAAAAGTCGGTAGCATCACCTACGGTGGGGCCGCACCTAGAAGATCTCCGGAAGCTGTAATCTTTATTCTTATCTCTTCGACCAAATGAGACAAATGGCGCCCTTAAAACGCTGAGCATGAGAAACTGAAACTCAAACCCCAAAGGCAAGAGTAGGATCCATTTCCTCGAGCATCGATCAGAGCACGAGAAGAGGGCAGTGTCCCCGCAGGCATACGAAAGGGAGCCCACAAACGTCAAACGACTATATATCCCTCACAAAAAGAAATACAAAATCAAAATCAAAAGCCTGGTCGTGACCGTGCCTGTTGTGATAAACGGAACCCCTCAAAGCAAAAGTCTGAATCCACAAAAGGGGGGGGGCTATGGAATGTAAATGCTCGAGATTTGGTCCGAAGTTGTCCGAAAGGAAAGAGTTAATGGGCCCTTATTGACTCACCGGGTTAACGGTTTTGCCGATCCTCTCAGGAGGTTTATCCCCTACACTCTTCCTTCTCCCTCTAAAGATGAAAGTTAGATGGAGTTTCTAAAGGGCGAAACCCGCCAAGGTCTGCGACCTTATTTTAATATACACATTTGGTTGCCTACTTTGAAAAGCAAAAGCTATCACTGCGAAGGAGTCTCTGTGTTTCTGGCTGGTCAAGACCCATGTTTACCGCCTTGATGTCTTCTTGCTTAACCTTGGGCTTAGGCAAATGCAAGCGTGTCACCTATGGGTGCGACGGCGTCTGATTCCGGGTCAGCGTCGCGCGGTTGGTCGTTAGGGTTCCAGGGTGTTCCATCATATACCATCTAGAGTTGTGAGGAAACAGACCCGGGTCGGGTAAATTATTTACAGCAAACATCTTTTGGGTGAATCCCTGTGGCCGGAAGCGACTGGGAGCCTAAGCATGGCATGACGGTATTATCATCAGGGTAAGTCTTAGCTGGCGGGATCATCATTCGAGGGGTCTAGAGGCCCAAATCAACCTAGATGTGCACTTAGGATACTTGGGTGGTTAGTAAGAAACCCCTGTCCTCACGTAGGTTAGGTGCCATTTGGGTGCTTGCCAGGCGTTAGCAACAAAAAATTGAAATGATAAAAGCAACAAAAAAAATGGAAAAGAGAAAATGTACATATTTACAAACAAAAAAAATCTTTTTTATGATAAAATAAAAAAAATGCCAAATATAAAAAAGAAAACAAATCAATTTTGCATGATTGTATTTGTATGCAGCATTTCACTTTAATATCGTTTGCATTCGCATACTTGTCTATTGCATCCATCATCACCACATCTTTCCCTTGCCTTCGTTAATAAAGGCCTGGCCCCTTGACCAGTTATCAAGGACAGTCACAGTGACCATTTGCTTATTGAGCAAGGGGCCAAGTCAGAACAGAAATTCTGATTTGTTTGTTTCAGTGATGCGTGCAGGGATTCAGGCAACAGAAGCAAATGTGAAAATTAAACAAACCGAACCTTGTATTTTATTCTAAAAACCAAAAAAATTACATCAAGTTCCGCCCTCTCTCTCTGCATTACTCGTCCCACTACTCTCCGGGCAAAACGCTCTTAAAGGTGCTACCCAACTACGAAAAGTGGTACTCCTACCGCTCTGTACTCCCCTTCCTATTCCCACACCTCGGCGTTGACCCACGGAAGCAGCAGAGAAGCTACCAACACGAAAGCCACGCTCTCGTGCTCTTCGGTAGCGCTCCTCACCATCTCTCAGCTACTGTTCAGCAAGACCAAGGCTGGTTCGGAGTTCGAACAACTGGGCCTCCATGGCCCTTTGTTCCTCCCTTTCAGTCAATCTGTTGGCTCTTTCTCTCTCTGCCCGTTCTCTATCACGGTCTTCCCTCTCCAACTGGACAGTGATCCTCAGTTCCATAGCATCCCTGGAAGAGTTGTCATCAGGATGACGCCACAGTTCCCTCTCCAGTTCTGCTATCCTAGCCTCCCTCTGCGCAGCTTGGGCAAGCGCTTCTTCCGTCTCCTTTTCCTGCCGAGTGTACCATCTCAGATACGCGATAAGGCGTAAACAAAGAGAACTCAACACTGAAACTTTTACCTGTATACAGAGCATCCCTTCTGCCTCCGCAGCACGCTGCATGGCGTGAGCAAGTTGCTCATGAAGCAAGTCAAGTTCTGAGGTGGGAATCCACAAGCTGGAAGTGGCACCACCTACTCCCATCGCTGGGGAAGCCGCGCCAATCTGGGCATGCTACGACCGCGTGAATTAGCAGCCAACATCTGGAATCTGGGGTTTTAATTAGGAACGCACTGTACACCTACCAAGGCGCTCGTAGCTCCGCGGGCATCGCCCAACCATTGCTCCATCTCTGCCAAGCGAGTTCGTAAAGTCGCTATCATCGTATCACGGATATCCTGCAGCCATACGAGTCAGCATTTCCACCAGAAAACCAAAAAGAGAGAAAGAAGAAAAGTGAAAAAGGGGAGACCTACCTCTGCAAGTCCCCCGGGTTGGAACCGCTCTGCGTACCTTGTCTTGTATAGACGCAGGTAATCCTCGCTATCCCGTGCCTGCGATTCCACGATTATGCAACCCCGTTGCCAGTCTTCGTACTGTTTGGGGAATCGCACACGCCAGTCAATGCAGGTCACCGGTCGTCGCGTCTCTCTCCCAACGCGAGGTGGCGCAGCTGAATCCACCCATTCTTGAGCCAGTCCCAAAGTCCTCATAACCAATCGTAGCCGAAGCGGCTCGATTTCATTCAGGCAGTGCATCCATAATTCCCGTCCGAACCGGGCACGACTTGCTAGAACCCACGGCTGGTCGGCATCGACCATGTCTGAGTAGGGTCTCCAGTTTACCATCGTTGCTGGGAACTCCTGTAGCTCCCGCCTTAGCACCATCAGTTGGTAGGTTAGGGGTGCCGCACTCATGATGGGTTCCCACCGCCTGGCTAGCGGCACCATCGCGGGTCGCCAATGCCAAGCTCTCCCCATGGGGAGGTAATAATAGCTCCATAGCTGCTCGGCACAGGTCATCAGTACCTTGCAAAAAAATATATATATATATACAAAACAAGCAAAACCAAAAATACCTGGATGAATGGTGTAAAACCACTCACAGCCATCTCACGATCCACTTCTTGGAACAGGCCTGCAAACAAGTGTGCCAGCATGGCAGCTCCCCAGGCATAGTATCCTACTCTTTCAAGGTCTGATAGCAGCTCCAGGAAGCGACATTGGATACCGTCCCCTTTCGAGCTCAGTACCAATCTCCCCAAAAAGGAAGAGGAGAAATCTCCTCAAATCTATGTTGCATCTTTCCCAGTTGCCGAAATCTACGCAGTACACGGCACGGCATCCTATTTCCATCCTTTCCATGTACTCTTATGAGGATTCATCGTCCCACCGACGAGTGTCGGTGAGCCTTAATGCATCCATGGGGGAAGCCCTAGCTACCGACCTATTTTTCTGACCATCTAGGTCCAAACCCAGTAACTTCTGGGCACCTTCTCGGTAGTCCACGTAAGTGACTCCGGTCACTGCTTGCCATCCACCTTGAGGCTCGTAATTCGGACCACATCTTCCAGGTTGGGCACCATGTGCCCCCAAGGCATCAAGAATGCCCGGCTCACTGGGTCCCATCTCTCACACAAGGCTTGGATCAGGACCAGGTCGAGCTGGATCGGCTCGATCCGAAGAAAGGCACCAAATCCCATCACGTCTAGCCTGGCCTTCTGAAAATCCGGGAGACCCCTGTATGCGGCCACTGCTAACTCCCATGAAATGTGTGATTTCATCACACTCTGTGCGTGCATAAGAAATAGAGAAGGGTGTTGTCAAGAGGAAGGAAGAAAGAATGAGAAAAAGGCAGGAAAGCTCAGCTTACGAGTTGTGATTGGGCCCTTTCGCTGAAGTGCCCTTCGAGGTCCGAAAGCCTCCTGGAACTACTACCACTGGACCTTCTTCTCTTCGAGGAGTGGGATGATTCGCCCCCCATCCAACTCTCGGAATTTTGAACTCCTCCTCTCCCGTGAGAACTTGTGCTCCTCGAGTTAGCTCTCGATATACCTGGGAGGATAAAAGGGACAAGAATTTATAGAAATGGAAGGTGTGCAGGCCAAGATTGCCTCCATCACCTTTAATGATAGCCCTCGCGATGAGGCACCTACCATGCGGTCCCGTGTGTCACTTCACCGCTCGCACAGGGTGATTGATTGGACGAAGAACATGACGACTAGCCCCCTATATTGTCTAGGGATACCCTATCATGTTTTGGAGGACGTCCGCAAAATTGGACACAACATCCGGGAAAAGGGACTAGGGCCGTCATTATTTACTTCGACGGCAGATTCCCGTGGAAAATGGTCACAACAAGACGCGATTCTCCGCTTGGGGTGGAGTCTCGGCAGACCCATCACATGGGAACAGTGCAAAGGAGAAGAAGTGTAGGGAAGAAGGAATGCACAAGAGAATAAACAAGCAGCAGAAAATCAAATCACTCCATTCATAATTCTACATAAGCTATCATAAATACTACAATCATAGAGATGAGGCGGGTCCACTGGCTCGCCAACTCGTGCCATTATCTTCGTGCTCGTCCCTCTAGATGTCCCTCTCCTCTCCCCTGAGGTGAGGGTCCCTCAGAAGCCTCCTGGATCCCCGTGCAGTAGCACCCGCCTCGCGTCGTGGCGCCAGCTCCACAGCAATGACTCGCTGCTCCTCCCCTGGCGTGGCGAAGAAGCCACTAGTGGCAAAGCGACCAGACTGGCGCAGTCGCTCCCCGAACTCTCGCGCTCTCTCGTAGCCCGTCTCCATCCCTCCTAGCCTCTGCACGATGGCCTGAAGGCCCAGCTGGAGCTCCCTCACTTGGGCTTCCAAGGCCCTCCTCTCGGTCTGATCCCGTTGACGCTCGGCCCTTCTCTTGAATCTCTCTCTCTCTGCCTCTCTCCTCGTCATCTGCAGAAGAACCCTTGACTCCAGAATGTCTGGAGAAGGTCTCTCCTCACCGCGATGTCGCAGCTCTGCTACAGTCGCCACCCAGGCATCACGCTCCTCTTCCGCCCGGGCAGCCCGAGCCACCGCACCGGCAAGTTGCTCCCGGAGGGAGGCAATCTCAAGAAAAGGGGCCGAGGAACTGGAAGATGCGCCGCCAGCCACTCCCACCATCGCTATCTGCTGGGCACGCTGGAACAAACAAACAACAGCAGTCAGCTAAGCTCCACATTTAAAAATAGAAAATGCAGCACTTGGCTTACCAGGAGCGACAGTTCCTGTTGAGTGGCGGCCAGCTGCCGCCTGACCTCGGCTAATTGGGCACGAGACCCGTCGACATCGCGCGTATCCCTGGCTCGGGGAAGACCCACGTAACTCTCTCTCTGTTGCCGCAGGAAGTCGGCACTATCCTGCACCAGTACGCCCCCTTGCTGTCCAGGGAGACGTATGCGCCAGTCTTCAAGCTTCGCCTTGTCGCGACTCTCCTTCCTGACGCGGCTCGGCTCGTCTGCACTCGCCCACTCATCGGTCAGGCCCAGGGTCCTCGCCATGTCCTGCACCAAGAAAGAAGGGCCTCGCATCATAACAAAGAACGCGTCTCCTGTCAAGGATGCGTCCATCATTTGAGTGTAACACTCGCCGAAACCTTTTTCCCCCCACGGCTCGCTTCAAAACTCAAAATGGATCAAAGAGGAAGATATTGGAGGACCTACCAGACCGTGTTCACCTCCCTCCGTGACATCGGGCCCCTTGGGTCCCTCGGGGGCCCGAAGCGGCCCTTCCTCCTCCATGGACGCCGTTCCGTGCTCTTGAGGAGTCCCTCGTCCCTCTCAACCTTCACCATGGTCCGGCCCACCGAACTCCATCGATCAAGGGGAAGAAGACGAAGACGGGCGAGCGAGTTTCGGCGGAAGGCGGGCTCGTTTACGGGTAAGGCACGGGAGAAGAAAGGCCGCCCAGCGCTTTAAATTTGAATTCGAGGGTTAAGACGCGTCCTCGCGCCTGGACGCGCCCAAAAGAAAGCAACAGAATCCCTCCGTGCAAAGTAGTTCCCTTCTGTCCAGGGCAAAAGTATCGTAAGGCATGCCTCGAAACAACTTGGTGCAAGAGAAGAAGTGTAGGGAAGGAGAGGCGCTATGGTGGTCAGTCGTAAGAGTTTTATCTAGACCCCCTTGTACTGTGGTGTGATTCTGTTATAAATCTACTACTTTCTGATGTTACTAACCTATGCTGGTCTGTGCAGGTTTTACTAACGGACGTCTTTGTCCTATCTTCTGTCCCACCTTTCGATGGTTGGTCCCACCATGTCATGCATCGTAGTATATGATACCTACGCTACTAGAACATGTCAAGGACCTCGCGGCCCGAACGAATCTGGGATTTGAGTTCCCCTTCAACAAAAACAGTGATGATCCCGGAAGAATTTGGGTTGTACGGATAGGCCGTTAACTTGTGGTAGAATGGGGACGACGGTTCCATTCAGTGAGTTGGTGCGCGGATAAATGGGCCCCAGCCCAGTATCAGCTCACCGGATCGGTATCCTGACACATTCTTAACGAGTTGACAATATTATCCTTGGCTAGTTTTTATTTTAGTTTATTTTAAATTTTTCTTTAAACCCAGCATGCATTCATATAGGACTTTAAATTTATTGCGGAAGATCATTCGAGTGATTCTATTGTGAAAGCCGTTGTGCTCCAATTCTTACAAATATGAGATATTCCATTCCGAATGAAATACTGAGTTTCCTTGAAGCAGCCCTACGCTACTCTTCCAAAGGAGACCCTTGTTTGGACAGACCCTCAGATATTCCTTTGCTTTGTTTGACCCACCTTGGCTGCAGCACTTCCACATTGGCTGGTAACAGCTCCCCAAAGGTGAAACCTGTAGGTTTATGACCCAGGCACTTCCACACCGAGAAGTTGGTGTCCTTTATTTTCGTGCCTGAGTGCACATCTCACCCTCCCTTATTTTAACCTTGTCCAAAATTTGAAAGTCCTTCTTCAAGGTCGCCTCACTGAAACTCCAGGAAAAATTTCAAACAGTAATTTCAAAAGCGTGTCTCATCACACCTTGGCATCAACTTATCAGTCCATTCCCACTCCATTTCACTCCACTTCGATACCATTCCATTACGTGTCACTCCCTTGCAAAGTAGATGCCAAGGCGGGGCAGTTGTAGACACGCCGTTCTTGACATTACCGTGAGTAAATCTCATATTACACTATGATACCCCAAGGTGGCCTTCACATTTTTAATTACCCTGGTGATTTCCTATTTTTATGAATTTTTTTACATTTTTTTGAATTTTTCCGTGAAAAATCATGGAAGTGTCTAGGCGCCTGGACACCTTCATCAATGACAAAAAAAAATAAAAAAATCAAAATCATGGAAGTGTCCAGGCGCCTCGATGCCTCCATCAATGCAAAAATAATAAAAACAATATCAATAATCATAAAAAACAAAACAAAAATCAAATAAAAATAATATATTTATGGAGGCGTCCAGGACCCTGGACGCCTCCATCACCTTGCTCACGGGCCCCGCCCACCGATCGTCGGTTTGGCGTGTGTGAAAAAAGCCAATTGTGGAAGCGTCCAGACAACTGGACGCGCCCATTTCTAAATCACGAGGCGCCGCTCACAAAATCACGCGTTGTGCCAAATCGCGTGCGGCTTTCGGTGGAGTCCGGTGGACCTTATTGAGACGTCCGGGACCCTGGACGCCTCCACAAAAATATTCAAAAAAAATGAATAAAAATAGAATAAAATATTACTTCGGCCCTGATGGAGGTGTCCAAGGTCCTGGACGCCTCCACCCTCCGGAGCCCTATAAATAGAGGCCCACCCCCTCAGTTCTGGAGGAGCCAAGAAGAGATCCGATAGGCTGCCGGAGCCCATAGGCTACCGGAGTCATTTCTAACCCGTGGGGTCTTTTGTAGGTGGAGGTTCTGCCGGCTTGTTGGGTGCCCACGCTCGCGAGAGGAAGGTCATTTTCGTCCACCGCGCTTCCACATCATCCCTACGCTGCTGGAGCTCCGCCGGATTTCGCCATCGGCACATCCAATAAGCCAATCCTTTCCATTTCTTCGTAGTTCTTTTACATTCATCATCTCGCATCCTCTATCCCCCTTCATAAGGGCGCCTCTTCTTATATACTTCTTGCATCCATCATCGCATTTTCCTCCTACTCGAGTCCGAGAGGGGTTTAAAACCACACCAACCAGGTGTGTGTCCTGCCGCGATTTCGTTATTTTCATCACAAGGGATTGATACTACACTGCCATTTTCTAATTCTGTTTATCTATTGTCTATTATTTTGCAAGGGTAACTGAAGAAAGCCCTCTCCGTCGACCGGCCGAAGGGGGAGGAAGAAGCAACCCGCCACTTCCTGCTAGTGAGGTAGGCGCGACCATTTCCTTATTTTGGGGTCTTTGGCCCCTGGCGATCACATCATATTCTCGAGGCCACGGCGAGTAACTTCCCCAATGGCCGTTTAAATTCCCATTCTTTATATTCTCCTTATATTCTGTTATATTCTTATCTGCTCATATTCTCGAGGCCGCGGCGAGTCACTTCCCCAATGGCCGTTTAAATTTCCATTCTTATATTCTCTTTATATTCTGTTATATTCTTATCTGCTCATATTCTCGAGGCCGCGGCGAGTCACTTACCCAATGGCCGTTTAAATTTCTGTTCTTATATTCTCTTTATATTCTGTTATATTCTTATCTGCTCATATTCTCGAGGCCGCGGCGAGTCACTTCCCCAATGGCCGTTTAAATTCCCGTTCTTGTATTCTCTTTATATTCTGTTATATTCTTATTTGCTCATATTCTCGAGGCCGCGGCGAGTCACTTCCCCAATGGCCATTTAAATTCCCGTTCTTTATATTCTCCTTATATTCTGTTATATTCTTATCTGCTCATATTCTCGAGGCCGCGGCGAGTCACTTCCCTAATGGCCGTTTCAATTCTTGCTATTTGATTTCTGCACCATTCCCGTCCCCCCGAGGCCGCGGCGAGTCACTTCCCGCTATGGCCGTTTAACCCCCATATCTTGCTATATTACATTTGTCCCGCTCGCCCCGCCGGAGCAATCTACCGTGGTGGCCCCTTCTCTTTTCTCTTATTTCTGTGTTGCAGCAAACAAGAGGAGCCCGCGCGCTCCGCGTCTTCTTCGCTCCCCGAACCGCGTGACGTCGCTCACATCCATCTAGCGTGTTGAGTCATGTTGGATCAACTGCTTTTGTTGTAGATCTGCCGAATGTCACGGGTGTCAACTGTCTCCTCGATGTCACATATTTGGGAGCCTCTCGGAAGCTAGTGGTGACACCTAGTGAGCCGATCAAGCCTTCTCCACCTCCTTGTAGTGACCCCACACCTGGGCATCCACCTCCAGCCACATTTCTAAAGCAGCGTGAGCAGATGGCACAAATACTGGATGAGCAGGTGTCCACCCTCGGGAGTGGAGCCTACCTACACAGCTTAGTGCAGGGAGAGGACGCACCTTCTATAGGCAGCGCTACAGTGGATTTGGCTGTGCAACAGGACCCCTTACTTGACGTGGTCGAGTTCTTCCCACCCAGGTAGTATTGATGAGGACATAAAAGCTCAGGTTCGACGATGTAGGACATGCCACTTTTCACCGGCCTCATTGTGGCTTGGTGAGAGTTTAGAGTCTTACTTTTGAGTTTTGACATTATTTGTTGGGTTTATGTGATCTTTGTAGGCCATTTAGGGCCATATGGGTCATGAGTCATAGTGGACTCTAAGTCTAGGTAGTTTGGGCCACTTTTGTTTGCACGGAGCCCAATTGGAGCTGCATATGGGCTGGCCACCCTCCCTCTTGGATGGCCCCCCCTTGGTTGGGCCCAAGGGCATGGAGCACCCCTTTCCTAGTGCTCCTTGGGCTTGGCTTGGGCGCCTCTCCTCCATTCCCCCTCCTATTAAGAAAATTTCCATGGATAATTATATCAAGGAAGAGATAATTATGTCAAGTAGAGTTCTCTTGCTATTTAGTTTAGGGTTTTTTTGTTCTCTCTATATAAACACTTGTGAACACTTTTAGAATAGAACTTTTTGATGTGAATTGTCTTGGAAGATTGTGCCCCTCCCTCCTCCACTTGGAGTCTGCGCTTGAGACTGGTGCACCTGGGTGAGATGCCCTAGGGTTTGGGTGAGAGGTCCTACCCATCTATCTTCTTCCTCCTTGCGCCATACGCCACTGCTGCTACTGCACCTCGCCTCGGCAATGTTCCTCTTCCTCACTGCTACATTGCGGCCACACTTGCTCACTGTCCAAGGAAGGGATATGCCGCCCCTCTCCCTACTGTACACACAGTAGGACTGTTGCCAGCTACCAGGTCTAGAACAGCCCCTTCCCCTACCCATCTCGCCTCCCTTCTTCCCCCGTCTATCCTCTCCACTATTCCCCCTCAACCCGCAACCACGAGGAGCCTTCCCAGGCTGCCATCCCATCATTTTTTTCCACGTCTCACCCTCTACTGGTCATGACCTACTCCTACAGGCCAGCGAGCAGGTCGCCCCCCATCTCCCTTCCCTCCCACGCCCTAACCCTCTCTCCCTCTATCCAGACCACCCCCAACCAGCCTCCACACTTCCTCGCCCCACTGTCCACGAGTTCCCTCAACCATAGTTCCACCTCTGGTCGCCCTCACACATACCCCTACTTCATCATCGCCTTGATGTCTGCCTAGAACCAGCAAACAAACCTGATCAGGAAACAACTTGTAGACCTGATCCGGCCTTCCTCCACCTACTTGCTGGTCACCCGAATCCCCTCCTAGGTCACTTCCCCACTTGCTGGACCAATCAGCACCATCTCCCCCTCCAAACTCATCTTCTGGTCGCCCATTCCCTCTCCATCCCTCGCTGCACGCAAGGTGTTCAACGTCGGCAATGCGCTGTCCAAAAGCATCCAGACCACCCTAGGCTTGATTGGATGGCTTCCCAGGCCAGCACATCGATGTCCCTAGGCCATCCCACTACTGGCCATGTTGCTCCCACTCCTGAGTCATCGCTAGAGCCGTCCGTTACTCCCGGCACACTTGTTGTCCACCGTAGGCCAGACTACGCACACCAACTCGTCGTCATCCAGTGTCGCATTTGCTCTGACGTTGGTTCGAGGCCTGTTGTTCCAGTGCAGCATTCCTGGCATCCCCTGGCACGGTTTGGCATCCACGACTAGTGTACAGCCCGTTGGATCAGATCTGATTGGGCCGGCAACCAACGGCATCGACGTCACCCGGATCATCCCCCAGTGCTGTCCGTTAACCGTTTCGATTGTCCCAGAGTTCTATTTATAGCCTTTTACCTCCCTACGAGAAGTGGGCATAATTTCAGATTGTATTCCATTGTTACTTCTTGTACCGGGGCTACAAGTATCAGCCGGGGTGTCTTCCCCACGTGCTAGCGTGGAGGTATGACTTTCCTCCTCTCTTGCACTTTACTCATTCCGTATATGCGCTTGTATGCCGGTGCTCGTATGTGTGATTAGGAGTGCTAGCCAGTCATATTCTATCATCGCTGGTGAGTGTGAGTGGACCCATACCATAGTCTCCCTCCGGACTACGAGTGGAAGTGACTACCCCATGACTCTGGCGGTTCCTCAACCACGTAGATCCACGTGTTTCTCAAACTAGGGATGATTGCGCACTGTAGCTTCTTGTTAGTGACGTGTTCAACCCTTGAGTCCTCACCGGAGCCGAGCCTTTGGATGCTCCCCTAGTGCGTGTTTGCTGATTGCGTCATCATCTAGCATAGGGAGTCGTTGCATTGTCTCACTGTTGAGTCTTCTCGCCCCTCCCCCCCGTGTCTTCCTATGTTGTTCTACATCACAATCAGACCAAGCACCCAAGGATAACATTCAAAAATAGGATCGTGTAGGCATTTTGTTTTAGACCTCAATTGAAAAACTATTCATTATTGTGAAAATTGAAAGATACCCATTATTGTAATGAAAGCACATGTTGAAATATTGACACCAAGAGAACTTTATGTGGAAAAGCCAGTTGGTGGACTGACACCAATTGTTAAACAGATGGACACTTAGATGCGAATTTTTGGGATAGGAATGATGCAAAAGCACATGTATGCAGGTGTATGACTTTAGACCTAGATGCCAATTGTTCAATATGATGCATTATGGATCATGCAAGCATGCACTCAGTCAAGTAACAGCATGCATATATATATGTAAGTGCAACATATCTCTCTTTTTTTTATTAAAATATGGGATAGGTGTATGAAAAGTGCAAATAAGTCAATGCAACCAGAATGCTCATATTTAACACGAAGGAGAGGGTGCAAATATTTAGGACAATTCATGTAGTAGTTTATGTAAACATCCAATTTTTCAGAACACATTAAATCAAGTTCCCATATGTGTAAGTGAGTAAACAAGAGGAACAAATTTCAAACATATGGATATATGGACTTTCGAAATAACACAAATGGACACTATCCACACAGCACTTCATTTTGAGATTTTAACATATTGGAGGCTTCGCTCTGCCCCATTTTACTTTCTTACCACATTTTTTTTGACTTTCTGACTTTTTCTTACCATGAATCTGAAATTTTCTTAACAAGAGTTGTCAGGTTTAATCCATTCCTTTTTACGCGGGGAGACACATGGGTCACATGCCAGACTCCCTGGTTACTCAGAATCTTAACCATTCCACTTCATTCTGAATAGAGATACTTTAGTATAGCACTTTTCAATGTGAACCATATTACGTCTCAAGTGACATACATCCAATTTACTTAGTGAGATTGAGCATTACTCTGCTATCAAGTTTACTTTTCCTTTCTTTTCATTTTTCATTTCAGATTTTTTTAATGAGGTATGCAACTTTTTTCTCAACATTTCTCTTTAAATTCTAAGCAACAAGTTTAGTTTCTCTAGAGTGTTAAAAAGAAATTCCTATATCCTTATATTAACACTCATTTTCACACTTAGGTGTAGGAGCAGTGTGCGGATTTGATTTAAAATGTATGCTAAAAACTTAGTTAAAAATATAATTGTGCGGCTCTCCCTAAATAAATACACTTATTAAAAATTCCTCCCCCCGAGTCTGTGACCTGAGACACACCGGCCATAACTCAAATGCAATATTATTTAACAAGGGAGTATATGGTCATAGAAAATTCCAAGAAGGGCTGATATCACATATATATCATGCAAGCACACTTGGGAGAATGCAACATGCAAGGCATACCTCAAAGCATGCACACATAAAATCATGCCATTCATGCAACTATGAGTGCATGATGTAATTTTTTTTATGCCCAACATGCACTATATGCATGAATGTGCTGGACACATGAGTGCTAGATGCAAACCATAGTCTGCACCTGAAATGAACAACATGCATGCGTGACATCTAACAAATGCAATTTCCAATTTATACCTAAAATGCATTGTCTGAGATGTAAGCTCCATTTTATACATGAAATGCCCTATATACATGAATATGCAAGATGCACCTAAATGCGTATGATCAGATGTCTAACACATTTATTGGAACTGAAAAATTGAAGCAAAGGATCTTATTGCAACCCCCCTTTGAATGAGCTATCAACTTCTAGAATTGGGCAAGATGTGAATCATGAAATAGAACCATATAGGAGCAAAAAATGCTAGAAATATTTAACAGAGATAAAAAACTAGAGGTAGTTCAGTTGGCTGGCTATTGAGATCTGGTCAAGTGGTCTACACAGAAAATGCTCAAGCAGAATCTAATTAAGGACATGTCGATAGGAAATAGAGTTTATTCTGGGGTCCTATCGACCGAATGTGAAAACTTGAGTAACAATAGAGTTTTTAAAGTAGATTGAGCTAATAAAAATCATTGATTATTGAGAGTTTAGCTTCCCCTGAACAAGACACCCATAAGCACAACCTAACTTACTCTAAAACAGCTCACTAGCTCCCCCTTAACACACTCCCTATGATCACTTAAGACAGTCGAGCATGTAACCACATATTTGTACACAGTAAATTTCAATGCAAGTAAAATACACATCATCAAGTAGATGTCAATGATGATAATTCAAATGTTAATGTGGCAACAGATCTTGAGACATTATCAAAATCAATCATATGGATTGCACCTCATTTTCATTAAATTTGTTATCAAATCAAATCCATTGAGAATTAAGGTTTTCTCAAGAACCACACATTGGAATTCATTGATTTCTGGCACGCGACGAAGTATATTCTCACGCATCATGATAGCTTCCGGACAAACTTAATCTATCTTTTCACAAATCACCATTTGATATATCAGAGTATCATATGCATGCTACGTATTCAATGGCTACAACAAATTTTTCCTATAAACATTGACCATTTCACAACATTCAGATCATCATTTTTCATCAAGAGGCAAACATACATTTCATGTCCAAAACATCCATAATAACAACAACATATGGATGATTTCTAGCACATAATCATACATATGCACTATTCTCAATTAAGCCTATTAAACAATGAAACAACAAGAGAGATTTTCAAAACTGATCAGGGCTGATAGCGAAGAGTCAACTGGATGACACAACTCCCCGTTCAACTAGACAGTTAGAAAACTCACTCCCCATCAATGAAACTATGACAAAAAGTATGATTAACACAAATTGTTATTAGGGTGAGAGTGAAATGCAAAGACACATAAATGGAACATGAGTAGACCGGAATGATCTCCTAAGTGAACACATAAACAGGGCACACAAAGATTATCTAAAATCAATAAAGTAGCTAAAAGTGAAATAATGAAGGAGGCAGGCATTAATTTGTGGAATTCTTTAACAGAACTTTATTACCAAACCTGTGCATTGAGCAACGCTTATTAACAAAATTTTAATCAGCCTCAAGCCATTCTTGCACTAAAAGATCTCATTTGGAATGTTTAGGTACCCAAGTGAAGAGGGGTGAACTCGCGCGGTGTCCTGAGCCGTACGATCCTGGATGAACTCTCATCGTCATCGTCACCACGATAGAGGATCTATAAAGCAGGAAATGGATCAAAGGAGCCCAGGGTTGAGACCCCAGGGAAAACCCTCCGATACTTAAGTCAGCAAGCTGATAGAGCGTAGGTGGAAGGGATGTAGGAGAAAGAATGAGGGGCACGATATCGCTCTCCACCAGTGTATGTGGTGTTGAGTGCTCATGATTACCTTTTTAGAAGGGTTTCCCTTGATTTATATAGTGTTCTCTTCCGTAGGGTACTTGGAGGAGGTGGAGAGTACAGGGGGTGTTACTCGGCCGTTTGAGGCTCAGTCGCTTGGTCTCCCCTTTCATCGACTCTCGATCTTCCCTCATTCAGTTTAGCTCGGGCGTTGCTTAGGCTTTGCCTGCTTCGACGGTTGCTCGGACATCCGGGCCTAGAGGCGGCCTAGGAAGTATTGGTCTGAGCGATTTTGTGCTTCAAGATAAGTGGGCCCGTTATTGGGGCTGTCACTTGGAGAGATCGGCCTATTTGGGTCGGGTTGGACCTGGTTGGGCCGCTCTCGATCGTATGTTCATTGGGCTGCCAATTTCCCCCTCCACTTGCCCCCCCTCTACTCCTGAGCCTGGTATTTTGGCTTGGCGAGTAGGATATGATCAGGTAGCATTTATGGCTCGATTGGGGATCGACCGTTTGTGAGCTGTCCCAGCTTCGAAGTGCATGGGCCATTTATGTTGCTGTCATGGTGTGGACACCAAAAAATGGTGATGATGATCATGGCGACATTCGCGCCTACACATTCAAGCGCGAGTCGAAGACGAAAATGCCGAATAAACCTCATGCCTCGCCCGATCAAGACGAGGACTCGCTTGGTGGTCCGCTACCCGCTAAGGAAGCCCCTAGCAAAAGATACAGCTACAACGCTCCTACCGGACATGCCGAGAGCTGAATCAGAGAAAAGTCAGGAACTCCGACACAGTCCGGCATGCACCGAAAGTCACGTAGAATCTGGGATCGAGTCCCAGAGGCTACAAATGGAATATTACAGAGGCCATACATTGCAACCGGAAGGTTCTGGGAATGCCGACATTCATATAAGCGGCCGCGACTTCGAAAAGAATCCATTTGGTGCTTAAAACGGCACGAAGGGGCCTTAAAACGGCGCACCCCCTTTTTTTGCTCAAAATGGCGCGCCCCCCTTTCTCTTTGGCTGTCCGACGCGCTCCTGTCGAAGGGGCCTTCCCCCTTTTGATGCTTAAAATGGCGCCACTTGTGTTGCGTTAAAATGGCGCCACTTGTGTTGCATTAAAACGGCGCCACCTTATGCACAAGTTACCCGGCGCGCTCATTTGAAGGAAATGCCACCCCCCTTGCAATGCTTACACGGTGTGGCTCCCTCGAATAGCTTTAATCCTGCGCGGTCACTATTCCCCCGCGCCGATTTAACCCCATTCCATCCCATCTCTGGCACGATGCTCTGTTTTGTTTAAATGCGGTGCGCAGGGAGCATTCAATGTTCTGAAGCCGTGCCTCCGTCTCCACTCGACAGCGCATTAACATTGTCGGAGAAGGCATGTCTTCAGATGAAGATCTCCCGGCAAACCCGCAACTGTGCCATCCTCGGACGAACGACAAGGTACGGCGCCAATCACCGGATGCCAGCATAGAAGCCAACCCTGTTCGTCTGGCAGACGAACGCAGTGGCGGGAGAGTTCTCTTCCGTTCAAGTAAAGAGAAGGCAACCCACTATATATATACTCTGCAGAAGAGAAGAAGAAAGGGAGGAGGATCCTGGCTTTCTCCTAGCTGGGCCATCCAAAAAGGAGAAGGGGTGCTCTCGGCTATGTGCAGTGAAGAGAAGAAGAAAAAGGAAGAAGAAGATCGGTCCACCCACGCCGGCGAGGTGAAGAGAAAGAGAGAGTGTGTGAGTGTGAGTCGAGCGGGGGGGATCTGTATTCTCCTTTTCCTTCACGCCAGTACTTTCTTCCACCCCCCTTTTTGCAATGTATTCCACTCCCATCTCGGGGTGAACTCTCCCTGTGTCAACTGCTTCCCCGTTTGTGAGGATGAATAAAAGAAAAGGGCCCTTCTGCAAGCTCAGTGTTTCTCCGTTCCGATCTACGCCTCCCTTCCCCCCCCTCTAATCGTCCAAGGCCCTTCGAGACTTGCTTGTCCATAGCATGTCCCTCAAGGGAACCCATCACCGGATGAACATTCGTGGCCCTCGTGGCAAACATCTGTCCCGCGCCGAAGATTCATCGCCCGTGAGTCGTGGTCGCTCTCGAAGGCTAGCCCTCGAGCGCTCCACACTCACACATGGGTTCGGACCACCGTAAGGCCACTCCGATGTTTGAGGGTCACCCCGGAGCAATCCGTTTGGTGGCCTTTACTTCTCTCTGGCAAGTCCCGGTCTAGGGGGAGATGCTGCCCGATTTTCATCAGGGGATTAAGAACACTCAGGAACAAACGAACAAACCACCTCCGAGAACAAGAACAACATGCAGTAAGCTCTGTGAATCAAACCCTTCGAACGAACACTTAAGCATTCATGCTAATTCACCTCAATAAATGACTAAAATGATTAAATCCCCTTTTTTCATCAACCTAATCTTCCAAATGGATGAACAAACCTGTCATTAACCCAACTTGTAGGTGAAAGAAAAGAAAACACACAGTCAAAAGCAATAAACCCTCGGGAGGGGCTAATCCGGCGCGGTCACTGTTCCACCGCGCCGTTTTAACCCTCCTCACAATAGCTCCATCTCCTTCTTTGGATGCTAAACGGCGTGCCCATTTCAACTCCTTATCTTCCCATTCCGGCGCGGCCTTAACCGGCGCGCCCTCCTCTTCGAGCCCAAATCCGGCGCGCCCCTCTTCTTGGCCAAAATTGGCGCGCCCCCCCCTGTTTAGCCCTTAAAACGGCATGGCAAAAATCGCCCCCCCCCCTTGTTTAGCCCTTAAAACGGCATGGCCAAACCGGCGCGCCCCCCCTTTTAACGTCCTAAATCGGGACGCATTTGTCCTTCACTGTTCAACTTAAAGCGGCACCCCCATTTCCTCCTCTGAACTCTAAAACGGCGCCATCCTCTTCCTTCGCTGAACCGGCGCGCCTCCTTAATACAAAAGGGGAAATAAACAAGCAAAAATAATAATAAAAGGTCAATCATGTTAATAAAGAATAGAATAAACTCTACCACCCGTACCTTAATTAAAATTTTGTTCCGGGGGCGCTGCCCCCGGAAACCCCCGCAAGGGGCGCTGCCCCCTTGACCCCTGCGACTTGCCCGGGGATGAGTGGAAAACGGCTTTCAAAACCAAAGATGGTCTCTTTGAATGGTTAGTCATGCCTTTTGGGCTTTCAAATGCCCCAAGTACTTTCATGCATCTTATGATGGAGGTCCTTAGGCCATTCATTAGGATCTTTCTAGTGGTCTACTTTGATGATATACTCATCTATAGTCAATCCCAAGAGGCCCACCTTGACCACCTTAGGCAAGTTTGTACCATCCTTCGACAAGAGAGCCCATTTGTCAACTTAGGAAAGTGCCACTTCATGACCACCTCCCTCACCTTCCTAGGATTTGTGGTGTCCACCAAAGGCGTCTCCATGGACCTCGACAAGGTCCAAGCTATTATTGATTGGCCGGAACCCCACACCCTTCATGAGGTCCGGAGTTTCCATGGATTGGCAACATTCTATAGGAGATTTATTCGTGGATTTAGCACTATCACTGGCCCAATCACCGATTGTCTCAAGAAGGGGACTTTTGTATGGACCAAATCAGCCTCTAAAGCCTTCCAAGAACCTAAGGAGAAGTTGACCCAAGCCCCGGTCCTATGCCTTCCTGATTTCTCTAAAGTCTTTGAAGTCACATGTGATGCATCCGGGATAGGGATAGGAGGGATTCTTAGTCAAGAGGGACACCCGGTAGCCTACTTTAGTGAGAAGCTATGTGATGCTAGGACGAGATACTCCACTTATGACAAGGAGTTCTATGCCGTGGTGCAGTCCTTCCGACATTGGAGGCACTACTTGTTGCCCAAAGAATTTGTCATCTTCTCCGACCATGAGGCCCTCAAATACCTCAACTCCCAACAAAAGCTAAATGCCCGACATGCCCGATGGGTTGAGTTCATCCAATCCTACACTTTTGTCATCAAACACAAAGCTGGGAGTGAGAATCGAGCGGCGGATGCCCTTAGTAGGAAAGTTTCCTTGTTATCCACTATCCAAGTGGAAGTGAGCGGATTTGATAGGGTCAAGGATGAGTTCCCAAGCTGCCCCGACTTTGGGCACATCTATACCCCCTTGATCACCCATTCTAACACGAAACATGAGGGATTTGTCTTAGAGGATGGGTTCCTCTTCAAGGGACCCAAGCTTTGCATCCCACGGACCTCACTCCGTGACTTCTTGATTTGGGAATTACATGCCGGAGGACTAGCTGGCCATTTTTGAGTCCACAAAACCATTGCCCTAGTTGAGGGACAGTTTTATTGGCCAAGTCTCAAGAGAGATGTAGGCAAGATTGTGGGCCAATGCCGAACATGTGCTTCGGCCAAACAAGTGAAACAAAACACCGGCCAATACACCCCACTCCCCATTCCCGACCGTCCATGGCAAGATTTGAGCATGGACTTTGTGCTAGGACTACCCAAGACTCAAAGAAAGCATGACTCCATCTATGTGGTAGTGGATAGGTTTTCCAAGATGGCCCACTTCATCCCATGCTCCAAGACCTCCGATGCCTCCCATGTGGCCCGATTGTTCTTTGATGAGGTTGTCCGACTCCACGGGCTACCTAAGACCATAGTCTCCGATAGGGATGTCAAATTCACTAGCTACTTTTGGAAAACTCTTTGGCACATGATGGGTACCCTTCTCAAATTCTCCACTGCCTACCACCCCCAAACGGATGGCCAAACAGAAGTTGTTAATCGGAGTCTAGGGAACCTCCTTAGGTGTCTTGTTGAGGATCGCCCCGAAAATTGGGATCTCATCTTACCACAAGCGGAATTTGCATATAACAACTCCATCAATAAGTCCATAGGGATGAGTCCATTTGAAGCAGTGCATGGGTACAAACCAAGAAAATCTTCCGATCTCATTCCCCTTCCCCAGCATGCTAGGGTGTCCATTTCAGCCGAGTCTTTTGCACAACATATTAGAGAATTGCATGAAGAAATTCGTAAGCACATCAACAAAAAGAATGAGGCTTATAAAAGGCTGGCCGACTCTCATCGGCGTCTCCAAGAATTCCATGTGGGTGACCTTGTGATGGTAAGGACGGAGAGGCTCTCCCCGGGAGCCATCTCTAAATTGAGGCCACGTGGGACTGGTCCCTTCCAGGATTTGAGGCGCATTGGTGCCAATGCTTACGAGTTAGATCTCCCTAAGGAATATGGAATAAGTCCCACATTCAATGTCGCCGACCTAGTACCATATAAGGGACCCACGGTGGTACCTAGTGAGGAGATTGAGCCTACTTCTTCCCTTGAGAGAGCCCCCACCCGTGAGGAGAGACCACCAGCCAAAAGAGCCCAGCATGAACGTATTGAACAAATATTGGATGAACAAGTCACTACCACTCAGAGCAAGGTCTATGAGCGCTATCTCGTCAGGTGGAAGGATCGGCCTCCTTCGGATGATTCTTGGGTGAGTCGGGAGGATCTCCAGCAGTTGGATCCGGACCTCCTCGAGCAGTACCACAGCCGGATGGACCCCTACTCGACGGAGTCGAGCTCTTCATAGCCCAGGGGATTTGATGGAGGCATCATCCACAACTCCCTTTGGCTAGGATCGTCTTCACACTCCGGCGTCGTTTGAGTTCGGGCCTCTCTCTATAAAGGCCCAATTATCCTGTTTGTGCTTTCTATTTGAGTCATTTGATGTAATTTTCATTTTATTTGAGTCATGTCCCTAGGTCTCATGTTTATTTTCCTAAGTTTGTGTGCCATTAGATTGCTATTGGGGCCAATTCATTGGGCTTAGCCCAAGAGCACCCCCTACCCCTCGGTTATTTGTCATTGAGTCTTTTGTCAGGGTCTTATTGTAAAATGTGGGTTGCCTATATATAGGGCCCCATTTCCTTCATTTTGGACTAATGAATGATTCAATACAAAAGATTTCCATTTGAGTGTTCAAACTTAGTTCTAGTGGAGTGAATCCTATAGTTGGGTGAGAAGCCCTAGGGGAGTGATTCCCCACCCCACCTCTCTCTCTATCCCTCTTTCTCTCTCCTAGGTTCGCCCCCCTCTCTCTCTCCACCCCTCCCAACCAACTCCAACCCCCACCTACCTCCATTAATGCCACTCCACTTCCCATAGCCACCATTACTCCCCCCCTAGTTCCAAGGTAGAATCTTCCCCATTCCAACACTATCTCCCCTATTCCAACACAATTTTCTCCATTCCAACACAATCACCCCTCTTCCCCACACAATCTCCCAACTTCCTAGGCCTTTTGAATTTGAAATCCCCTTCCCTCCAAGTGCTTTTGTTGCCCTCTCCCTTCCCCATTAGGCTAAGTTCGCCCCTTTCTCCCTCCATTCCCACCATCCTTGCACACCCCTTCCCCCCCTCTCCTCCAGTTGCAACCTGCGCCCTCCCCTTCTTCCTCCACCTCCCCTCCACCATTAGACACCCTCCACATCTCCCACAAGCCCCCCTTCCACCCTTCATCCACCTCCCCTTCACCATAGACCCCCTTCCCCTTCTTCTTTCTTGATCATTGGAAGCTACTCCGAAGTTGCAGCTTGCTGTCCAAAGGGTTACAGTGAACCAGCAACTTGCAGCAGCCACTATGACTTCCTCCGGACGAGTTTGAAGACACAAGAGGCATCCACAGAAGCGTATACCTGTCTTCTCCGTAACAGAAGTGTTTTCGTCTTCATCCGAGCTGTGTGCTGCCCGGGAGCTCCATTCTTCCACAATGGGGCAGAACTGCCCCTGCTGTGTACCAGAACTGGAGTAAAAGCTTCACCACGACAAACCTCGGAGGATTCAGTCCAAGAGCTCTTCTTCAAAGTTCTTCATCGCCCAGTCTACTTCCAGAATCAAGAAACAGAACTTCATTCGGCATTTGTGATCCAGAGTTCTAAATTTTCTCCCTTAGCTACGCAGATCTGCTTCCCACAGTCTGCACCGACCTGTCAGCATTGTTCAGAGCCTCCTGATCTTCTCTGGCATTGTTTGGCTTCCCTATTAGTTTTTATGCAAAGAAGACTCATCCACGGTTCCAACGACTCTGACGGTGCTTGATTCTGAGTTCGGGAGCTGTCGGGGCACCCCCTACAACCTACTGCTAGAAATCAGAAGTTGCCAGTCCGAGAGCCTGCCTCCCTGATTCAGGCCTCCATCCTGATCATCATCGGCACCAGAAGAAATCATCAAAAAATTGGATGACTTCCCTGGCCTCCTACGAAGCTTTTCCAAGTGGTTTCGTTCCCAACAAAAATCGGTAGCAGTCGCAGCAGTCAGTTCTCCACTCGGCTGTCAGCACCCACAGAACGCGGGCAGAATCAGCAACCTCCATCTTCGGTGTTCCTTTCTCATTTTCCCCTCCCCGCTTGGCCGGCTGAAGGACCCTCCCTGTGTGGAGGTAGTATTAGTTGTAATCTATCTTAACCCCCACCCCAAGATCCCCCTCCTGTGAGAGGTGTAGTTTTGTAATCTTTTGGGCAGGTCAAGCTACCCCGGCGCGGCGTGTTGGGATCCACCCGCCTCCCCGCTCGCCCTCGTCTTCGAACGGGACCGGTTTCATCAAACCGGTGGAGTAAGTTCTCTAAAACCTTGCTTATTGTGCTTGTCTTTCAATATTAGTTCTTAGTTCCGCTGGCCGTGTGAGTGAGAGCTCAATCTTCAAGCCCATAATCTTGAGTGATCACCGTGGGGAAGAGAGAAACCGGTGCCTTTGGCACTTTATCGGCCCCATTGAGTTGGGCTTCCACATCCTTTGGGAATCAAGTCTTGGCCTTGCTGGCCCTCTACCAGCAAGGGCCCAACCCCACATCCTCCACTTGGCATCGCCAAGTCACTCCGGGCTTGGGTGAGCGACGGGAGAGCGGTGGCCCAAAATTGGCCCTTTTTGATTGTGAATGTGCTTGCTTGCCTAAGTCTTAGGTTGTGTCACATCAATTGGTATCAGAACAAGTCATTGACCTGTCTCTATCAAGTCTAAGTCCTAGGACCTTTGCATTGTGTGTCCAGCATCATTTGCCCCTTGTCTTGCATGTCCACCCGTAGTGGTGCTAGTTATCGACCCGATCCGTCATCTTCAAATCCACCCATGGATCCCAATCCTCAACTCAATCAAGATGCTCCTAGGGAGGAACCTCAAGGCCAAATGAATAGGGTAGATGCTGCCCTTGCAAACATTCTTTCCCAACTTGAGTCCCTTACCACTCAAATTGCTCGGCTTGAAGAGCCTGAGTTCCACCCAAGGAACAATGAGCCTAGAGTCCACCCTCCACATATTGAGCCTCATAGAGAAGACCCTCATCCAAGGAATAATGAACCAAGAGTCCATCCACCACATGGTGAGTTGCATAGGAATGAGTTCCACCCAAGAAACAATGACCCAAGAGTCCACCCTCCACATGTTGAGCCTCATAGGGACGAGTCCATCCAAGGAACCATGGACCAAGAGCCCATCATCCACATGCTGAAATTTATAGGGAGGACTTGGATCTTGACCCTTACCATGACCATGAGAGACTCCGCCACCATCCAATTCATGAAAGGCGTCCACGGGACGACCCAGATGACCCTCTCTTAAGGATGATTAAAGTAGAGGCCCCAAACTTTGATGGTTCCCATGAACCAAGTGTCTACTTAGAATGGGAAACCGCCATGGACCAATACTTTGAATGGTACCCTATGTCCAACCAAAGGAGGGTAAGATTGGCCAAAATGCATCTTATCAAATTAGTGAAAACTTATTGGTTAAACCAAGAGGGTTTAAGAAGGATTAGGCGGGAAGAGGGATGGGGCATCAAAGGTGATTTCCATACACGGGTGAAGTGTATTTGTGAGTTATGGCTTGTATGAGATTGTAATTGTGTATTTTCTTTCTTTTGGGCTCCTTGTAAGGCTTATATCAAGCCAATGGGCCATTTGTTATGTCAAGTCCAAGGCTAGGTTGCCATTAGTAGAGTCCATTAGGGAGCTTATGCCATATTGGGTCATTAGGTTGTTAATGGGTCATTAATGCACTTAAGGCCCAAATTGGGTTACACTCCTTCATGGGCCAACTAAGTTGGAAGAGTCTAACATGGTTGGTGGGCTGGTTACATGGTCTTTAACCACACTTGGCCCAAGAAGAGGCCCATGAATGGGGCGCCCCCTCTTTTGGCCTTATTAGGCTTGGTAGGTGGTGTTTGAATGGATCTAGTCCAAGGTTGAATAAGTATGGTCAAATTAGATTAAACTAATGTATTAAATGTGTGATTCACATTGTATCCCAGCCCTTCAATCCAAACCCCTAGATCCAAGGGTTGAGGTTGAGTTTGGTTGGCATCCTATATAAGGTTGTATTTTTCATATTGAATGAATTAATGAAGGAAAAAAAGGCATTTGCCCCCTTGGAGATTTGCGCCCCTCCCCTCTCTCTCCCTGGTTCCTCCACCCCCTCTCCCCTTTCTAGAGTGTAATCCCTTCCCCCTTGATCCCCTCCAGCATCTGAAACAACTCCGGTGATCGTCGCCGCCATCGTCTCGCCGCCGACGCGTCGTTGCCAACGGTTTCGGTGGTTCTGTCCACTCAGGACAGGTTCCTCTTCTCCGAATTTTTTCTATCACTCCCTTCATCGTCTGAAGCTCCAAATTTCAGGGTTGGTTCCCCTCTAGAACCCTTATCCCCACAAAAAAAATCACGTCAAAATTCATCATTTAGCTATTTTTTTGATTTTCGTCCAAGTCCAAGTTCCAGATTTATCTTGGTTCTGTTTACTGTTCATCAGCTTTGAGTTTACCCCATTCGATCCATCTTTTTATTTTTTTTGAGTCGCCCAAATTTATTGGGAGTTCTGTCCACATATATCTACCACCAAGAATTTTCTTAATTTTTGATAAGGTCTCTAGGTATTTTTCAAATTTCGTCCAAGTTCCCAAGAACAGTCTACCCACAGTTTCCCAGATCCGACCCAGGTCTAGTAAAAACATCCCAGAAAATCCATTTCTTATCCAATCAAAAAACAAAAAATAGTCCCGGATTCCTCTCTCAGAGACCTTCAACTTTGCGGAAGAAATTATTTCCAGATTCGGAGGTCTTCTCCCCGGTCAACGTCGATCTTCAGAGAAGTCAGAACCTGCCCCTGCAGTTCTGGCCAGATTCCAGCAAGCTTGTAAAATACATGATCAGAAATATAGATCTGATTTATTTTTTTTGAAGACCCCTACGTCGAAGTATTCTGAGTTAGCTTTCCAACGGCGCTAATCTCGTAGCATTCCGACGACGGGGCTGATCGCAGCAGCAGTTTTCTCCGAGTCGCGCGCCTGCAAACAGAACTTTCAAGTTCGTGGCCGAGTTCCCAGCGAGCGTCGTCCGAGGGCCGCCCGGCGTCCGGCGGTCGTTCCAGCAGCTCGCCATCCCAGGGGAACGCTTTCCAGGTGTCTCCACAACAGAGGAGTCATCAGGCCCCACACGACCCCTCCGATCAATACGTGGGCCCCCACTAGCACGAGTACGCGTGAAGCCGAAGCATTGCCCGAAACCGCCCGTCAACCCGAACTTGGTCCTCCCGGGCCCACTTGTGTCACCCTTTACCTCCCTGCGTGGAGTGGGCTTATTTGTACTGCTGTAAACATAATGTACTAAGTTCCCGGGAGTACGAGCTTTGGCCGGGTGCCGTCTTCGCCACGCCGAGAGCGTGGAGGTATCGCCTTCACCCTTACACTTGGCATTAGCTTAATTCTTTATATGCTTTATATGCCGCTGCTAGAGAGCATGTGTAGGGATACCTAGCTCGCCTTCAATTTATAATATCACTGCTGTGAGAGAGAGCGAAGCCGTCCCGTGACCCGATCCGGGCGCAAAAGAGAGCCGACCACCCTAGCTCATTGCCGGTTTCTCAACCGCGCACATCCGACGCTTCCCTCGTTAAGGGACGATCGCGAGCTTGTCATGTCCGTGGTCCCGTCCCGCATCAAAGAGCCTATTGATACTTGGGAGGGTATGAAGAACCAACTTAGGAACAAATACCTTCCTCAATCCTACCATCAAATGCTCTTAGATGAATGGCAAAGCCTCACCCAAGAAGGGAAGACTGTGGTAGAATATATTGAGAAGTTTGACTCCTATCTTTTGAAGTGTGGAGTTCATGAGGACCCGGCCGTTACCTTGTCCCGCTTTAGGAATGGTCTTCAAAGTCACATCAAGAGAGAGCTTTTCATGAGAGATGTTGATAACCTTGAGCTAGCCTATCAAATAGCAAGGGATGTAGAAAGATTCTCTAGGATCCCACGATTTGTTACTCCCCGACCGGCCGATCCCAAAAACATGGGACCACGACCCCTTCTGGCCACCCCCATGAAAGCCCCAAATCCAAGTGGGAGTACCCCATTAAGGCCTTACAACCCTCCTCCCACCATCACTCCAAACAAGCCCACCCCTAGTCACCCTCTCCCACGGAGGGAAGACAATCCCAAAGGCCCAAGTGTAGGAAACACTCAGGGTAGCGGGAATCAACAATGCTATAGGTGTCAAGGGTTTGGCCACTTTGCGGCGCAATGTCCATCCAAGGGATTATCTAGCTTGCTTATTGAGGAAGAAGCTCCCCCACCCCAAAAGGAACTAGAGAGTGTTGTTGAGGACCATGAAGCCTCACTAGATTGGAAAGAAAAGTATGAGACCCAATACCTTGAATCGGGTCTAGATCACACCACTCCATCTACCAACTCCCATCTAGGAGTGATTAGATGCACCCTCACCAAACCCCAAGAAGAGGATTGGCGTCGAACTTCAATCTTCCACACTTTTGTCAAGATAGGGAGCCATGTAAGGAAAGTGATCTTGGATAGTGGGAGTTGTGTCAATGCCGTATCACCCGATACCGTCAAGCTTCTTGGGCTAGCTATCACCCCTCACGCAAGTCCATACCGGGTCTCATGGATCAACAACAACTCCATCTCGGTCAACACTCAATGTCTTGTGCCCCTCACCTTCTCTTCATACCATTGTCAAATATGGTGTGACATCATACCCATGGAAGTAGATAGCATCCTACTAGGAAGACCTAGGCTTTATGATGTAGATGCCACCATCTTGGGTAGGAGCAACAAATGCACCTTTGAACATGAGGGTAAGACTATACGTCTTAACCCCTCCCCACCTAGTCCCATGACCAAGAGGGACACTCCCCCTCAAGGACAACACCCCACCATCATACAAGTCTCGGGGAACTCCACCCCTCCAACCCCATCCCTCACCCAAACTCCCAAACAAAGTGGGACCTCGGGGTTGGCCAAGGGTCTTCATCTCATCACTAGGAAAGAACTTGAAGAGGAGATACTTCAAGGAGTACCACTATGTGCGGTGGTCATTTGCCTAGGAGAACCCACTTCCACCAATCCACATCCCATAGAAATCCAACAACTCCTAGAAGAATTCCATGATGTGTTCCCAACGGAGCTCCCGGACCAACTCCCTCCCATGCGGGATGTGCAACATGCAATTGATCTAGTCACGGGAGCCACTCTCCCAAACCTTCCTCATTGTCGCCTCAATCCCACGGAACATGCCGAACTTCGGAGGCAAATAGAGGAACTCATTAGGAAGTGCTTCATTCGCATTAGCAAAAGCCCATATGCCGTCCCGGCCCTTCTAACTCCCAAGAAGGATGGGTCATGGCGAATGTGTGTGGATAGTAGGGCCATTAACAAAATCACCATCAAGTATAGGTTTCCCATCCCTAGGCTTGATGACATGCTTGATATGTTAGCCGGAGCCACCATTTTCTCCAAAATTGACCTTAAGAGTGGCTATCACCAAGTTAGGATAAGGCCCGGGGATGAGTGGAAAACGGCTTTCAAAACCAAAGGTGGTCTCTTTGAATGGTTAGTCATGCCTTTTGGGCTTTCAAATGCCCCAAGTACTTTCATGCGTCTTATGACGGAGGTCCTTAGGCCATTCATTGGGATCTTTCTAGTGGTCTACTTTGATGATATACTCATCTATAGTCAATCCCAAGAGGCCCACCTTGACCACCTTAGGCAAATTTGTACCATCCTTCGACAAGAGAGCCTATTTGCCAACTTAGGACAGTGCCACTTCATGACCACCTCCCTCACCTTCCTAAGATTTGTGGTGTCCACCAAAGGCGTCTCCATGGACCCCGACAAGGTCCAAGCTATTATTGATTGGCCGGAACCCCACACCCTTCATGAGGTCCGAAGTTTCCATGGATTGGCAACATTCTATAGGAGGTTTATTCGTGGATTTAGCACTATCACTGGCCCAATCACCGATTGTCTCAAGAAGGGGACTTTTGTATGGACCAAATCAGCCTCTAAAGCCTTCCAAGAACTTAAGGAGAAGTTGACCCAAGCCCCGGTCCTATGCCTTCCTGATATCTCTAAAGTCTTTGAAGTCACATGTGATGCATCCGGGATAGGGATAGGAGGGATTCTTAGTCAAGAGGGACACCCGGTAGCCTACTTTAGTGAGAAGCTATGTGATGCTAGGACGAGATACTCCACTTATGACAAGGAGTTCTATGCCGTGGTGCAGTCCCTCCGACATTGGAGGCACTACTTGTTGCCTAAAGAATTTGTCATCTTCTCCGACCATGAGGCCCTCAAATACCTCAACTCCCAACAAAAGCTAAATGCCCGACATGCCCGATGGGTTGAGTTCATCCAATCCTACACTTTTGTCATCAAACACAAAGCTGGGAGTGAGAATCGAGCGGCGGATGCCCTTAGTAGGAAAGTTTCCTTGTTATCCACTATCCAAGTGAAAGTGAGCGGATTTGATAGGGTCAAGGATGAGTTCCCAAGCTGCCCCGACTTTGGGCACATCTATACCCCCTTGATCACCCATTCTAACAAGGAACATGAGGGATTTGTCTTAGAGGATGGGTTCCTCTTCAAGGGACCCAAGCTTTGCATCTCACGGACCTCACTCCGTGACTTCTTGATTTGGGAATTACATGCGGGAGGACTAGCTGGCCATTTTGGAGTCCACAAAACCATTGCCCTAGTTGAGGGACAGTTTTATTGGCCAAGTCTCAAGAGAGATGTAGGCAAGATTGTGGGCCAATGCCGAACATGTGCTTCGGCCAAACAAGTGAAACAAAACACCGGCCTATACACCCCACTCCCCATTCCCGACCGTCCATGGCAAGATTTGAGCATGGACTTTGTGCTAGGACTACCCAAGACTCAAGGAAAGCATGACTCCATCTATGTGGTAGTGGATAGGTTTTCCATGATGGCCCACTTCATCCCATGCTCCAAGAACTCCGATGCCTCCCATGTGGCCCGATTGTTCTTTGATGAGGTTGTCCGACTCCACGGGCTACCTAAGACCATAGTCTCCGATAGGGATGTCAAATTCACTAGCTACTTTTGGAAAACTCTTTGGCACATGATGGGTACCCTTCTCAAATTCTCCACTGCCTACCACCCCCAAACGGATGGCCAAACAGAAGTTGTTAATCGGAGTCTAGGGAACCTCCTTAGGTGTCTTGTTGAGGATCGCCCCGGAAATTGGGATCTCATCTTACCACAAGCGGAATTTGCATATAACAACTCCATCAATAAGTCCATAGGGATGAGTCCATTTGAAGCAGTGCATGGGTACAAACCAAGAAAGCCTTCCGATCTCATTCCCCTTCCCCAGCATGCTAGGGTGTCCATTTCAGCCGAGTCTTTTGCACAACATATTAGAGAATTGCATGAAGAAATTCGCAAGCACATCAACAAAAAGAATGAGGCTTATAAAAGGCTGGCCGACTCTCATCGGCGTCTCCAAGAATTCCATGTGGGTGACCTTGTGATGGTAAGGACGGAGAGGCTCTCCCCGGGAGCCATCTCTAAACTGAGGCCACGTGGGGTGGTCCCTTCCAGGTATTGAGGTTCATTGGTGCCAATGCCTACGAGTTAGATCTCCCTGAGGAATATGGAATAAGTCCCACATTCAATGTCGCCGACCTAGTACCATATAAGGGACCCACGGTGGTACCTAGTGAGGAGATTTAGCCTACTTCTTCCCTTGAGAGAGCCCCCACCCGTGAGGAGATACCACCAACCAAAAGAGCCCAGCGTGAACGTATTGAACAAATATTGGATGAACAAGTCACTACCACTCGGAGCAAGGTCTATGAGCGCTATCTCGTCAGGTGGAAGGATCGGCCTCCTTCGGATGATTCTTGGGTAAGTCGGGAGGATCTCCAGCAGTTGGATCCGGACCTCCTCTAGCAGTACCACAGCCGGATGGACCCCTACTCGACGGAGTCGAGCTCTTCACAGCCCAGGGGATTTGATGGAGGCATCATCCACAACTCCCTTTGGCTAGGATCGTCTTCACACTCCGGCGTCGTTTGAGTTCGGGCCTCTCTCTATAAAGGCCCAATTATCCTATTTGTGCTTTCTATTTGAGTCATTTGATGTAATTTTCATTTTATTTGAGTCATGTCCCTAGGTCTCATGTTTATTTTCCTAAGGTTGTGTGTCATTAGGTTGCTATTGGGAGCAATTCATTGGGCTTAGCCCAAGAGCACCCCCCTATCCCTCGGTTATTTGTCATTGAGTCTTTTGTCAGGGTCTTATTGTAAAATGTGGGTTGCCTATATATATGGCCCCATTTCCTTCATTTTGGACTAATGAGTGATTCAATACAAAAGATTTCCATTTGAGTGTTCAAACTTAGTTCTAGTGGAGTGAATCCTATAGTTGGGTGAGAAGCCCTAGGGGAGTGATTCCCCACCCCACCCCTCTCTCTATCCCTCTTTCTCTCACCTAGGTTCGCCCCCCTCTCTCTCTCCTCCCCTCCCAACCAACTACAACCCCCACCTACCTCCATTAATGCCACTCCACTTCCCATAGCCACCATTACTCCCCCCCTAGTTCCAAGGTAGAATATTCCCCATTCCAACACTATCTCCCCTATTCCAACACAATTTTCCCCATTCCAACACAATCACCCCTCTTCCCCACACAATCTCCCAACTTCCTAGGCCTTTTGAATTTGAAATCCCATTCCCTCCAAGTGCTTTGGCCGCCCTTTCCCTTCCCCATTAGGCTAAGTTCGCCCCTTTCTCCCTCCATTCCCACCATCCTTGCACACCCCTTCCCCCCCTCTCCTCCAATTGCAACCTGCACCCTCCCCTTCTTCCTCCACCTCCCCTCCACCATTATACACCCTCCACATCTCCCACAAGGTTCCACCCTTCATCCACCTCCCCTTCACCATAGACCCCCTTCCCCTTCTTCTTTCTTGATCATTGGAAGCTACTCCGAAGTTGCAGCTTGCTGTCTAAAGGGTTGCAGTGAACCAGCAACTTGCAGCGGCCACTACGACTTCCTCCGAATCAGTTTGAAGACACAAGAGGCATCCACAGAAGCGTCTATCTGTCTTCTCCGCAACAGAGGTGGTTTCGTATTCATCCGATCTGTGTGCTGCCCGGGAGCTCCGTTCTTCCACAATGGCGCAGAACTGCCCCTGCTGTGTACCAGAACCGGAGTAAACGCTTCACCACGACAAACCTCGGAGGAATCAGTCCAAGATCTCTGCTTCAAAGTTCTTCATCTCCCAGTCTACTTCCAGAATCAAGAAACAGAACTTCATTCGGCGTTCGTGATCTAGAGTTCTCAATTTTCTTCCTTAGCTACACAGATCTGCTTCCCACAGTCTGCACCGACCTGTCAGCATTGTTCAGAGCCTCCTGATCTTCTCTGGCATTGTTTGGCTTCCCCGTTAGTTTTTATGAAAAGAAGACTCATCCACAGTTCCAACAGCTCCGACGGTGCTTGATTCCGAGTTCGGGAGCTGTCGGGGCACCCCCTGCAACCTACTGCTAGAAATCAGAAGCTGCCAGTCCGAGAGCCTGCCTCCCTGATTCGGGCCTCCATCCTGATCAGCATCGGCACCAGAAGAAGTCAGAAAAAATTGGACGACTTCCCTGGCCTCCTAAGAAGCTTTTCCAGGTGTTTTCGTCCCCAAAAAAAATCGATAGCAGTCGCAGCAGTCAGTTTTCCACTCGGCTGTCAGCATCCACAGAACACGGGCAGAATCAGCAACCTCCATCTTCAGTGTTCCTTTCTCATTTTCCCCTCCCTGCTTGGCTGGCTGAAGGCCCCTCCCTGTGTGGAGGTAGTATTAGTTGTAATCTACCTTAACCCCCACTCCAAGATCCCCCTCCTGTGAGAGGTGTAGTTTTGTAATCTTTTAGGCAGGTCAAGCTACCCCGGCGCGGCGTGTGGGGATCCACCCGCCTCCCCGCTCGCCCTCGTCTTCGAACGGGACCGGTTTCTTCAAACCTGTCAAGTAAGTTCTCTAAAACCTTGCTTATTGTGCTTGTCTTTCAATATTAGTTCTTAGTTCCGCTGGCCATGTGAGTGAGAGCTCGATCCTCAAGCCCCATAATCTTGAGTGATCACCGTGGGGAAGAGAGAAACCGGTGCCTTTGGCACTTTGTCGGCCCCATTGAGTTGGGCTTCTACATCCTTTGAGAATCAAGTCTTGGCCTTGCTGGCCCTCTACCAGCAAGGGCCCAACACCACATCCTCCACTTGGCATCGCCAAGTCACCCCGGACTTGGGTGAGCGACGGGAGAGCGGTGGCCCAAAATTGGCCCTTTTTGATTGTGAATGTGCTTGCTTGCCTAAGTCTTAGGTTGTGTCACATCAGGAGGCCATCATGACCTTCACCCAGGAAGACATGTTGCTCCCCACCACTAGTCACAGTAGACCTCTGTATATGAGGGGATATCTAAATGGCCGGGAGCTGAACAGAATCCTGGTGGACCCCGGGGCAGCTGTCAACATCCTGCCCTACAGGATATATGAGAGGCACTACTTTAACGTGCACCTACAAAAGGTCGGGGATATGCGCATTGTCGGCTTCAATCAGAAGTGTGAAGTGTCGCTAGGAGTAGCAGAGTTCACACTCACTCTAGCGGACTTTGTCACGAAGGTGCAATTTCATGTCATTGATTCTCGCACCTCATACAAGGCACTGCTTGGCCGCCCTTGGCTACATGAGAATATGGTGGTACCTTCCACACTTCACCAATGCATCAAATACAGCATGGATGGGAGAGAGGAAAGAGTATTTGCTGATCTCCACCCATTCGAAGTATTCGAATGCCACTTGGCAAACGCCCCTCTATATGCAGAATGGTCGCAGAAGGCCCCTGCGGCCAAGACCTCTTCTAGCACAACAAAAGGCACTTCCAAAGCAGAATGGTTCCCTCCGCCACCACGTGGATATATCGATCCCAAGGTGGTTTCACACATCACTGTCACCGGGGATGTAGGCCGGATAGCGCCTCCCGCCATCTACCCCAAAACTAATAAAGTAAGGGTTGACCAGCAGCACGACCACATCGAGATCCCCGAAGGTCTTACCAAGCCAATTCTCAGCCTCGACAATGCTACTGTCGAGCCTTTCAAAGCTTGGGAGGTGACACAGATAGATGGTCCTAGCAGCCTGTTCTACACAGCTTAAGAGCACCCTACACAAGAAGACACTGATTGTCATCTACCTGAAGATATAGAAAACCCCTCAATGCCTATACAAGGGATGACATTTATAACAAATCGAATGGCCAAGATGTTCCAGAAGCAACAAATCCCTTCTGGCCAGCCTCGCAAGAGGAAAGAAGCATTCTAAAAGCTATGGTACCCTCCGAGCCTGGACAAAGAAATGAGGCGTGTCTCTCAGCACCCGGGATTGGGCTTCACCCTCGAAGAATACTATTATAGCAGACGCTATGAAGTGGATACCATCTCTGCTTTCTACCCAATGGAGGATAACCCACGGGGGGCAACTATTGGTGAACACCTGACAGAAGTTGAGTGCATTCAGCCAGCCCGGCCAAGGAATCCAGAATCCGAGGCTGTATTCCCCTGCCGGTGCTGGGAACAAGTCTATCCGGAAGATGCATCTCTTCAAGCCAAATTTGACACAGCTAGCAGTAGTGAAGCTGAAGATGTTAAAGAAGCAGAGCTGCCTCCCTCCAGTGGCCCTCCTCTGTTCATGATGTCGGCACTTCTCGAACCAGTCGGGGAAGCTTCCCCCGAGCCTGATCAAGAGACAGATGCTGCTAGAAGAGAAATGGTTGCCTTCACTGAGGACATGGTGGTTCGAGGGATCGAGATCTCTTCACCCCTTGCCAAAGAGCTGCAAGGCTACTCTGACTTAATGCCAAATAATCACCAGCCCTTAGTGACTGCAACCCCCTCAGCAGGGGGTGAGGCAATCAACTCGCCCCTTGAAGTTGCTAGTAAGGTAAACTTGTTGGTAGAACAGTGCATGCATCCATTATCAGCCGAACAAGAGATTTCTGGCAGAACTCAAATAAGGCAAGACGAAGGGATCGAGGTCCTCGACCTCGAAGATGATATACCAGACTTTGTCGACCTCCAGCCTGCACCCTCTGAGATAGAAGACGGAGGTCAAGCAACAGTCGATGAACTAATAGAAGTCAACTTGGAAGACGAGGATGACCCTAGGCCAACCTTCCTCAGCGCCCAACTGTCTGCCGAAGAACAGAGGATGTACATCCAGCTGCTACAAGAATATCGGGACTGCTTTGCCTGGACCTACAGAGAGATGCCAGGACTAAGCCCCTCAGTCTCACAGCATGAGCTGACCATAAACCCTGGGGTAGAGCAGGTGAAACAGCCCCCTCGGCGTATGAGGCCAGAGCTCATCACTCAAATATGCAAAGAGGTCGACAAGCTCATTGATGTGGGTTTCGTCGAGGAAAATCAATATACCACGTGGTTAGCTAACATCGTGCCCGTGAAGAAGAAGAACGGACAGATCCGGATATGTGTTGACTTTTGGGATCTGAATAAAGCCTGCCCTAAAGATGACTTCCCAGTGTCGATAACGGAGGTCATGATAGATTCAGCAACTGGTCATGAGGCCCTATCATTCATGGATGGGTCATCTGGCTACAACCAGATATGGATCACGGAACATGACCGGATCCACACTGCCTTCCGGACCCCCAAAGGCATTTATCACTACAAAAGAATGCCGTTCGGATTAAAGAACGCCGGTGCAACTTATCAGCGGGCGATGACTAGAATATTTGATGAGCTGCTTTACCATAAGTTCGAGTGCTACATAGATGACCTAGTAGTCAAGACCAAAAAGAAAGAAGACCATCTGTAAGACCTCTGAGTCATTTTCCAGAGGCTGAGGCAGTATGAATTAAAAATGAACCCTATGAAGTGTGCGTTCGGAGTCTCGAGCGGAAATTTCTTGGGTTTCATTGTCAGGTATCGGGGAATTGAAATAGACCCCGCCAAGATCAAGGTGATTCAGGAGTTACCCTCGCCAAGGAATCTCTCTGAGGTAAGATCCCTTTAGGGCCGCCTTGCATACATCCGGTTGTTTATATCCAACTTGTTGGGGCAATGCCACCCCTTTCACAAGCTGATGATGAAGGATGTTCCCTTCTACTGGGACGAAGAATGCTAGATAGCCTTCGATAAACTGAAGGATTACCTGAAAACCCCTCCAGTGCTGGGTGCGCCAGTGAAAGGACGGCCGCTGATCCTCTACATAGTAGCCACACACAATTCCCTGGTGGCAATGCTAGCCCAGAATAATGAAGAAGGAAAAGAACAAGCCCTCTACTATCTCAGTCGAAGAATGGTCAGAACTGAGGAAAGGTACACCTACATCGAGAAGATTTGCCTGGTGTTGGTCTTCACGGTCAAGAAGCTACGGCACTACATGCTGTCAAAGTTAAGCTGATTTCTAGGGAGGATCTGCTTAGATACATCATGTCCCAACCGGCCCTCAAAGCCGCCTGGGCAAATGGGTGGTGATTCTTATGGAGTATGACATCTCCTATGTACCGCAGAGGGCCGTCAAGGGCCAAGCTATTGCAGACTTCTTTGCTGAACATCCAGTACCCGAAGACTGTCCACTAGAACCAGAGCTTCCTGAAGATGAAACTTTAGACGTCGGCTAGGTGCGGCCCTCCCTATGGCAGCTGTATTTTGATGGTGCCTCCAGAATTGACACCTCAGCGACGAGATCGGCCAGAGTCCGCGCAGGAGCAGGCATAGTCTTGAAGTCTCCTGAAGGGGAAGTCATACACACGTCATGCTCAATAAACAAGCCTTGCACAAATAATGAAGCAGAATATGAAGCCCTCATAATCGGGCTACAGATTGCTCTATCCATGGGGATTCAAATGCTAGAAGCGTTCGGGGACTCCATGCTGGTTATAAAATAATTGGAAGGGGAGTTCGAGGTGCGAAAGCAAGAGCTCGTCCTTTACTACCATCTAGCCTTGTGCCTAATGGCAAGATTCTACTTCATCAGCATCAAGCACGTCAATCGAGGACAGAATGCTCAAGCTGACGCCCTCGCAAAGCTGACAAGTTCCTTGGCGGTCCCGCCTGATACGAGCCTAAACATAACAGTCATCAACCGACGACAGGTCCCCAGTATGACAGAAGCTTTAGCCGATGAACAAGCCAATGAAGTAGCAGTTGCTGAAGCAGTCCAGCAGCCCGATTGGCGGGAATACCTCCTGCATTGGTTCCAACACCAACTGCTCCCGAAGGTGAAAGAACAGAGAATGAGACTCCTCAGAGTCAAAGATTCTTATGAGATGAGGAATGGAACATTATTCCGAATAATGGCAGATGCCCAAAAGAAGGTATTACTTCGATGCTTATCTCCAGGGGAAGCCAGGCAGGTAATGCAAGGAGTCCATGCCGGGTCAGCCGGAGCGCACCTGGCCGGTCCGAAAATGAAGATCAAAATAAAGAAATTGGGTTATTATTGGCTCACTATATTTGATGATTGCTGCAAGTTCGCCAAGGCTTGTCAGAAATGTCAAGAGCACACCAATGTGTCAAGAAGACCTCCAGTGCCTCTACATCCTACCTTACCAAGCTGGCCGTTTGCCCAATGGGGCACGAATGTGGTGGGGCCACTACCAGCATCTTCATCAGGGTGCAAATACATCTTAGCAGCTACAGATTACTTCTTCAGATGGGCAGAGGCAGTAGCGCTAAACGAAGTCACGGGAGAATTAATTGCGAGATTATTCTGGCAGAATGTAATATTTCGGTTCGAGATTCCCAGCCGAATCATCTCCGACAATGGCAGCCACTTCAGAAATCAGAAGGTTTATCGGCTAGCTGACAAATACAAGATTGATTGGAGAACATCATCTCCCTACTACCCTCAGGCCAACGAACTTGCAGAGGCCTTTAACAAGACGTTGTGCACTCTGCTGGTGAAAATTGTCAAGACTAATAGAAGAGATTGGGAAGAAAGAATGTACGAGGCACTGTGGGCTTACCGTACGGTCTACAAGACCCCTATCGGCTGCACACCCTACTCCCTCGTGTATGGGTCTGAGGCTATGGTGCCAATTGAGCTGGAGATCCCCTCATTACGGGTCGCCATCCGGCATGATTGGTGGGCAACGAGCAGGCCAACGTAGAAAGAAGACTAGAAGAGCTCGCCGAGCTTGAAGGAAAGCGTCTCCGGGCGCAACAGAATATTCAACTCTATCCAGCCCGCATGGCCCGTGCTTTTGATAAGCTGGTCAAAGGACGGGAGTTCAAAAGGGGTGACTTGGTGACGGTTAAAAGAAGAGAGGTGATGGCCTCCAACCCCAAGGGGAAGTTGGTTGAAAATTGGGTCGGACCGTATGTCATCCACCGAGCATATGAAGGGGCTGCGTATGTCCTTGCGGATCACAAAGGAGTTATCCAATTCTCTCCCCTTAATGGGAAGCACCTAAGGCTGTATCACACAGTTCAACCGACGTTCCCCGAATGATTTACCTCAAACTCGGTCTAGTGGCACTCCGCCCTGACCGAGCTACCTCCACCCTTGGTCCAGTGGTGCTCCGCCCTGACCGAGCTACCTCCAGCATTGGTCCAGTGGCGCTCCGCCCTGACCGAGCTACCCCCACCCTGGGTCCAGTGGCACTCCACCCTGACCGAGCTACCTCCACCCTTGGTCCAGTGGCACTCCGCCCTGACCGAGCTACCTCACCGTTGGTCTAGTGGCACTCCGCCCTGACCGAGCTACCTCCACCCTTGGTCCAGTGGCACTCCGCCCTGACCGAGCTACCCCCACCCTTGGTCCAGTGACATGTGGACGTCAAAAAATGACGGCGTTGATCGTACGGCATGCACATCGTAACACTCGAGAGCAAGCCGGAGATGAAAAGGCCGAATAAACCTCATGCCTCGCCCGATCAGGACGAGAACTCGCTTGGTGGTCCGCTACCCACTAAGGAAGCCCCCTAAGCAGAAGATACAGCTACAACGCTCCAACCGGCCATGCCAAGAGCTGAATCAGAGAAAAGTCAGGAACTCCGGCACAGTCTCGACATGCACCGAAAGTCACGCAGAATCTGGGATCGAGTCCCAGAGGCTACAAACGGAATATTACGGAGGCCATAAATTGCAACTGGAACATTCTGGGAATGCCGACATTCATATAAACGGCCGCGACCTCGAAAAGAATCCGTTTGGTGCTTAAAACGGCATGAAGGGGCCTTAAAACAGCGCGCGCCCCCCCTTTTGCTTAAAACGGCGCGCCCCTTGTTTTCTTTGGCTATCCGGCGCGCTCCTGTCGAAGGGGCCTCCCCCATTTTGATGCTTAAAACGGCGCCATTTGTGTTGCATTAAAACAGCGTGCCAATTTCACTTGGGTTTAATCCGACGCGATCACCATCCCTCGCGCCATTTTACCTCCGAGACATCCCATCCCGTCATTAGTCCGATCCCCTGTGTTCGAGCGCAAACAAAGAGAACTTACCTGAAATGGCCGGGCCTCCTGCGTCTGACCAATGGGAAACCTCCTGAGCTCCTCAAGCTCCCTAGAATGGCAATCTTCGAGCTCCGCACCGAACGTCGCTTCCCCGCCGGTCACCGTCGGCCAATCCGGTGGAGGCACCTCCCCCACGCTATGAATCCCTCTACCTGCAGGCCACTCAACAGCGTCAGATACAGAAAGGGAGAAGAATGGAAGCGAAGGGATTTGTGAACTTCAAGTGGCTTCATTCCCAGCTCGATGGATATATATATCGAGAGAAGAGAAAGGAAGAAAAGGAGGAAGAAAGAAAAAAAGGGAGAGAGAGAGCCAGAGAAGGGAGAAAGGGGAACCGGCCTTCGAGAGCTCCACAGTTCTGGGCTGAAGAAAGGAGAAAAGAGGTAGGGGGTGAGAGCGAGAGGTGAGTTGGAGGGGGAGAAGCCAATGCTTCCCTCTCCCTCCTCCGTCTAATGCTTCTCTCTTTCTCTCCATCGAATGTATTTTCCCTTTCTTTTTGTAATGCCTTCTCTTCCATTTTATCTGTATCAAGTTTCCTTCCCCGTTTGTATGGATGAATAAAAGAGAAAGAACGGAAGTCTTTTTGCAAGCTTAGTCTCCTCTGTTCCGACCCTTGCTCCCCTTTCTTGCTCTCTGGTCATCCGGGGGCCTTTGAGGTCTGCCACTTCATGGCATGACCCCCAAGGTAACCCATTCGATGGATGAACATTTCTTGCCCAACCGTGGCAAATATTTGTCCCTATTGAAGACCCATCGCCCGTGAGTCGTGGTCGCTCTTGTAGGCTGGCCCTCGAGCGTTCCGCACTGGCACTTGGGCTAACGGACCGCCGTGAGGCCGCTCCGCATTTTGAGAGTTTACCCCGGAGCAATCCAATTGGTGACTCTCCTTTATCTCTGGCAAGTACCGATCCGGGGGAGGTGCTGCCCAATTCTCGCCATGGCCAAGAACGCTCAAGAACAACGAACAAGCCACTTCCGAGAACATGAACCACACACAGTAAAAATATGTGAACTAAACCCCTCGAACAAAACACTTAAAGTACACCTAAGTCACCCTAACGAATAGTTAAACGCCTAAACTTCCTTCCTACCAACATAATCTACCAAATGGATGAACAAACGCATCATAAAATCTATCTACGGGTGAAAGAAAAGAAGCGTACAGTCAAAGTAATAAGCCCTCGGGGGAGTTTAATACGGCGCGGTGACTATTTCACCGTGCCGGTTTAACATCACTCTCAAAATCCTCTTTGAACCTTCAATCGACAAGTGCCTTCAACACCGTAGCCCGGTGCGGCCTTAACCGGCGCGCCCTCCTCACAAAAGCCCCGTATCCCCTCCTTCCAAATGTTAAAACGGCGCGCCCTCCCTTGTCCTCCAATTCCGGCGCGCCCTCCTCCCTTGTCCTCCAATTCCGGCGTGCCCCTTCACATCTTAACCCGGCGCCCCTAAAACCGGCGCGCCCATCTTCTTGCAACTTGCTAATACGTCGATCCGCGTGCGAGGGTGCACGTTGGCGAGTTTGGGCTTCACACCTAACAACCCGCTCCCCCGGACTATGCGTGAAGAGGAAAGTAATGATGCCCTGTGATATCGGACGTCGACCGCGGGATCCCCGACATGGTCATGGTCCGGGCACCTTTTGGGCCGATAGTTCGTCAGCTTGACCCACTTCTCCCGGGATCTAATCCTGCACTCGCATTAAACCTGCCGTACTCACGGCAGACATCTGCGCAGTTTTGCCACCGTCTCTTACGCTACAAACACGGACCTTTGTCCGAACATGAAGTGGCCCACGAGTGGCCGACATAGGCTGAACGTTCACGTCCCGATACGGGTTTCTAGCATAGTTCGTCTTTCGTTATCCTCCTGCATTACTAGTATTCTCTTTAGGCCGTAGGGCCCTTATTCCCGGCAATCAATCAAGGGTGTTCCCCCGTATGGGGGATGTAAATGACGTCGTGGCCTTTATGGCACGGCGTGTTTTGGTCCCGACACGAACCACACAATCGTCTGATTAGTCAGATCGAGCGAATAATAAATCGTCACTTTATGACTGGCACGCCCACGCACTTAATAAACCCAATAAATGAACAACCAATTATTTTAAATAAAAAGTGCGTCCACATGGCACTCCGCCCTGACCGAGCTACCTCCACCCTTGGTCTAGTGGCACTCCACCCTGATCGAGCTACCTCAAACTTGGTCTAGTGGCACTCCACCCTGATCGAGCTATACTTACCTCGGTCTAGTGGCATTCCGTCTTGATCGAGCTACACTTACCTCGGTCTAGTGGCACTCTGCCCTGGCCAGACTCGCATAATACCTACGACTTTGCCATTACGGGCCTTACGCCCGAATCGGCATAAATCTATCCTTTGCGTTAGCATTACCTTCTTGCTAACAAATAAACCCCTTTATTCGGCGCAAGACTCCATGTCCTAGCCGACCTTTATACATCATTGCCATTGCGGGCCCTACGCCAGAATCGGCACAAATCTATCCCTTGCCTTAGCATTACCTTCTTGCTAACGAATAAACCCCTTTGTTCGGCGCAAGACTCCGTGTCCTAGCCGACCTTTATACATCATTGCCATTGCGGGCCCTACGCCTGAATCGGCACAAATCTATCCTTTGCGTTAGCATTACCTTCTTGCTAACGAATAAACCCCTTGTTCGGCGCAAGACTCCGTGTCCTAGCCGACCTTTATACATCTTTGCCATTACGGGCCTTACGCCCAAATCGGCATAAATTCATCCTTTGCGTCAGCATGGTCTCCTTGCTGACGAATAAATCCAGCTTCTGGCGCAAGACTTCGTGTCCCATCCGACCTTTATACATCATTGCCATTGCGGGCCCTACGCCCGAATCGACTCAAATCTATCCTTTGCGTTAGCATTACCTTCTTGCTAATGAATAAGCCCCTTGTTCGGCGCAAGACTCGTGTCCTAGCCGACCTTTATACATCATTGCCATTGCGGGCCCTACGCCCGAATCGGCTCAAATCTATCCTTTGCGTTAGCATTACCTTCTTACTAACGAAGAAACCCCTTTGCTTGGCGCAAGACTCCGTGTCCTAGCCGACCTTTATACATCATTGCCATTGCGGGCCCTACGCCCGAATCGGCACAAATCTACCCTTGGCGTTGGCATTATCTTCTTGCTAACGAATAAACCCCTTTTTCGGCGCGATACTTCATGTTCTAGCCGACCCTCTCAGCATCCTTCTGCTACATGAGTTCAAAAGAAAGAGAAAGAAACAGAAATGGGGTTAAAAATAGAGATACCCCGCCAGCCTTGTTCCTAAACGGGGACGAGGGCAAAAATGACTATAACCCGGCTGTGGCGAAAACCCGAAAGGGCACTGTAGGTAAAATCGGGTACCCTGCCACGTGAAAACCTGAAAGGGCGCGTGGGCAAAAGCAAGAGGGGGCTGGCCTCGACGAAAACTCAAAAATGGCGCTTAGGTCAGTAAAGCTGTAATCCAAAAGTTTCTCTTCATCCTCCTCTCAATGAGATTCCCAAGAGATAACCATCAGAAGTCCCACCGAGATCCCCTAACAAACCTGTGTCCGACCATCATCATCATCATCGGCGGGATCGGTCAACCTCCATCCTATAACTTGGACCTTTCGTCCTCGTTACTGAGCATGTCCCTTGCTTCGACATGTAACCCATGTCGACGAACAAACCCGTGTTCGACCCTCATCATCATCGGCGAGACCGGTCGACCTCTATCCCTTAACTCAGACCTTTCATCCTTGTCAATAATCATACCTTTGCATCGACATATAACCCCTGCCTATGAGCAAACCCAGGATTCGACCCTCGTCATCATCGGCGAGATAGGTCGACCTCTACCCTTAACTTGGACCTTTCGTCCCTGTGAATGAATATACCCTTTGCTTCAGCGTGTAACCCACATCGATGAACAAACCTAGGTTCGACCCTCGTCATCATCAGTGAGGTAGGTCAACCTCTATCCCTTGGCCTGGACCTTTCGTCCCGGTCAAGAACCATATAGCCTTTGCTTCGGCATTTAACCAATGTCGACAAACCAAACCAGGATCCGACCCTTGTCATCATCGACAAGGCCGGTCGACGTCCTAGCAAACAAGCTCTCCTGTGTTCCGGATCCTCCGGGGAATTAAAAAAAAAAGAGAGAAGAAATAGAAATGGGGTTAAAAATAGAGATACCCCGCCGGCTTTGTTCCTAAATGGGGACAAGGGCAAACATGGCTATAACCCGGCTGTGGCGAAAACCCGAAAGGGCGTTGCAGGCAAAATCGGGTGCCCCGCCACGTGAAAACCCGAGAGGGCGCGTGGGCAAAAGCAAAAGGGGGCTGACTCCGGTGAAAACCCGAAAGGGCGCTTGAGTCGGTAATGTGGTTAAAAAAATGATGAAATGAATGAATAGAAAAAAAAATGATGATAAAAAATGATGATGAAATGAAAAGATAATGTAGTAACGGATTTATCCTCGTTCGTCATTCCATCCCAAACTACCTTTTCGACCCTTGTCACCATCGGCAAGATCAGTCACTACCCTTTCCGGTCCTTGTCACCATCGGCAAGACCGTCTACCCTTTACGGTCCTTATCACCATCGGTAAGATCGTCTACCCTTTACGGTCCTTGTCACTATCGGCAAGACCGTCTACGCTTTTTGGTCCTTGTCACCATCGGCAAGACCGTCTACCTTTCGACCCTTGTCACCATTGGCAAGATCGGTCGCTACCCTTTACGGTCCTTGTCACCATCGGTAAGACCGTCTACCTTTTCGACCCTTGTCACCATCGGCAAGATCGGTCGCTACCCTTTACGGTCCTTGTCACCATCGGCAAGACCGTCTACCTTTTCGACCCTTGTCACCATCGGCAAGATCGGTCGCTACCCTTTTCGGTCCTTGTCACCATCGGCAAGACCGTCTACCCTTTCCGATCCTTGTCACCATCGGCAAGACCGTCTACCTTTTCGACCCTTGTAACCATCGGCAAGATCGGTCGCTGCCCTTCACAGTCCTTGTCACCATCAGCAAGACCGTCTACCCTTTTCGGTCCTTTTCACCATCGGCAAGACCGTCTACCCTTTTCGGTCCTTGTCACCATCGGCAAGACCGTCTACCCTTTTCGACCCTTGTCACCATCGACAAGATCGGTCGCTACCCTTCTCGATCCTTGTCACCATCGGTAAGACCGTCTACCCTTTTCGGTCCTTGTCACCATCGGCAATACCGTCTACCTTTTCGACCCTTGTCACTATCGACAAGATCAGTCGCTACCCTTTTCGATCCTTGTCACCATTGGCAAGACCAACTACCTTTTCGACCCCTGTCACCATCGACAAGGTCGGCCAGCATTTCCCCAAATCGGGCCCCGATAAAAACCCGAAAGGGCACTTGGGTCAGTAATGTGATTACTATAAAGTATATGCTATGCCTCTAAGTGGCACTCCCATCAGTTGTCCCACCGGTAATAAAGCCTATCCCAGATGGGCCTCTCATCAGCCAGTAGTCGTATTTTTCACATTTCTTATCGGCAAGGCTGACATCTGCACCAATCTGGCAACCTCTGGAGCCCCGTCACGCGGTGGAGCGAGGCCCCCATCCTTTCCTTGAAAGGGTGGACGCTCTCCTGCGGCGCAGATATGGGTATACTTCCAAGCAGGTCGCCAAAGTTGCCACAAGATATGATAGAATACAAGTGCAAAGGTGGACACCTAAGACAGTAAAGGAAACTTGTATTTCATTACAAAAAGGAGGGGAATGAATACAAAAGGGGCCCTTCGGAGGGGATGAATTACAAAGGCAGATCAGCTAAGACCGCCTGAAAATATCTGCAAAGTCAATGAGCCCAACATGTAGAGCCGCTCCCAGTTCACGGAGCTGCATTTCTTCCTCCTGAACGCAAGTCACCTCAATCTCTAGGGATGCGACTCGACCCTCCAGTAAAGAAGTTTCCTCGATGCCTTGGACTTCTGCAGCCTCTAGCCGTGGTATCTCAGCTTCAATGGTAGCCAATTCAGCCCAGAGTTCTTCCCGCCGGCTATGTAGAATATGTGCCCGAACAGCTGAAGTTTCAACATGGGCCTTGTTCCTGTGGATATCAGAGGTCAAGGACGCCAGCTCTGTCTAACAATCGGCTTTCTGCAATTTGAGGGCCGCTCGCCAGTCTTTCATCACCCTCCCGAGAAAGTCTCGACGATTTACAAATTTTAGCAGGAATAGCACCCGCTGGGTCCAAGTGTCCAAAGGATAGCCTAATGCCTACCCGCGCCGAGAGCATCACTGGGCCGAGAGCGTCAAAGAAGGAGCCGCGCTGAGACCATTGCCGCGCCGAGATGGGCGTGCCGAAATCGCCAGTGGCGCCGGTTAGCTCACCAGGGGTGCTGCAATCATCAGATCAAGCCAAAGATGCTGGTGTCCGTCCAATTATGCTTACAAATACTGGGATTATACAAACAGAATGAAGACTTAGAGTCACAAAAATGAACAATGAACAGGAGGAGACCTGAAGAAATTACAAAGTGCGGTGCAATGTACACCCTCATGTCCCGTGTCACTCATCATTCGCTTACGCCACCTGCGGGTGGGGGGCATTTGTTGACACCTAAAATATACCAGAAGAAACCAAAGCAGACTCAGGGCCCTGAAGGTCAACCAATGGTGCGGCTCCTGTACCATCCCTGGAAGTACTGGGAATCAGAATAGAAGAGGTCCACTACCCCTAACACTCTGTCCGGCTAAATCCATCTCTGGCTAGGCCGATGTCCAGCACTGCTGTCATTCAGATAGTCGGGCTGATAAAATTATAACAACATTCAGGCAACCATCTGCCTGTTGAAGAGAAACCTCAGATAATTCTGATTCTCATGAAAAGGGATTCACACTACCTCACACATGGGCATGAACGCAAGGTGCTAAACAAGCCTCAAGAGGAATATACCAAGAAGCCCACCAGAGCAATGAAAAGAAGCCCATTAGATGAGCCTCTTCCGGCGCCGGGTTCTTAACAGATGGGCCAAGCCCAATACGAAGCCAGGCGCGCCGAGATGATGCGTGCTGAGGCGCGCCGAGAAGCTCACGCCGGGAACAGAAGGCCACCCTTCTATAAAGGCTGCTGCCTTCGAAACAACAACAAGAGAGGGAACACATGACAACAAGGAAAAAAAAAGAAGAGAAGAAGAGGCAATAGAGGAAATAGAGGGCAGTAGCCACTGAAAGAAAGGGGAGCACGAGAGCCCTCCATAGAAGCTGAAGAGAAGAGAGAGTGGCAAAGACTCGAAGGAAGAAGCAAGGTGGGGTTGGCTGTCCGACGCCCCGAGGGGCTACAGTTCTTCTCCTCCCTGTTCTGTCTGGATATTTTCTTTTTCTTCTTTTGTATCTCTGCTTTCGAGCATCTTTGCTCCAGTAGCATTGAATGCTAATGTAACCCTGTTGTCAAGGATAGAGTTGATGTATATATTTTTGGTTGGATTTTCTTCCGAGTTGGATTCGTGTACGCCGTTTAGATGAAATAGTTAATAAAAGTGGGCTGAGTTTTGCCCTTTCATTATTTTTTCTCTTCCCTTGCATCCGAGGTTTAATATATGCAACGGCTACCGCAAGCCACATATATCTTATAGTTTAATCTTCTAGATCTGCTGAAGGCTTCTCTGCTATTTTTCCTCACCACCTCGTATCCACATCGAGAGCCTGAGACAGTCTATCTCATGGCTTCTCGTCTGTGAAATGAAGAGGGATAGACTCAGAAGTTTCCATCTGTGGTTCTGCCCCCAGTGAGGCCTCAGAGAGAAGGCTGCCATCCCCTTGGATTATACCCTCCCTATAACCCCCCTTCAGTGGTCGTCAAACCCTTGAATAAACCCTCTTTACAAATCCCTGAATAAACCCTCCTTTAAAGCTCCAGAACCCCCTTGAAGCCTCTACCCCAAAAGAAAATCTCTTCAAAACCTCGCTGAAACGCTCATTTCAGAAGCCCTCCCTGCCTCCCGGCGCGAACCCCTCTCGGCGCGAGTCTCGCGCCGAGGACTGCCCGCGCCGGCTGAACTTCTCCCGTCGCGCCGAGGCCGGCTCTATTTGTTGCGCCGAAACCTTCATACCTTTCGTGCTGAAGACGGCCACGCCGATAGACTCGTGCCGATACCTTCGAGCCATGCTAGCCTTGGTCATGATACCCCATCCGTCTAAATGAGAAATACTATCCTTCCCTAGACCCTCGTGGGAGCTATATCAAAGGGGTTAATCCCCCACATGATGCCAACCCAACAAGTCACGGAGTTCTGCCACTGTATGTCCTCCGTTGACTTTATATGGGGACATTAATGAATCTCACAATACGTGGATAATGTCACATAAGATGGGGATCCTTTTGGAATCCAGGGCTACGCCCGCCTCTCTTTTGGTTTCCACTTCGACATTTCGTGAGTGGATGACCTATAATACCCTTTTGGCACACTCCAAAATAAGGGGAGGTGTTGTCAAAAGTTGTCCCCGAGCTTTACTCTATCGTATAGTGTGATGCTTTCACTAAAATTATGGATCTAACCCTAGCTGTGTGACAGAGATCTGAGCTCACAGTCATATGATCATCTACTCACAACCGTCAAAGGGGAACATAACCATATTAGTCACATGGTCTCTCTAGACTTCCTATGGATGAGCCTACCCTCACTCTTTAGCCTGCTCAAAGGCCACCATGAATAAGCTCATGAAACCCCCATTGAACGCAAAAGTCCCCTTTGGACTCTTAAAGCCCTCACAACACTTGAAAAATTAATGAACACCCAGCTATCGGCGCCACAAGTCCTCCAGGTGCAACCTCCTTCCGACGTCACTTTCGCGCCGGGTGAAGGGCGCGCTGACGAGCTGGTCGTGCCGACCCTGTCACACTGTTTACCTTCGTGCCGAAACCCTAGCCGCGCCGGCTCCTACCGTTGTTGGCCACCTGTCATATATGCAACTTCCAGAAGCCCTACCGAGTCCACCATCGGCCTAGACTTAGGACCCTGACCCCCACAGGCCATTATACCAGCCCCCATCATATCATGAGGGTCTCATGGTTCTTCATCCATGTCTAAACGGAGCTATATTAACGGGGTCTTACCCCGATATTGTATGCCATTAACCGTCAAGTTTTCTTCCAACCCTACTGACCCTGGGAGCCCTGCCATTGGAAGTCCCCTAATGGTCTCTGAAGGGAATATCAACAAACACCGTGGTAATGGACACTGTCCTGTCACACTCAAATCCTTTTTGGATCCAGGGCTACGCCCGCCTCTCTTTTGGCTTCCATCCCGGCATTCCGTGGGTGGATGACCTATATTCCCCCTTTGGCATAGTCCAAAATAAGGGGATATGCTGCCGGATTTGCACCATAACACTGTTATCATGTCCCGCGTAGCATGGTTTTCTATGCATGTTTCGCATCCCGTTAGCGGAGTTAGCGTAATAGTCTTATCTTGTTTTGCCCCCGATGCATCCTTTCTTGGCAACTAATCAAGGGTTGTCCTTCTTTGGAAGGACGTAATTAACGTCATAGCCTTTATGGTATGACGGACTCTAGGTCCTGAAACGAATATCACAATCGACTGACTGAGTCAGGTCGAGCGCACAATAAACTCGTCACGTACGTGACTGGCACGCCCGCATAGTCAATCAGTCAGTTAATTACCAGTTAGTTAATTGGTTGATCGACGCGTAAATAAACCAAATAAACCCAAATGAAATAATAAAAATAAAAGAAAAGAAAAAACAAAATCCCCATCGCAAATAGGGCCCCGATCGTGGCGGCATCGTGTCGTCTTGGCGGTACGTTGGCCGATTGCATTTAGGGGCCGAAGATATGGCTGTCCTGTCGCATGGGGGGCCCGAGCTTGATGACAATGTGATGCTTTTGGGCTGGAAAATCACACTTCTCAGGGTTCAAAACATCACAGCGATGACACTTGGGCTCGCTTGGATCTTATAAATAGAGGCTTGTCCTTGCGCCTTACGTTTCTTCTGCTTAGGGTTTTCCTTGCTTCGACAATTGCTCGGACTTTCGGGCCTAGAGGCCGCCTAGGAAGTATTGATCCGAGATGAGTTGCGCTTCTTGGCGAGTGGGCCCAATAGTGGGGCTGTCACTGCGGAGTGGGCCTGGTTGGGCCATTTGTATTTTAGGCCACTGATTTACTCCTCTCCACTTGCACCCCTACTCTTGAGCCAAGGATCTCGCACAGATGAGTAGAGTATTTTCGATCTATATGAGTGGCTTAGTTGGGGATTGCGAGCTGTCCCAGTTTCAACGCTTAGGGGCTGTTAATACGGCTGTAGAGCCCCAAAATTTATAAAAGTAATTTCTAGTTATTTAAATAATATTCTGGCATTAATTGGGCTAAATAATCAATATAAGGCCAAAATTGTGTTAATCAATTAACCCAACCCACTTAATTGAAGTCCAAAAGGCTTTAGGACCTAGACCATTAGGTTTGGCCCATATTCTAGAAGGTATTTAAGCCTATCCACGAATATTAAGGATAAATACTAATAATATAAGATAATGATTTGGATAATTTGTTGTGCCCCTTGTGCTTTGTTGATGATGTGGTGTTTTAGTGATAGCAACATGAATGAGTCACCACATTGTCTTGAATATGTCTGATCCTTTCTGTGGGAGATTGCATGAGTGTGCCATGTCTGAATTGTGAAGAATGCATGTGTATGCTTGAGTCATGCTGTGATATATTGGCTTGTGCTTGATTTCTATTCTGTGCATTGCTTCTCTACTGATATGTTCATGCATTGTCTTAGGCTAAGTCTGTACAGCCTACGTCTCTTGCAGCGTCAACGCTGTGAGCATTCTCAAGTCTGCAGCGTCAACGCTGTGAGTTTGCACTTTGTTTCAGGTTCTTCAAGTCTATACAGACTTTAGCGTCTAAGGCAAAGTCTACACATTGGCTAAGTGTGTACATCGCTTACATTTCTTGAGACCAAGTCCATACATCGTGAAAGTCTATACACTCCTCTTGGCCTTAGCATCTGTTTTGAAGTCCATACATTGGTCTTCAGTTCAAGTCTGTACAGCGTTACGTTCTCTTTGGAAAGTCTGTACAGCATCAAGTCTGCGCATTGGGGTTTCACGAGAAGTCTACACAGTGGTCTCCACCTGAAGTCTATACATTGGCTAAGGGTCTTCAATTCCATACACAGTTGTCTGATGCATATTGTTTGAAGTCTGTACAATATGCCTTGTTGTTCACAACTTTCTTGTTTGTGACTTCCCTAGTGTTTTGATGATGAGCATCACTATGTTAAGTATTCTCATTTTAATCAGATATCTTGCGTAATGTTATGCATTTGAAATTTCCATGATTAACAGGAAAACTGCTGTGAGGTAGTACCTTGTATGTCCGTACTGTTCCTTTCTTACTTCGTGTTGTTTGTGTTTACTACACTTCGTGTTGTCCGTGTTGTACGTCGTGTTGTTCCAACTATGTTTGTTGGTTATCTTCGTGTCGTTATCTGTTCCATCGCGTGCTGAACACTGCAGCACCTCGTGTTGCTTTCTGTGCCACCTCGTGTCGTTTCTTCAGTATTTAGTTGCTCAACTCGAGTCATCCTTTTTATCTTTGCTCTTGTGTTTTCGTGTCATTTACTGTAGTTACTCGAGTCATTTTTTCGGCTTTCACTACTTTATCACATGTCGTTGTAGCTGTTCCTGTTTTCTATCTTCGTGTTGTTTTTCCTAGACCCCGTGTCCTTTTTGCTTTGTGACCACACTTCGTGTCGGTTTCTGTTTTCGTCTTCGAGTTTGTTTTAGTCCGTGTCGTCCTCGTCTTCGAGTCGTTTGTAAGTTCGAGCGATTTTGTATTCGTGTTGCTTTTTGTGTCTTCGTGTTGCTTCTTTCTATCTTCGTCCAAGGATCCTTTGATCGCGTGTTTCTATCGTTTTTACTCCGTGTTATTTCCTTCTCCTTACCTCGTGCTATTCTCATACTGTTCTCATCTGACTTCGTGTCGTTCTCTTTGTAGTGTTAGCTTTGTTACTGTGGTACCTCGTGTCTTTCTCAGTATAGTGCACCTATTGTTGTTCCTACACACCTCGTGCAGTTTTAGTTTTTGTGGCCCTGAGTTTTAATCGTTTTAATTCTTTGCAGGAGAAGAAGAAAAATAAAAAGAAGAAGGTGGTCCGAGGAAGAATATTCCCCAGTGACTGGGAGGCACGTGATCCGAGGCTGGAAGGGCAGACAGGATTGTGACACGTGTGCTGAAGCTGGCTGAGAGACTGACACGTGGCCACAAGTTCTGGGCGGGAAATGAGAAAGCCACACGCGCCCAGTGCTACCCTCCTGCTGGCTGCTGCTTATAAAAGGAAGCCTTCATCCAACAGATGAAGGATCATCGAAGAAGAAGTCTGGAGAGCAGAAAGTCCTTCGATCCAGAAAAAGAAAAGAGGAAGAAAAAGAGAAGAAGAGAGAATAGCAGAGAGCGTGAGCGGAAGAGAATAGAGGAGCAGAGATCGAGAGAGTAAAAGAGCGAAAGAAGAAGAAAAGAAAGAGAAGAAGAGCAGAAGGAGAAGAAGAGAAAGAGAGAGTTAGAGAGCTCGTGAGGGTAAAGAGAAAAAGAAAGTGAGAGAGAAGAGAAGAGGAAGAGAAGCTTACCTGAAAATCTATCTACTGGACCATGGATCAAATCCAGGCCAGTGTGGACGCACTTTTTGTTTAATAAAATCGTTGTTTATTTGTTTATTGGCGTTTATTAAGTGCGTGGGCGTGCCAGTCACAAAGTGACGATTTATTGTGCGCTCGATCTGACTAATCAGACGATTGTGTGGTTCGTGTCGGGACTGGAACCCGCCGCGCCATAAAGGTCACGGCGTCATTTACATCCCCTCGGAGAGGGGAACACCCTTGATTAATCGCCGGGAAAAGGGGCCTCATGGCCAGGAAACTATATCGAGAGAAACAAGCCGATAGCGGTCTCGAATCAGTCGGAAAGCCCTATGTCTAGGGAAACAAGCATTCGAAATATGTCGGTCACTCAAGGGACCGTTTTTGGTATTCGGACGAGCGTCCGACTTTAGAGAATCGTGATCATCACGGGGAAAACGGGAGCGTATGTATGCCGGGGTACGGCGAGTTTATTGTTGGAAGGGATAGGAGACATTCGGTTGAATCCCGATTAGAGCGGTCGAAAACCGATAAGTTTGTTCACCCGGTGTAAGACCAAGCTACGACCATACAACAGTGGGCCCCCCGCAGTCGAAGTCAGGCTCGCGTGGGCATCATTAATATTTCCGGTGCCAAGAGGGCAACGAGAGGATGTCCTGGGACAAGATCTGAGAACCAATATGCGTTCGAAGAGAGCGGGCTATAGGCCGAGGATATGGGTCAAGCAATGACCATGATCGGGGCAGACCCGAGGTCTAAGCATGGCCCACATAGGCCTTATTGATATTCCCATGTATAGGGTCCAGGGATGACGAGATCCTTCTCGTCCCATTCAGATTTTGTCGGTCACTCATGGACCCCTTTATGTTCGGACAAAGGTCCGTGTTTGTAGCATAAGAGACGGTGACAAATCGTACAAGTACCTACCATGAGTACGGCAAGTTTAATACAAGTGCGGGATCAGATCCCAGTATATGCATGTCGGTCACTAACGGACCATTCAGCATTCGGACAAAAGTCCATATTCGAAGCATCGAAGGTAACAATAACGACATTCAGATATCTGCCGTAGGTACGGCACATTTCATGTGGGTGCGGGATCGGATCCCGGAAGAAGTGGGTCAAGCTGATGAACTATCGGCCCAAGAGGTGCACGGATCATGACCATGTCGGGAGTCCCGAGGGCTACCGAGATCCAAGTCCGATGCCATGGGGCGTCATTGCCTTTCTCTTCACGCATAGTGTTGGGAAACAAAGGTTCCAAGGTATACGTGCGTGTCGGTCGGACCATTCGTTGTTCGGACGTGAGTCCATGTTTGAAGCATCGAAGACGATGATAAAACCGTGCAAATGTTTGCCGTAGACACGACAAGTTTAATGCGGGGTTGCGGGATTAGATCCCGGGAGAAGCGGGCCGAGTTAACGAACTATTGGCCCGAGATGTGTTCGGATCATGACCATGTCGGAGGTTTCGAGGTCCACATCCGATACCACAAGGCATCATCAATTTTCTCTTTGCACCCAGCCCGGGGGTGTGGATTGTTAAGTGTAAAGCCAAAACTCGAAAAACATGCGCCCTCGCACGCGGATCGACCTGCGCGGTCAGGTCGTGGGGGTCAAGGGGGCAACGCCCCTTGGGGGGGTTTCCGGGGGCAGCGCCCCCGGAACAAAATTTAGATTATGGAAAGGGGAAACCTTTTTTATTAGTTTTATTCATTAGCTTTAAGTCTTTTCTCTCATTTGATTAGTCATTCTTTTTCTTTTAGGTACGCCGGTTAAGGGAGAGGGCCAAGGGAATGGGGCGTGCCGGATTAGTATCAAGAGGAGTGGCGTGCCGGTTTAAGTGTATTAAGAGGGGCGCGCCGGTTAAGGATGTTAAGGGGGGGCGCGCCGGCTCAAGATGTTAAGGGGGGGCACGCCGGTTCTATGGCAAGAAGGAAGAGGTTCCAAGGACGCACCGGAATAGGCAATGAACAGTATAGCGTGCCGGTTTAATGGGCTAATGCAAGGGGGCGCGCCGGATAGCTGCAAGGAAAATAAAATGGGTTTTGAGTGTGGGGCTAAACCGGCGCGGGGGGGTACCGCGCCGGATTAGCCCGCGCCGGATTAGGGCGCGCCGGGTTAAGCTTCTAGGAGGTTTTCTTTCATTCTTTTGCTCTGTTTCTTCTTTCTTCAAACTGTAAGTTAATCTGTTGATTGATTTGTTCACCGAATTGGTGGATTAAGTTTGTGGAGATGGAGTTTAAGAGTTTGATCATTTGTTAAGGTGAATTGTCATGAAAATCCGAGTGTTTTATTAGACGTGTTCGTTGTGTAGGGTCGCTCAGTTTGGTTCAGAGGCTTCAAGCATGTGATGCTCTGGCCCTCAGAGAATAGCTTGTTCGTTTGTTCCTGGCGAAAAATGGGCAGCACCTCCCCCGGACTGAGGCTTGCCAGAGACAAATAGGGGAACACCAAGCGGAGCAAAGCTCCAGGGTGAACCTCAAAACTCGGAGTGAGGCCTCCGTTAACCCGTAAGTGCATGTGGAGACTCGAGGACAAGCCTTCAAGAGTTCCAGCAACTCAGGGTGATGATCTCGTAGGTGGGACAGGTGTATGCCGTAAGAGGCCATGGATATTCATCCGTCGACGAACTCCTTCGAAAGGCCATGCTACGGAGGAGCATGCTTCGAAGGGCCCTGGATGAGGAGGAGGAGGAAGGGGAAAGAAGAAGAAAGACAAAAGATCGTGTTTGCCAATAAGGGGCCTTCTGTTTATTCATCCACCAAAGGGGGGAAAAACGGCTCAAGCCCAAGAAATTTCATCTCCACAGAGGAGAAATACATTACAGAGGGAGAAAAAAGGGGGAAGAGATACACGGACGGGGGGAACAGAGCACAAGCTCTTCCCCCCCCAGCTCACCTCTCACTCTCAACCTCACTCTCTTCTTCTTCACCTCACGGGCGCAGGGACGGGGGGCTTCTTCTCTTCGGGTGGCATTTTCTTCTTCTTCTCTTCGATGGCCAGCCATCAGCCGAATGAACCAACCCGAACCTCTTCCTTCTTTAGACTTGCCATTTTATAGAATGGGCATTCAGGAGTGTTCCCGCCACTTTCACCTCGTCCGCGTCGAGGTCTGAAATCGACGTGCTACGCTGGACGCTGCCGGTTTGTGCCGTACGCTGTCGTTCATCCGAGGATGGGATATTCATAGATTTGTCGGGCGATCTGCTGCTACTGCTGCCACCGTCGATGCATGCCTTCGCCACTGTGCTGTCGAACGGATGTGGAAACACGGCTTCAGAGCATTGAATGCCCATGGAGACAGAGCTTCAGAGCATTGAATGCCCTCTAGGCACCAGGCTAATACGAAAACAGGGTATCGGCTGGCGGATGGGATGTTATTTGAGTTAAACCGGCATGGTGTTGAGCGCGCCGGATTAACAACATAGAAAGGGGCATGCCGGCCTAGCATCAGCAAGGGGCGCGCCGGAATAAGCATAAGCAAGGGGCGCGCCGGATTAAGCATAAGCAAGTGGGCGCGCCGGTTTAAGGCCAAGCAAGGGCGCGCCGGTTTAAGTGCAGGCTACGCCGGTTTAGAATTCATCTTGGCTTCGCGGCTATTCAGACGGACGTTTGTCCTCCCATGCTGCTTTAGCTGTAATGCACCACCTCCGGGGTGTTTAGTTCGGGGCCTCTGAATCCCGATTCTGAGCTTTGAGTGATCTCCGACGCGTGCCGGACATGTGTTCGAATTCTTGAGTTTCTTTTGATTCGACCGTTGGGAATGCCGACTGGAGAGTGGGGGCCATCTCTTCAGCACGGGGGGCTTCTTTGTTGGGTGGCAGAGCACCGGGCAGGTATTCATCCTTCTTGGAGGAAGCATAGGGTTTATTCAGCCTTCCCGTCTTTGACTCACTCTTGAGTGCTAAGATGTGCATGCTATATGATCATCATCATTTTTTTTTTGACGTCCACAGCCAGTCAGCTCCATGCGAGCCACATCTATGTTATTTGTCTTTACAGCTTTCTGATCGCTGTGTATTTTCCCTATCTTATTTTTCCTTTTTCATTTGGTTAGCTTTGTACTTCCGATCCTCTAGATTGAGGTCGAGTCCCTCCTGGTCTGGAGGAAGAGAGGTCTGCGACCTCTAGTTTGCAAGTGACTGGAAGTCACTTGTGTGTTTCCCTCCGATTTGGAGGAAGGGAGATCTGATCTCCGGTTCTGGGCTTGTGGGTTGCAAGTCCAGGGGTCCCTCCGGTTGGAGGAAGAGAGGTCTTCGACCTCTGGTTTGCTGGTGACGGGGAGTCACTGGTGTGTTCCCTCCGGTTTGGAGGAAGAGAGACTTTGCGTTTCTGGTTTCCAAGTGATTGGGAGTCACTTGGGGTGTCCCTCCGGTTGGGAGGAAGAGGGGAGTTTGTTCCCCTGGTCAAGCTGTGTGTCAGCACCTGTTGCAGACTGAGTCTGCTTGGTTCTAGCATTGGCTAGTGAAGCCTCACTCCGGTTGGGAGTGAGGGGTGGATGTAGGTCTGGAGGACCGAGCCACCTAAAAAATCTATTGAGCAATGATTTGCTTTGTGTGCTTGCTTCCGCTAGATGCTTGGATAGGCACGCTCTATGTGTTTGCTCATAAGTTTAATTGAATTTGTTTCATTCTGTGATTGCGTCTAGCATCTGAGTTTTTAATTGGCCATTATTCATAGAAGGATACATTCACCCCCCTCTGTATCCGGGCCTAGCACCCTAACAGTTGGTATCAGAGCGGTGTCTGCATACAAGGTCCAGCGACCTGCAGATTCGGTCTTGCAGTCTTAGGTGCTAATTTGTTTTTAGTGCATCAATACTCCTGTTACATTAATCTGTTGTGTTCTCATGGCTCATCCACCGATTTTCAGTGGTACGTATTTTAATGCATGGTTCGCTAGTCTGAAGAATTATATCAAATCTGTGAATCCAGACCTGTGGAAAGTAATTTCACACGGTCCTCATGAACTACCAAAGAAAAAGTCCAAATGGACTGACAGTCACAAGTCTAAGCATGAAGAAAATCAGATAGCTATAAATCTGATGAAGGCAGCTACTGATAGAGCTTTCCATTCATGTTTCTTTGATTACAGTTCTGCTAAAGATATTTTGGATACACTGAAGCGAATTCAGGAGATAGATGTGGACAGTTGCATGATGGTCAACAGAAGCAATCAAAGTGGCATCGATCAAGGCAGCAATCAAAATGAAGAAGATGATGATGATGAGGTAAATGTCTTCGAGAATTTTTCTCTAGAAGATTGGGAGAATGCATATGCTGAATTATTTGAATCTCATGAACAGTTAAGAAAACAATACAAAAAATTGAAGAAGAATAGTAGGTCAGACAGTTTCAATTCTCCATGTAAAAATTGTGCTGAACTAAAAAATGTTCATGATACTTGTATGTCTGATATTCAAATGCTAAAGAAACAAATTTCCTTGCTGAAAATTGAGAATCAAGATCATGTAAAAGAAAACTCTGAACTTGAGAAGAAGCTTAGCCAAACTTGTCATGAGTCTGTTCAGAGTAAAGATTTACTGAAAGAAGTTGAATGTGTTAAATCTGATCTAAACAAGCTGAAATCAGAAAATGATTCTCTTAGAGGGTTCTCCAAAGAAAATGAAGAAAAATCAGAGAAACTTAAAAAGGAGAACAAATTGCTGATTGAAAAACTTAATGCCATAAAGTCTGTAAACATAGAATTACAGAAAGATCTTAAAAAATAGCAAAAAGATATGAAGGAAATTGAAAATGGAAGAAAGTATGAAGCCAATTCAGAAGATCAGCTTCTAATAAATGAATTGGTTCAAAATGATAAGCTTAAAGAAGAAGTGGAAAAATTAAAATTGTTAAACAGTGCCATGTCTGAAAGACTTCTCACATTAGAGAAAGGAAAAGTAGTCTGTACAAACGAGACTGAAGAGGTAGACGAACTGAGAAAGGAAATTGAAGAATACAAAACAGCTAACAAGGTTTTGAATGAAGCTGTCAATTGTAGTGAACAAGAGATCTCTAGTTAAGAAATTCACATTGCATCTCTTGAAAATGAAATTCAGGATCTGAAAAGGTCTTTGTCTAAATTTGTTGATGGACAAGAAAATCTGGACAGGTTGTTAGGAGTTAAGGCTAATACTCAAAAGGAAGGGCTAGGCTACAACAATGTCAATAAAAGGGCTTTCAAAAACAAGCTAATGACATCTTTCATTAAAGCTTCAGATGTAGCCACCACCTCAGAAAATAAACAACCAAATGTTCAGAAGAATCAGAAACAAACTGAAAAGTTGAAAAAGGTTGATGGATCCAAGCTGTAAACTGTTTTCATTAAAACTTCTGAATAGGAAAAGCCTTCTACCTCATCTCCACCTCAGTACAAGGCTAAGAAAACAGGAAAATAGGATAAAAATTAGAAAAGGACTGTGAATCAGAAAATAAAGGAAAAGGGTTCATCAGTGCACATTGATCACAGTACTCACACACATTCATATGCATCCAAAAAGAAAATGATATGTCATTACTGTCATAAACCTGGCCATTTGATGCATGAATGTAGATTGATGAAATCAGATGATCTGAAAGCTAGAAAAATGGATGGTAGGAATTCACAGGTCAATTTCCCTGTCCCTCAGAAAAGGAGTGTCACATGTTCAAATTGTGGGAAATTAGGACACTCAATTGCTCATTGCTGGTTTGCAAGTGGTAAGAAAACCTTTTATCCATATCATACTAAATCCTCTGCAAACCAATATGTTCCTAATAAAAACAAACATGTTTCAATGAACCAGCACATCATCTGTTTTAACTGCAACAAAATTGGTCACAAGACCTCTGAATGTTGGTCAGGCTCCTTTAAAAGAAATTCTCTCAAATGCTCTCACTGTGGAAAGCATGGCCACAGGGTAATTGACTGTTGGCATATTCAGGGTAGAAATGTGAATCTCAAACATGCTAAATTCCCTGTAAAACAATTTGCAAAACTTTCATGTTATAACTGTGGGAAGCCAGGCCACAGAGCAGGAAATTATTGGCATGTTCAAAATAACTCTGCTAAACTCCATGTTGTGAAATTTACATGCCATCATTGTGGAAAGCCAGGTCACAGGGCTGCAACCTGTTGGCTGGCAGGATATCAAAATCAAACTGGTTTTGGTAAACAGAATTTTTATTCTGTTAACAAAAAATCTCATGTATATGCACATAGAATTCATGCTAACAAGAATGTGCATAAATCAGATCTGAAAACTACTGCTCCTTGCTATCAAGTTAAAAATGTGCTAAGAAAACCTGCTAGAAGTAATAATATCATGTCAGGACCCAAGACTTCTTGGGTACCTATTTGTGCGAAATAACTTTGCTATGCAGGTGTGCCTTGGGACTGGAATAAAAGGGGTAATGATCCAAGGCACTCAAGAATGAAAAACCCCATTCTCACACTTTTCAGGTAATCTCTCTGCATTTCCTATTTTGAAACTCATTGCATATCTGATTTGATGTATTCCTGCATATCTGCCACTTGTAGACGTTTGACAATTGTTGAAATGCATAAATACTGAAAACAAATTGCATCCTGAATAATCTGAACTGCTTATGTATGTGGCTTGAAATTTGTCTATTGCACAGTTCATTAAAAATCTGTCCATTACATCCTGAAAAATCTGATAAGCTGAAATTGATCCATGCATGCTGCACATGTTGAAAAATCTGATAGGACAGTCTGATTGTGCACAAGTCACAATATCATTTGGTTTCATATGTTCAGTTTTCAGTGCAAACATTACATGTTTTCAGGGGGAGTTAATTGCATGTCTTTGCATAGCATTCAGTGTTGAGTCTTTGCATGCATGTAGTTAATTGCATTGCATTTCCTTAGATTGAAAATGCTAAAAAGATTGCCTAAATGCATGTTGTCAGGGGGAGTCAATGCATTGCATATAGGTTTTGTATCATTTGGCTTCAGATTTCTATCAGTCTTTCATGAAGATTTCAATGGGCTATCTCGATCATAAATCTGAAAACTTTTGATCTAAGAAATCTTCTTATACATTTTTATGAATATCTGAAACAACTCAGGTGGTTTAAGTTTAATGTACTCATGAGTTTGGCTTTAAAATCTCTTAAAAATATCTGATGCATGTTTAATAAACCTTAACCATCTGTTTCATGTTGAGTCTTGTGAAAACTTCTGAAATCTGCACTCTTGAATACATAACTTCAACTGATTAAGTACATGAAATTATTATTGACTTGAAGCAATGAATTTTTCTGAAAAGTCTAAAGGGTAATATCTGTCAGAGCAATGACCTTGGTCACTGAGAAACACATGTCCAAAGGACTGTGTCATGAGGTACCATAGTTAACTCTGATCAAGAATTCATTGAAATTCAGGCAGAGCAATGGCATGCACACTGAGAAATACAATTCACTCATCAAGAAATGATTTGCAGTGTGTCATGATGTGTATATGCTATCTCTGTTCATATAAAGCATGACAGTTAGTCACACTAAGTGCTTAGGGATATTGGCATCTGATCAAGGTATATCCTCTAGTTACAAGGTGTGCACTGAACTAGAGTGCTCGTAAAATTTGTAGCATGAAAAATTGTTGAACGAATTGAAATATCTGAATATTGATGCAAAAATCAAATTACTACAACCCTAGACAAAATCATATGACTTCATAATTGCTTGATTTCAATTCTGATGCATGTAATTCTGAAAGAAGTCAATAAATTTGATTGTGTAAGACAAAGGGAGGATAATCAAGATAAATATGAGGGCTTGGTTCATTTTTATTAAAACATGGTTTTAGATATCAATACATAATTTTATTGATAAACTCTGCATACATCATGTTTAAACCATGCTGTTCAAAAAGCTCATTCATAAGCCCCTATAATGGAAGACTTTGAAAACTTATGTTTTAGATTTATGAGATTGATATCTCTTTGAAAATCTGGCTGAAATTCTTCTGTTTGGAGCATCCTTGAAAAAAAAAAAATCTGTTAACTGAAAGTCTTCTGCTCATGAGATTGATGTTCTTGGCTCATTGACCTGAACTTCTCCTTATTTGCCCCTGTGGTCTCCTCTCATCTATCTCATAAGATTCCACTTATTGAGGGGGAGCTTCCATGTCATGCATCACTTGCATATCAATTGGCATCTATTCAGGGGGAGCATTCCTTGTCATATTGAATCATGTTCATATCATTTGTGACCTTGCATTCAAATCCCTCATGATCAGATTCATGCATGATCAACAAAAACTGTATAGTCAACTCCTTTCTTATCAGTTGACTGATTCCACTTGCATTTTTCTGACCATACAAATGTGAGGTGCCACTCCCATTATTACCTTGTTCACTTGCAGTCTTCTGAACCTCAGAATTTTTATGATGGTGGATTTAAGATTGATTCCTGAGATGTATTTCTCTCCACACTGTTGGAATCTTCCATCTTGTTCTGCAATAAGTTCTGATTCTGTGGTACTTTCACCAGAATTCAGATTCTTTGTAATGGCTGATTTCATATTGATTTATTAGATAACCAGAGTCCATTCCTGTGCTTTAGGGGGAGTTATGGTTTATTAACATCTAAAGGGAGAGTAGTCAATCATGCATGTTGATAGGGGGAGAGCTGTTTCATTGTCATAAGGGAGATCTTCATTTTAAAGAACCATGACTCATTCTCTGCATTTATGTGCTGCATTTGACTATCAAACCATTTCCCTTCTTTTTGATTATGTCAAAGGGGGAGAATAGTTTGATGAGTCAGTGTGACTCATTATGTTGCCATCATCAAAAAGGGAGAGATTGTTGTGCCCCTTGTGCTTTGTTGATGATGTGGTATTTTAATGATAGCAACATGAATGAGTCACCACATTGTCTTTAATATGTCTGATCCTTTCTATGGGAGATTGCATGAGTGTGCTATGTCTGAATTGTGAAGAATGCATGTGTATGCTTGAGTCATGCTGTGATATATTGGCTTGTGCTTGATTTCTGTTCTGTGCATTGCTTCTCTGCTGATATGTTCATGCATTGTCTTAGGCTAAGTCTGTACAGCCTACGTCTCTTGCAGCGTCAACGCTGTGAGCAATCTCAAGTCTGCAGCGTCAACGCTGTGAGTATGCACTTTGTTTCAGGTTCTTCAAGTCTATACAGACTTTAGCGTCTCGTTTAGCGTCTAAGGCAAAGTCTACACATTGGCTAAGTGTGTACATCGCTTACATCTCTTGAGACCAAATCCATACATCGTGAAAGTCTATACACTCCTCTTGGCCTTAGCATCTGTTTTGAAGTCCATACATTGGTCTTCAGTTCAAGTTTGTATAGCGACGTTCTCTTTGGAAAGTCTGTACAGCGTCAAGTCTGCACATTGGGGTTTCACGAGAAGTCTACACATTGGTCTCCACCTGAAGTCTATACATTGGCTAAGGGTCTTCAAGTCCATACACAGTTGTCTGATGCATATTGTTTGAAGTCTGTACAACATGCCTTGTTGTTCACAACTTTCTTGTTTGTGACTTCCCTAGTGTTTTGATGATGAGCATCAGTATGTTAAGTATTCTCATTTTAATCAGATATCTTACGTAATGTTATGCATTTGAAATTTCCATGATTAACAGGAAAACTGCTATGAGGTAGTACCTTGCATGTCCGTACTGTTCCTTTCTTACTTCGTGTTGTTTGTGTTTACTACACTTCGTGTTGTCCGTGTTGTACCTCGTGTTGTTCCAACTATGTTTGTTGGTTGTCTTCGTGTCGTTATCTGTTCCATCGCGTGTTGAACACTGCAGCACCTCGTGTTGCTTTCTGTGCCATCTCGTGTCGTTTCTTCAGTATTTAGTTGCTCAACTCGAGTCATCCTTTTTATCTTTGCTCTTGTATTTTCGTGTCATTTACTGTAGTTACTCGAGTCATTTTTCCGGCTTTCACTGCTTTATCACGTGTCGTTGTAGCTGTTCCTGTTTTCTATCTTCGTGTTGTTTTTCCTAGACCCCGTGTCCTTTTTGCTTTGTGACCACACTTCGTGTCGGTTTCTGTTTTCATCTTCGAGTTGGTTTTAGTCCGTGTCATCCTCGTCTTCGAGTCATTTGTAAGTTCGAGCAATTTTGTATTCGTGTTGCTTTTTGTGTCTTCGTGTTGCTTCTTTCTATCTTCGTCCAAGGATCCTTTGATCGCGTGTTTCTATCATTTTTACTCCGTGTTATTTCCTTCTCCTTACCTCGTGCTGTTCTCATACTGTTCTCATCTGACTTCGTGTCGTTCTCTTTGTAGTGTTAGCTTTGTTACTGTGGTACCTCGTGTCGTTCTCAGTATAGTGCACCTATTGTTGTTCCTACACACCTCGTGCAGTTTTAGTTTTTGTGGCCCTGAGTTTTAATCGTTTTAATTCTTTGCAGGAGAAGAAGAAAAATAAAAAGAAGAAGGTGGTCCGAGGAAAAATATTCCCCAGTGACTGGGAGGCACGTGATCCGAGGCTGGAAGGGCAGACATGATTGTGACACGTGTGCTGAAGCTGGCTGAGAGACTGACACGTGGCCACAAGTTCTGGGCGGGAAATGAGGAAGCCACACGCGCCCAGTGCTGCCCTCCTGCTGGCTGCTGCTTATAAAAGGAAGCCTTCATCCAACAGATGACGGATCATCGAAGAAGAAGTCTGGAGAGCAGAAAGTCCTTCGATCCAGAAAAAGAAAAGAGGAAGAAAAAGAGAAGAAGAGAGAATAGCAGAGAGCGTGAGCGGAAGAGAATAGAGGAGCAGAGATCGAGAGAGTAAAAGAGCGAAAGAAGAAGAAAAGAAAGAGAAGAAGAGTAGAAGGAGAAGAAGAGAAAGAGAGAGTTAGAGAGCTCGTGAGGGTAAAGAGAAAAAGAAAGTGAGAGAGAAGAGAAGAGGAAGAGAAGCTTACCTGAAAATCTATCTACTGGACCGTGGATCAAATCCAGGCCAGTCAGCTCCATGCGAGCCACATCTGTGTTATCTGTCTTTACAGCTTTCTGATCGCTCTGTATTTTCCCTTTCTTATTTTTCCTTTTTCATTTGGTTAGCTTTGTACTTCCGATCCTCTGGATTGAGGTCGGGTCCCTCCTGGTCTGGAGGAAGAGAGGTCTGCGACCTCTAGTTTGCAAGTGACTAGAAGTCACTTGTGTGTTTCCCTCCGGTTTGGAGGAAGGGAGATCTGATCTCCAGTTCTGGGCTTGTAGGTTGCAAGTCCAGGGGTCCCTCCGGTTGGAGGAAGAGAGGTCTTCGACCTCTGGTTTGCTGGTGACGGGGAGTCACTAGTGTGTTCCCTCCGGTTTGGAGGAAGAGAGACTTTACATTTCTAGTTTCCAAGTGATTGGGAGTCACTTGGGGTGTCCCTCCGGTTGGGAGGAAGAGGGGAGTTTGTTCCCCTGGTCAAGCTGTGTGTCAGCATCTGTTGCAGACTGAGTCTGCTTGGTTCTAGCATTGGCTAGTGAAGCCTCACTCCGGTTGGGAGTGAGGGGTGGATGTAGGTCTGGAGGACCGAACCACCTAAAAAATCTGTTGAGCAATGGTTTGCTTTGTGTGCTTGCTTCCGCTAGATGCTTGGATAGGCGCGCTCTATGTGTTTGCTCATAAGTTTAATTGAATTTGTTTCATTCTGTGATTGCGTCTAGCATCTGAGTTTTTAATTGGCCATTATTCATAGAAGGATACATTCACTCCCCTCTATATCCGGGCCTAGCACCCTAACATAATTAACAAAAGAGTTTTTATAAATTGAAACTCTAAGCTAAGATGACTGTAACGATCTATCGTAAGACCGCCACAGCCATGTAACGCATGGGCACTCGACCGTTACATTCCTGTTAGTTCCGTAAGTGATGGGACTCATGAAAAGATTAGAACTTGATGTTCCTATCCACTATGATCGACTTGGGAAGGATTGTAAAGACTCTAAGGACTCTTAGAGATTAGGATTTGATGAAATAAGGACTCTAAACTCGATCTAATCCTCAAACCCTAGCCTAAACTCTATAAATAGGGCATAGTTCTGAACTGTGCGACCCTTACTTTTTGGACGTAAAGAAACAAGGTAAGGAGTCATTATCTCAGGTAAGTTCTTTAGATCAATTTGTTTACAATACTTTAGACTAACTCCCCTCCGAATTTCACATCTTTAGGTCAAGAGTGCGTGGAGTTAGAGCCTAAAGAAGTTGCTGAAAAAGTCACAAGGGAAGGAAGGGATCTAGGGCAGGGTTCTCAACCAAATTTAGAAACTACAGTCTAAGTAAGAGGTAGGTTATCTCATGAACGGCAAAAAATAGCATGATAGGACTAAAAGCCCTCTGGTTTGATTGAATTCCATGCATTATAGAGCATTGATTTCAAGTTTTATTTATTCTATGCACATCATGCACCTCTTAGCCAAATTAAGAAATTAAAACATGACTATTCATCTATTCATGATTACCTATGCATGTAGATGGCCTTACTTCGTTAACATGACTAGAAACTCATCATATTTTGATAAAAGACATGATGTGAGTTGATCTCTTAGTTTCTATGATTGTTTTCTATTAGCAGATACTGTAACGCATTAGCATAGGACCGTCACTTTCAAGTAACGGCCCTACGACAGACCGTTACACACTCTGTGATATTTTAATTGCACTGTTGTTTCTAACGCGTTTGGACAGACGCGTTACAATCATGTAAAGGCTGGGTCCTGACCGTCACTTTCACTGTGACGCCCCATCTCCAGACCGTTATATCCTGTGTTCTGTCAACCCTATGACTGAATACAACCTGCCAATCTTATTATGGTTAAAACCTAGTTACCTAAGTTTTAAACCTAATCATGTGATTTTAAGGATATTTGATTATTCATGATAGGTATTGCATGTTTTGTCGTCACTTCTACTTAAGTTATGTTAAACCAAATTCTATAGTTTTGTACTATAAAGCATGACTTTTTAACATTGTATTGACGGAGTTTTTATCATAATGTTCACATTGAATATACATATCTCTCTCTATCAATAGAGTCAATTCTATAAGTACATGGCACATATTCCGGTATGTTGTCATTAGTTCACACTTCGCACTATAGGAACACAATCTTGGACATGAGGACCTCTTTATTGGATAATCCTTCCAATGGACTAGGAAATCATTGTTTCAAGGCCTCCGTAATTCTCCGCGAGCCTGGGATTCTCACTAGGACGCCGAGTTGGTTGTACCAATGAAAGCCCATTAATTAGAACACTCTATAGTGGTTTTGATTCTTGAAATGTAACGGACTTGAATTGGACCGTCAGGCTCACGTAACGGCCCAGTGCCAGACCGTCACATTCCTCTGAGTCTATTTTTATCTTTCTGGACTCGGATCACTGTAACGGCCCATTACTGGCGCGTTACATAATGTAACGGCCCAGCGTATGACCGTTACATAGCTTGTTTATGTTAACCCAAGGTTTGACCAAGGGTTGATATTCCAATGATTCTAGACAAACCTTGATGATCTAGAACTTGTCATATTGCTTAAATTGATCTAAAAGAAATGGAAGTTAAGGAAAATACCGTTATGCTGTCGATTTATTCTTTAAGCATAACTTAGTTCAAATATCATTCTTGATCTCATATATTCAAAATTGAAGCATTCATTCATTGATTATTGTTATCATGGAATTATTGGAAGTGCTATATTCTTGGCCATACTTTACTGTTATACTACGTGGAAGTAGCTTAATTTATAACTGAAGATGCGATCTAGCACTGATTGTGTTCAAGGGCTCTATGCTAGTCCCCTCGGCTGATTGCCGGAAACATACTATTTTATAAACCATGGGGTATGATGCTACTGGCGTCGTATTACGCTGGGAGTACTATTTCTATAAATAAGTGAAGATCCAAAGCACGACATGACATTCTTGCTTGATATTCCACAGTAATTCACGAAGCACTTGCTCTTAAGTATAAGATGCTAAAGTGAGGAATATGTGGCTTTCTAATACAATCTCGTTACATTCTTGTTCATGGAAGGCCAATATCATGTTCTTGTTATATTCTTGCTAGCCCATTCTTGATCATTCTATCTTACATGGTTATCTTGTTTCTATTGATTTGATCGCATGATTAATTCGCATTCGCATGATTTTACCTTAATTCTTTAGAGCAAAAATGATAATTACTTAAATAGTACCTTCATGTTGATGCGAAGATACCTACTGGGCAAGTGTGCTCATGACCTATTTTCCAATGTTTTTCAGGAGAGGGAAATAGTTCGGATTCGGATTCGGGCTATACTAGTAGTGGATCCAGAAGCGAGTGAAAGTGTTATAAAGATGAGAATGAAGACTTAGAAAGTTAAAGTGTCTATATTGAGTCAATATAATTTTTCTATTTCTTGAGTCTAGTATAATGGAAATCAAATTAGTGATTGTATCTTGAATATTGATCATTTATGAAATAAAGTTGGAGTTTGAATATTATTGTGCAATTGCATTTATTTATGTGATTGTCTTGCGCTTTGATTGATTCTTGCTTGCGAGAGGCTTACCATGCCAGCTGTTCGCGCTCCCCGAGCGAGTCTTCTGCTGTAATTAAAGGCTCGGGGCGTGACAACGGCTATCCTAGCTTGTGGGGGCTCGAGTGAGATGATGAAGTGTTTGCGTTGGTTTGGGGGCGTCCTTCTGAGCTAGGTGCCATCGATCTAAGCTCAGGAACTTCTGAGGGATAGGTCCTGGTGTCGACTGACTTAGGTAAAGGTCCCGTTCCCCAACGGGGACGGTTCGCTCTCCCAGCCTCCCTCTATCATTGCTGCCAACGCTAATGACTCAGCCTGTTCGGGACGAGTTCAGTTGATGCTCCCCTCCGATGCTCCTCAAATGCATAGACTCCTGAGCATGATTGCCATAGGCTTTTGATCATGAATGCATAGACTTCCGAGCATGGTTGCCATAGACCAACAAGCATATCAACTCCGCTCATGCTATAGTCCTCGGACATGGTACAGTGCTCGAGCCTGCTATAGTGCTCGGCCGTGCTACAGTGCTCGAACATGCTATAGTGCTCGGACCTGCTGCAGTGCTCGATCCTGCTACAGTACTCGGACTTGCTACAATGCTCGGACATGCTACAGTGCTCGAACTGAATGCTTTCAAAGGGGGGTCAACTCTGAGTATCGACACCTTTGTGCTTCTTACGCGGTGGCTTTTGGCCCTTTCTCCCTCGGACCCTATGCATGGGGATATTAATAAGGCCTCCGTGGGTCATGCTTGAACCTTGGGATTATCGCATTATGGTCATAGTTGACCTTGTTGCTATGTAAGGACTAGGTGCAAAGGTACAAACCTGATTCAGAGGGGGGGGTGAATGAATCCCTCTTCAAAACTTTGCCCAATTTAAACAGTAATGGACAATGATGCGGAATTAAATCGTGTTAAACTCTACAGAATATTAGAGTCAATGGTGCACTAAATCAAACAATTGGACTGCTATAGTGCATACTCTTGAACAAATCTATACTGTTGACCGAACCCAATCAAGTGATCAAATGCAACTAAAACACTCAGATGGCTTGAGCAAATTGGCCACTCTCCAGTAACAATGATTAACTATTCAAAGTGAATCTCTCAAGACCAATATCAAATGAAAGATATGCAACCAAAATCCTCGCTAGATAGAAGATTCAGATCGAGCCTAAGCATACATCTAGCGGATCAGAGAAGACAATCAAACCACGATGGACAATGGATTTTTAGATGGTTCAGTCTACTGACCACAGACCTACGTCCATCCCCCACTCAAACCAGAGTGAGGCTTCCCGCTGATACACAGCTTAAACCGCTGGGCATCACAGCTTACCTACAACAGCTGAGCAACACACCTTGCTTCCGCTGAGCAATCACAGCTTGCTGTCCAGAGGAACCAATCCTCTGCGACCGCTGAGCAACACAGCTTGCTGACCAGAGGAAACAATCCTTTGCAACACTGGCACATAGCTTGAAACAACGGTTTAAAAGAAAAATAAAAGATGAAAAACACAACAACTGAAAGCTGGAAGAAATCGTAAAACAAATTTTGCTCTCTCAGGAGCTGACTGGCTTGGATCTGATCCAAATGCCAGGAAGATAGATCTTCAACGATGGCTTCACACTCATGAACTCCTCACTCTCATTTTCTTTCTCTATATAGCTCTGATCACACACTGGCTCTCTCTTCCTTTCTTCTCGTTCTTCTTCTGCTTCTCAGACTCCGGCTCACTCTTCTCTTCACTGCTACTCACTCTCTGATTCTGCTGTCCTTAATTTCCTAATTATCTATGTCTCCTTATCTCTGTCTTTTCTCTTTCTTTTCTCTCGTTCTCTTTTGTTCACATCTACTTTGATCGCAGAGAAGGTCTTCTTATATGGCTTCAGATCTGGGACCCACGAGCTCACACGTTGGGTGCATGGAGGGAGCACTCCCGCCAAGAGAATTCTGGAATGCCTTAGTCACGTGTCAACATCTTGGCGTTGTGTTTGACCACGTGGCAGATTCTTCCATCCGGTTTCTTGCCTCGGATCACGAACCCTTTAACCTGGTACTTTAACTTCCACGTGGAGTATGCTCACAGGTTGTAGGTTCGTCCAGCACATGCTTGACCAAGTTACTGGCCAGGGAAACAACTGGGACTGTTAGCTTTTCGTGCTAGCATCGACTTCATAAAGTAACGTTCGAATATGCACAGACCTTAGGTAGCATATAACAAAACATGCATAGTCATATAGCAAGACATGCACAGACAGTAGGTAATGTGTAACAAACTATGCATAGACCATGAGTGTGCAATATAAAGAAGTGTGCACTGACCTTGTATCACACAAGTAAAGAATGTGCAAGAATTTTGATAACATAAAGGAAACATGCATGGACTGTAAATGACACGCACTGACTTTAGACAAGGTAACACAGGGTGTGAACCGACATGAGTAGCACAAGTAAAGACTTGCACCGATCGTGAATTATACACAAGCTATAACTGCACCGACCTTGTGTATGAGCTGCCAAAGGTATGCACCGACTTGGTGCGTGCAGAACATAACCTGCACTGACTTTATGTGTGCGGGCAAGGTATGCACCGACTTGGAATATGCATGCTTCGGTAAAATGCATTGACTTCTATGTGAGACTTGTGTGTATATGTAACATGCACAGACTTTACTTTATGCAAACCAAACAAATGCACAGACCCTACCTAAGTGTAGTGACTAAAGTTGACCCGACCCTATGCCAGCCCGATGCAAAGATTGCACCGACCTGAATAGTGAAGTGAACAATCTTGCACTGGCAATGCACCGACCCTTGTGTATGCGCGGGCAAGAGATGCACCAACTTGTTCTATGACCTTGTATCGCTTCTAGGGCAAAGGTGCACCGACCTTCTTTCCTTCATGCACTTACCTCAACAGTGATGTTCATCGACTTAGTAGTGGAGACAATGCATGCACCGACCTAGACTATGCGAGATGAAGTAAATGTGTACAGACCTAAACATTGAAGTACACAAACCTTTATACCGGACTTGAATCTGCATAGACTTTAGCATCAACATGCACCGAGCTACGTGAGTAGAGCAGCCAAGTGTGCACCGACCTTCTATGAATACTAGCAGATATGCACAGACCTTTGTGAAGGTATGAATAGTAATAGCATCGATCTCTTCCATATGAAAGACAAAGCATGCACTGACCATGTATCATACAAGGCAAATGTGAACCGAGATTACTACGAAGCAACAAAACATGTGCAACGAGTTGAACAGTGTTTGACAGATATGTGTGTGCACCGTTCTCTTCATCCTTCAGCAAACCATGAAACCATACAAATGCAGCAAGCACACATGATATTAATGCACCGATGAAGCATAGTGTTTGACATCATCAAAATCACAGGGGTTCAACAATCTCCCCCTTTTTGATGATGGCAACATTATGAACACTGTGAGTGAACACTATGAGTCAAAGATAACATGCTGACTCCAAACTATTCTCCGCCTTTGATTTCATCAAAAAGGAAATAATAGTTTGAGAGAATCAGTAGATTGAGGTCCAAAACATGCAAGACTCCAAACCATTCTCCCCCTTTGTCCCTTTCCAAATGAAGTGAAGCTGATATACAGAGGGACTCAAGGAATCCTACTCCCCTTGAAAATGTGAGATAAGTGGAAGTGGGGATAGGAAGATGACAAACGACCAGACTAATCTCCCCTATTAATACTAGAAAGATAGTGATGATACAATCTCCCCTATTTGACAGAATAGAGGAATTTGAGTGAAAATTGTCATCAAACATTCAGATTTAAATCTGATACCAATTTATGTGGAAAGAGATATCAGCAAAAACACAGGATCAGTCATAGAAAATTTCAACAACATTTAGAAATTGAGCATGGAATGATCAAGAATCGTGAGTAGAAAGTTGAGCACATTAATGACTGGATTGCCTATGAATAGATGAGGTAGAAGGATTTTCAATAGGATACCAAATTCATAAATCTTAATAACCGAATTTTAAACTCTTCTATTATAAGAGATTATGAATGATTCTAAATAGACCAGCATGATTTAAGCATGATGTATATGTTGGGTCCCGTAGTGCAAGAACACGGATCTAGAGGGGGGAGTGAATAGATCCTACTACTGTAAACTATGTCCGATTAAAAACATAAACTAGCGCACAGCGGAATTAACAAGATTGATAAGATTGAGGAAATTAATCTAAACAGATTTAAACTTAATTCACTCAATCTCACCGAGCTCACACGATTGCATAAACAGATAAGATAGTGAAGCACACAATCACAAAGATCAAACCACAAGACACGGGGATTTTTAAGGTGGTTTGGGACCACGACGGGCTCCCTACGTCCACCCCTCACCAAACCCGGTGAGGCTTCACTCGGGGATAAATCCCCAAACGGAGACGACGCTCCAAACACACACGGGACGACGCCCGCGCACACACGAGGACACGCCCCAACACACACACAGACGGAGATGAAGTCTCCCACACGATCCGATGACCGGATCACAAACACACATACGATCTGACGACCGGATCACAACACACACACACACGCTGCAACAACCGCAACACAATGACACAAACACGATCGCACGAAGGCGATCAAACACGACCGTATACACAAACGGTCACACACACAAATATCTCTAGTGTTCAGAAAATAAACACAAATATTCAAGCATGCTCAAACCCAAAATATAGATCATAGAACACATCACAAAGAACTGATAGAAGACATAGAAGTAGTCCCCCTTTGTATTTCAAGGCCTGTTGATGTTGTTCCTTGAACCACGAGTTGGAGGGAAGCCGGATGAAGATGATTCTTACGTCCTCTTGATCCTCTCTTTGACTCGCACCTTTTCTTCTTCTTCCACGATCTCCAGATCTTCACGGAAGTAGATGATCTCCTCATTGCAAGAGCTCCACCACGTTCTCCCCTTTTCTTCACCTATACGAATGAACAAATGAGCATTAGGGTTAATCAACTCCCAAATTCATAACTCTTATATAAGCAACTCAAGGGGTGGAGAAAAGACTCATAAAACCCTCCTAATACATGTTAAAAACACCTTCATAACAATAGAAACTAATAGGGGGTAGTATGGTAATGTTTGAAAGGGTTTTCAAAGGGTTTTAAACACTTTCACAAATTCCGACCGGAAGGGGTCGACCCTTGGGGTCGACCCTCGGCAACCAGGGTGCTGCCGGGGCCAAAAAAATGAGCCAAGTTTACAGGGGTCGACCCCATGGGTCGACCCTTGCAGTGGGTCGACCCTAGGGGTCGACCCATGCAGTGGCTGGGCATCCAGCCCAGGGGGGGTCGACCCCAGTGGTCGACCCCTTCAGCAGAGGGTCAAAAAAAAGCGGTTTTAGCCCCGATAAAGTGCCGAAAAAATTCCCAAAAATCAAGAATTAATTACCATGAATTCCACAAAGTATTAAGACCATCTAAACCGCATTTCAACAAGATTTATGAGAAAACATTAAGCACATGGTAAAGGCTCAAACATCTCATTTTAAGGATGCATAAAACACTTCCAATGCAATGCAACCTCATGAAAGATGTTCATGAAAATGACCCGGAACTTAGCATAGAAATGGTTAGATGTTACCATCATCCACTTGACATGAGAGGGTTTAAAAAGCATCCTTGAACCTGTAAAAACATGATAAACCAAGAAGTTAGATGATAATCAAAACTCATGAACCAAGCATCAACTCTTTGAACTAGTTAACAGAAAAATACATCATTAAACACATTCAATCATGTAATTGACTTCTCAATTCAACCATCAAAAACATATTCACCATTTGACAAGGTTTTGATATGATGAACATGAATCTTTCACTTAATCAAATAAAATGACATAGGAGCTCAACCATTCAATCACTTTCTTGAATCAACCAAATCTTCAACATCAAAGTGCTTCATTACACAAGTGTTAACAATTATGCAAAATGTAAATCATGCATAATATCATGGAACCATATTCATTCAAATGGCATTCTTGTTGGTTAAAAGCTAACATTCATGAAGCATTATCTCACGAGAAGCATTGATACAAACAAGGGATCTTTTTGAAACAACCATACATTGAAATCACAATAACTCTATGAATGATATGTCACTATCATTCAATTAGAAAGGTGTGTTAAATGAACACAATCTCCTTGATTGAGACCCAAATGAAGCCATCTTCAGTAAGGCCATCTTCATGCAATTCTTTCACACAGAAAGTCATTAACTCAAGCTTTTAGAGCATAGTACATATGACCAATCATTCATCCAATGCATGAGCAATATGGAATCAACTCTCATGAAGTCTTGTATGAATATTTCAGGCCCAAAAATCTTATGAAGAAAACGCATGAAAATATCCAACCAAGACTTTGAAAAGTTATTGGATGAAATGAATGAAATGTAGAAGAGTCAATGCAATGCAATGAGTGAGTCAACTCCCTTTTTCAATAAGATCTTCATTGATGCACTCCTTTAAATCCCAAACATGAATCATGGATTTTGATCCTATAAATCAAAATATTCAAGACATGAGATCCTTAAATACAAATCATTCATATAACTTACAAACATGAACAGAGTTAACTCCCTTTAAGAAGAAGAGCTTCATTGATGGACTCCTTAAGATTCCAGGTATGAGCCATGAAGTTGTGTTCCTACAAACCAACATAAATATAACATTAGTTCCTTAAACACCGAGAGTTCACCTGGCTTTCAAGAGTAAACATTGACGTCATCTTTCAACTCATCAAATCAAGATATAAAACATGTTGCTCAATGAAACACATACACACACAAACACAATCCTTTTGATATCATTAAAACCAAGCACGAACTATGGGATGCAACAATCTCCCCCTTTTTGATGATGACAAAATGATGTGTGTGATAATACAGATTTTGCAAAACATTTGCAAACATTGAGCATACACCAATTCTTCCATCCTCCCCATGACAACATCATTCAGAAAGCATTGAGCGCACACCAAACATTCTCCCCCTTTTTGTCATCTACAAAAAGACAAGGGAGCATGTGACAAAAAATGAACATGTGAGGCCAAAGGATAAGTTTCCAATTTAAATGTCAATTGATGTTAAGTAGGGGCTCAAATATATGATACCAAGTGTTGATCAAGATAGAGGCACAAACATAGGTAATTTCAATTCTCGAAGAGAGAGAGCCTCAAAGATAGCATTTGTTGATCATGATATCATTTGTTGGTTGAACTCATTTTGGCATTTATGCAACATGAAGTGTTCAGAATATGCATTTCAAAATGAACTGTGCCAATTGGTGAAAAGTATGGATTTGATCAAGATGATATCATGAATGACCTATATGCATGCTGAAAATGTCAAATATGCAAATATGCAAATTAGCACTGAATATGCACTATATGAATGCTAATCATGCAAGTTATGAAGTTATGCACATGATGACTTCTATCTTTCAAAAGTAAGGTTTATGCTCAGAATTAGACTCAAGGGGAATGCATGAACATGCAAGCACACAAGCACAATCGTCATGCACACATATAGTACATATAGTAACTCCCCCTATATGAGGCACGGGTTAACAAAAGAGCATATGATTCAAATTCAAGAATGTAAGGCATGAAGCATAACTAAGAGATTTGTGCATACACAACTAGGAGTACTACATAAACTATGAATGTAGGCAAATTCATAAAAGACATACATCACAAAAATACCCATGTGAAATGTGAGACAATGACTAATGAGCTTCAAAGCATATGGATTTTCAGATTTTCTAAAGAACACTAGAAGGTAATCTCCTCTCTACACTTTCACTTTAGATTCTCGACTATCAGTAGCTTCGCACAACCCCTATTTTGTTTCTTTTAAAAGACTTCACCTTTCGGCGCGAGTTTCCTCATATGTCTCAATGGGGATTCCCGGCTACTTGGATTCGTCACACATATAGATTTTTGTTTCTCCTTTTGACACGAGTTTCCTCCTTTGTTTCAGGGGGGATTCCCGGTTACTCGGATCCACATTCCACTTATTGAATTTTTGTGGGGTAGGCAGCTTTTTCCTCACGATTACTCTTTAATGTCCATGTAGAGATTCAAGTTCCCTTTAGAGTGTTGGAAAGAATTTTTTAAATCCTTATCAATGAAAGTCATTGAATTCATTATGTGCAAGAGTGTGGGGGTAAATTTTTATTTTGCATGTATAAAATGAATTCGACAAGAAATAGCTATGACTCCCCCTAAATGTATGCACGGTCGGAATCAAATCCTCCCCCTTAATATATGACATGTATCACATATGAATAAAATCACTGCATTGTTATTTATCAAGGAGGTGAGGTCTTAGAAAGATCAAAAAAAGGTTTCATAGGTTAAATACTTACAAGCATGCAAGGATTCATGAAACATACATGCAAGCATTCACGAGTCATAATATGCGATTATCATGAAATATATGCATATGCTCTATATGCATGAATATGCAATATGCATCTTTTTGTCATTTTATATGCATAGTATGTATATGCAAAAATGTCAATGCATTCTTTTTATGCAAGTTTTCAGTTTTTGTAATGACGTGAGCATTTAAGAAAAGTATGAAGCAGGTGAATGCACGAGATGGATTTTCAATGAATTTGGTACTCAATCATGAGCAATTTATTTCAGATTTCATCATGAAAAGCCATATCCCTTAGAACCCAAATGTTCAACCATGATCATTCAAAGATAATATTTCATGAGACATAAGCTTCAGTTTGAACATGATACGCCCTGCATGTGTGAATATGCAAATAACCAAGTGTCCAATAGATTTCACACAAAATTTGGCAAATGAGCAAGATAAGTGTTTGAACATCTATTGAAAAGAGTAGATTTCTAAACATGTCAAATAACTTATCAATTTAGCAAATCAATCACACACGGTCAATGAGCTTTAAAATAAGCCATGGTCAACATTCAATACCAATTGTTACATTTGATCAAGCAATTCCACAGTTCAAAAATTTTGCCCTTTTGAAACAAGAAGATTTTTCAAATTCAATTTGAAAGCACATGCAAATCAAAGGCAAATTGATTTCATTCAAAACACAAGGTTCCTTATAAGCCAAATAATTCAATTTCTGAATTTTGGTACTAGGCGGAGAACATAGGTCCAAAGACCACCATCACGCTTAGTGGAAGTATCCAGTTGAACGTAGTCCAAGCTTCTCTAACCACCATTTGATATACCAAATATTCATCCATTGAAGACATATGTGGCTTGTGAAGAATTTAGAGCATAACATGAGAACACACCAAGATCTCATTCTAAAACATCAAAATCATCAAGTTTGACAGTGAAGGAGCAAAGTTGGGGTTTTACCATATGAGTGTGTCTTGTTCCATTTTATTGGAACCCCTTTCATTCTTAATTTACCTCAAGGCACACTTACATCCAAAATAATTCATTCAACAGATTTGGGCACCCAAGCCTTTTTGGGTCCCTGGAGGTTGGTAGCATTGCCACCAAATACTTTCTTCCTTTTCATTGCTACAACATCATCATTCTTCATGATCCTGCAATTCTCAATAGCATGTCCATGGTTTCCACAATAAAGGCATTGAGGAGAAGCAGTTTTACCAAAAGACTTCTTTTTTGGAGTAAAGGAAGTTTCAAATCCATTCCATCTTCTATTTTCAAAAGGTCTAGATTTAACAAAATTAGACCTAGCATGCATTATAGAAGCATGGAAATTTTCTATTTTCAAAAACCAACATTCTTTCATAAGATGTCTGTACTTCCCACAATGAAAGTAACAAGGAGATGTGGGTCTACGGAATGACTTTCCATTGTTTGCATGAGTGTTTGTGAACAAGTTTCTCTTATAAGATGAAGACCCTTTAGCATTGGAGGCATGTTCAATTCTGAATTTTCTATGAAAGTTTAACTTAGCATTGATGACACGATAATCATCATTTTTTTTGACAAAGCAATCATTCATGATATGGCCAAGTTTGTGACAATAAAAGCATGAGACATTTTTCTTTTTGCATGTCAGTTTATCATCCTCTTTCATGACAACACAATCATCCATCACATGTCCAAACATACCACAATAGAAACATTCAACATTAGACTTTGACTTTTGAAATCTATTTGGCATGGTTAGTTTGACATTTTTCTTTTTCGTAAAATCATTTTCAGAAGTTTTCTTTTGAAAAATGGGAGGAGGAGCTTTGGAGATGCTAGGAATGTCAGAGACATGAACAAAAGAGGTTTTCATTTTTGATTCAAAAGATTTTTTGTTGACCGGGATGTAGTCAAGACCCTCTTTTTGAAAGTTCACTTTAACACCTAGCAATGTGTCTAAGTTCTCCTTCCCTTTGACAAATCTAGACAAATCAAGCTTCAAGTTGTTGATCTCTTTTTCACATGCAAGGATTTTATCGTCAAGCAAACAATTCTTTGATGTGAGTTTTTCATTTTCTTGCATGAGATTTTTATTTTCCAAATTTGTGCAGTGAAGTTTTTCAGCAAGCTTTTCAAGAACCTCTTCAGTTTCAACATGCTTTGAGATCGTAGCAAGCAACTGTTCATTCTCAGATTTCAACAAGAAATTTTCTTTTTCAAGCTTATCAAGGTATTTCAATCTTCCTTCTAGTAAGGAATTCTGAATTAACATGGCACCATTTTTCTTTTTAAGATCTTCATTTTCATTCATGATGCTTTTGCTATCAATTTCAGAATCAAGTAGTTTTTCAAACATTTTATCATCATCAGACAAAGAAGCTAACTTGTTCTTAAGATATTCTTCATTTTTCTCAAGCATAGAGATTTTAGACATGAGGAATGTATTTTGCTCACGCGGCTCATCACACTCATTTTCAATTTGAAAAGATGTGTTAAGTTTTCTAGCCATTTCAACATCTTCATTCAAACAGGAAATCTCTTCTGAAAATAATTCGATTTTTGATTCAAGAGATTCATTTTGTTCTTGCAGATGTTCAATTTTTGACTCCAAGATTTTACAGTTCTTACAGGAGGAATTAGCATGCCCATTCTCATTAATCTTCCTTTTCAAGATTTTATTTTCAGATTTAAGTTTCTTGCATTTATCATACAGCGTAGCATATGCCATTTGCCATTCCTCAATAGAGAGTTCTTCGGATTCAGAATGTACCTCATCATAATTTTCTTCATTGAGTTGATCATCATTGTCGGCCATGAGACAATTTTGTCCTTCCATCTCTTGAGCTTTGATCAACTGATCCATAAGCTCCTTTGCCGTTCTACAAGATGAAACAAATGGAAACATATGAGTATCAATGGCACTTTTCAATAAACTTAAGACAATGACATTTTCATGGTTCTTCAATTTATCTTGACTAGACCACTTTGTCTCATCAAGGGGTAATATGTGAGGACCATCATAAATCAACTTCCAAAGATTAGGATTAATTGAATTGATCAGTCCACACATTTTACTTATCCATGAAGTAATATCAGAACCATTAAGAATACGAAGGCAATTCATTGACATGTGCTCAACAGAAAAGTTCATGATTGTAGAATGCACTAGGATCACTCTGTAGATCGTGAGATCTAGGGACAGTAGAGTCTCGCTCTGATACCAATTGTTGGGTCCCGTAGTGCAAGAACACGGATCTAGAGGGGGGGTGAATAGATCCTACTACTATAAACTATGTCCGATTAAAAACATAAACTAGCGCACATCGGAATTAACAAGATTGATAAGATTGAGGAATTTAATCTAAACAGATTTAAACTTAATTCACTCAATCTCACTGAGCTCACACGATTGCGTAAACAGATAAGATAGCGAAGCACACAATCACAAAGATCAAACCACAAGACACGGGAATTTTTAAGGTGGTTTGGGACCACGACGGGATCCCTACGTCCACCCCTCACCAAACCCGGTGAGGCTTCACTCGAGGATAAATCCTCAAATGGAGACGACGCTCCAAACACACACGGGATGATGCCCGCACACACACGGGGACACGCCCCAACACACACACAGACGGAGACGAAGTCTCCCACACGATCCGACGACCGGATCACAACACACATACACACGCTGCAACAACCGTAGCACAATGACACAAACACGATCGCACGAAGGCGATCAAACACGACCGTATACACAAACGGTCACACAAACAAATATCTCTAGTGTTCAGAAAATAAACATAAATATTCAAGCATGCTCAAACCCAAAATATAGATCATAGAACACATCACAAAGAATTGATATAAGACATAGAAGTAGTCCCCCTTTGTATTTCAAGGCCAGTTGATGATGTTCCTTGAACCACGAGTTGCAGGGAAGCCGGATGAAGACGATTCTTACGTCCTCTTGATCCTCTCTTTGATCCACACCTTTTCTTCTTCTTCCAAGATCTCCAGATCTTCACGGAAGTAGATGATCTCCTCCTTGCAAGAGCTCCACCACGTTCTCCCCTTTTCTTCACCTATACGAATGAACAAATGAGCATTAGGGTTAATCAACTCCCAAATTCATAACTCTTATATAAGCAACTCAAGTGATGGGGACATCCCTTGCCCCTCCACATTTTCTGAAGCTCGGATTGATCATCGGTGTATGCCATTATGTTCCTCATGTGTTAGTGAGTCAAGTCATGTAATTTCCGTATTTTTATTTGAGTCTTAATCATGTAATTTTCCCTTTATTTGAGTCATGTACCTAGGTTAGAAAGTTATTTTCCTAAGTCGTGTGTCATTATGTTGGTTCATTAGGCTATTGGGCCCAAATAGTGGGCTAGGCCCAAGGGCGCCCCTCCCTTGGAGTATTTGGTCATTATGTCAGTTGTCAGGGTCAATATGGTCATGTGAAATGTCTTGTGCCTATAAATAGGCCACCCCACTCCTCATATGAAAGAACTAATGCATGAATATTGAATTCCAGAAAAACTCCAAATCCCTCTAGCTTCCTCTCTCAATATCTCTCTCTCTCTCTTTATCCCTCTCTCTCTCTCTAAGGGGTCCCCCCCCCTCTCTCTCTCTCCCTCCACCCCAATTTTCTGAATTTTCTCTCTCCTCCCCATTCACCCCTCATTAAGACCTCTCCCCTTCCCCATACACTCATTTAACTCCCCCCCCAACCCAAGGTGGCATCCTCCAATCCACACCCCACCTCCCAACCCCCAACTACCCAACACCACTTCCTAAGCACCCCTTCCTCTCCCCAAGGTTGAAGGGGCTCTTCCCTAAGCCCAAATTCGAATTTTCCTCCCCTTGGGCTATGCCCTTTCATCTCCCCCCATCCCCAAGCTCCCAAATTCGCCCCCCACCTCCCCCTTGGTCAAACCAAGTTCACCCCCCCTCCCCCTTGCTCTCCCCTTGCACATCTCCTCATTCTATCTCTGTTTTAGGTAGCAGAGTTGCAGCGACTTGCAGAGGCAGCCACGACCGTCCCTCACAGATTCAGGTGACAAGGCCTACATTGCTGGAATCGTCTGCGAGTTAGCTTTCCAACAAAGGTGGTCTCGCCAGCTTCCGAGGTCGGAGCTGTCCGTAGGATCCGATCTCCCTCGACTGCGCAGAAGACCCCAGGCAGAGAGCCAGAGCGAGAGTGGAAGCTCGGCCACGGTGAACCTTTTGGGATTCCGAACAAGTGTTCTTCAGAAAAATTCTTCCCTCTCAAGTCCTGTTTCATCCTCAAGAAGTAGAGTAGCATTTGGACATCGGCATCTCAGGTTACGAATTTTCTACTCCAAGTGTGTCAGGTCAGTTTACAGGAGACAGAACCGACACCCCTCTACTCATCTGATTGTCCCGGTCTTCTCCGACATCTGCAGACCACGCCGTTGGTACCGAGAGAAAGAAGACTCGACCGCGGTTCCAACGGTTCAGGTCTCGCCTCAATGAGAGCTTGGTAGTGATCGTGGCAACCTCTGCAACCAGCCACATTGTTCTGCACCAGACAGAGGCAGAACCAATCAGTCCGGTTCCAGACTCTGCCCCGGCCAGAAACTACTATACCAGGCTCAGAAAAAATTCAGAGATCATCCTTGGTCCGTTAGCAAGCTTTTGGCGCAAGTCTCATCAGGTTCTGAGCTCGGTTGAATTTTTGGCAGCGTCAACATCGACCCCCTGTCCAGAAATACAGAAGAAAGTCAGAACCGGCGGAGCTCGGAAAGTCGGTCCTCTTTGCATAATTCCCCACCCCGCTTGGCCGGCTGAAGGCCCCTCCCTGCGTGGAGGTAGTTTTGGCTGTAATTCACTTAATCCCCACCCCGAGATCCCCTCCTTGCATGGGGTGTAGTTCATGTCATTATTAAGTCGCAGGTTTGAAGCTTCAATCGACGCGGCGTGCGGGTGCATACCCTCGCCTCCCCGCTCGCCCCCGTCTCCGGCCGGAGTCGGCGTCTTCACGCCGGCTAGGTGAGCTCCTGAACATCCCTCATTGCTGTAATGGACTTGCTTAGCATAGTATTGCTTTAGTTACTCCGTCGGCGGAATGAGAGTGTCCGATTTAAATTGCCACCAAATTGAGTGACCACCGTGGGCGAGTTGTGAGAGCATCCAGTTAACCCACACCCTTGGTGTGTTGGCCGCCCATGATTTGGGCATCCTAGGCCCATTTGGGGTTCTTCCCAAGCTAGCCAACCACTGGAGCCTAAAGGTCCCGCCTCGGACCCTCTCCAACATCGCCTAGTCGCCATCGGGTACTAGTGTGCGCCATACGGGTGAGCTCGCTAGTGTGAGTCCGCTGCTCAAACTTGAATTCTTGCAAATAGGTCTAAGGTTGGTTTTACATCAAGTGGTATCAGAGCAAGTTCACAACTTGTCTCTATCAAGTTGGTGCTAGGGCATGTCTATGCATTTAGAGTCTTCAAGTGCATCACTCTTGTCCCCTAGTATGGCCACCTCATATCGACCTTACCAATCGGCCCACTCCATAAGTCCAAGTCCACCCTTGCCCACCACCCCAAGTGCACCATGCTCCAGCTATCACCAATTCTCCCGCATTAGACCTACCCAACCCATTAACACTAGGAATTGAAACCTCCACAACCCTCCACATGGGAGTAGATGCTAGTCTGGAACCCATTCCCACCCATAAGGAAGCCCAAGATCACACCAATGGTAAGGAAAAGCCTCAACCCTTTACCACTTCAAATAGCCCGGATCCTCAAGAGTCACCCACCTTCACCATGAATGAGCATATACTCCAATAGCTCAAGCAAGGACCCACCCTTCCTAGCTCACCCCCACCTCTCTCACCTTTGGGATATCCATCCCAAATTGTTCCCCTCCACTCCTATCACACCACAATCCAATCCTACTATGAGGTAGAAGATTGGGATGATCTCCTCAAAGGTCTAAAGTGGCAATCAGACTTGACTTCTTTATTGGCCCTAGGAGCGGACCAACCCAAGAGCCTTAACCTCATCCATCCATGCATTGGGTCTATCTCCTCGGTTTGCACTATTGGTTGCTACACTAGTGACATCCTTTTCCTTCTCCCCATAGTGGAAGAGCCCATCCTGGTCCACTCCCCTACCATTGTGATTCCTAAAACCTTGACCAACCAGCCCACCCCATACACCGGCCCAACCATTCCACTAGAAGAAGACGACTCATCACCTTTTGAGGACCTTGAGGACATGGAGCCCCTTGGTAACCCACTTTATGATCCCTATGATCCATTCCAATGGGAGTCAAGGAACCCAAGTAACCTAACCACCTTAACTACCACCTACCTTTCCCTACCCCAACCCACCATGTTTGATCCAATCCACCCCATCCTAGACCCGGGTTACACCATGGGAACCATGACTTTGGGTGGTATACACCTAGGGATCGAAGAAGTGCCCCATCTCATGATATCCACCTTTCTAGACCCCTTCGACCCATTCCAATGGAAGTCCAAAGGCCCACACATAGGAGACATCTTTGTCACAAGAGTGCATAAGTCTTGGCATACAACACCACTTGGCATGATTCATAAGTCGGGTACATTCATTTACATCACCCACATGTCAAGTAGGAAGCATAAGTGGACCGTATTTGGATGTATTGGCCCACCCTCATTCATCATGAGTCTTAAGTATGAGAGGAGCATACATGGATGTCCGGGTCCCCCGACATTTGTCATACCCATACATAAAAGGTTCATCTATGGATGTCCCGGCCCCCCTGAGTCTGTCACAATCTTCATAGCATCAAAGCATGATCGATCTACATGTGGCTGCCCCGGACCACCTTTGCATACCAAACATTACCCACTCACATCGCATCATCAAGCATGGCATATGCATCCAAGCACATATCAAGCAACAAGCGGTGATATTCACAACAAGCGAGCAAAAACTCATGAGCGCCACTTGGAATTCCAAGTTGGTAACTTGACGATGATGACTTTGGAGTGGCTCTACCCCAGGGTCACCTCCAAATTGAGGGCACGAGGACTTGGACCTTGCCAAGTTCCGAGTGGCTTTGGCAACCCGGCTTATGGGTTGAACTTTCAAAAAGGGTTTTGGGATTCTCCCCATTTCTCATGTGGCGGATCTAGCACCTTATAAGGGCACCGCGGTGGATCCTAGTGAGTGCCTTGAGCTTACACCTATCATTGCGAGAGACACCTTCGGAGTGCCACCACAAATTAGCCCGAGAGCCCGACGTGAGCATACGGCAGCAATACTAGGCAAGCAAGACATCATAGCCAGCATGAGGGTATGACCGAGCCACTTTGTCGAGCTGAAGCGCCGTTCCCCGACTATGGTCGCGGGTTGACTATGGAGATCGTGGATCGCCCAGAGCCGCAGTTCGGTGTGCTACTTCCCCCGTGGACCCATACTCGACAGGGTCGAGTTTTCCCCACCCCGGGGGTATGATGGGGACATCCCTTGCCCCTCCACATTTTCTGAAGCTCGGATTGATCATCGGTGTACGCCATTATGTTCCTCATGTGTTAGTGAGTCAAGTCATGTAATTTCTGTATTTTTATTTGAGTCTTAATCATGTAATTTTCCCTTTATTTGAGTCATGTACCTAGGTTAGAAAGTTATTTTCCTAAGTCGTGTGTCATTATGTTGGTTCATTAGGCTATTGGGCCCAAATAGTGGGCTAGGCCCAAGGGCGCCCCTCCCTTGGAGTATTTGGTCATTATGTCAATTGTCAGGGTCAGTATGGTCATGTGAAATGTCTTGTGCCTATAAATAGGCCACCCCACTCCTCATATGAAAGAACTAATGCATGAATATTGAATTCCAGAAAAACTCCAAATCCCTCTAGCTTCCTCTCTCAATATATCTCTCTCTCTTTATCCCTCTCTCTCTCTAAGGGGTCCCCCCCCTCTCTCTCTCCCTCCACCCCAATTTTCGGAATTTTCTCTCTCCTCCCCATTCACCCCTCATTAAGACCTCTCCCCTTCCCCATACACTCATTTAACTCCCCCCCCAACCCAAGGTGGCATCCTCCAATCCACACCCCACCTCCCAACCCCCAACTACCCAACACCACTTCCTAAGCACCCCTTCCTCTCCCCAAGGTTGAAGGGGCTCTTCCCTAAGCCCAAATTCGAATTTCCCTCCCCTTGGGCTGTGCCCTTTCATCTCCCCCCACCCCCAAGCTCCCAAATTCGCCCCCCACCTCCCCCTTGGTCAAAGCAAGTTCACCCCCCCTCCCCCTTGCTCTCCCCTTGCACATCTCCTCATTCTATCTCTGTTTCAGGCAGCAGAGTTGCAGCGACTTGCAGAGGCAGCCACGACCATCCCTCACAGATTGAGGTGACAAGCCCTACATTTCTGGAATCGTCTGCGAGTTAGCTTTCCATCAAAGGTGGTCTCGCCAGCTTCCGAGGTCGGAGCTGTCCGTAGGATCCGATCTCCCTCGACTGCGCAGAAGACCCCAGGCAGAGAGCCAGAGCGAGAGTGGAAGCTCGGCAACGGCGAACCTTTTGGGATTCAGAACAAGTGTTCTTCAGCAAAATTCTTCCCTCTCAAGTCCTCTTTCATCCTTAAGAAGCAGAGCAGCATTTGGACATCGGCATCTCAAGTTAAGAATTTTCTACTCCAAGTGTGTCAGGTCAGTTTACAGGAGCCAGAACCGACACCCCTCTACTCATCTGATCATCCCGGTCTTCTCCGACATCTTCCGACCTCGCCATCAGTGCGAACAGAAAGAAGACTCGACCACGGTTCCAACGGTTTAGGTCTCGCCTCAATCAGAGCTTGGTAGTGATCGTGGCACCCTCTGCAACCAGCCACATTGTTCTGCACCAGACAGAGGCAGAACCAATCAGTCCGGTTCCAAACTCTACCCCGGCCAGAAACTACTGTACCAGGCTCAGCAAAAATTCAGAGATCATCCTTGGTCTGTTAGCAAGCTGTTGGCGCAAGTCTCATCAGGTTCTCAGCTCGGTGGAATTTTTGGCAGCGTCAACATCGACCCCCTGTCCAGAAATATAGAAGAAAGGCAGAACCGGCGGAGCTCGGAAAGTCGGTCTTCTTTGCATAATTCCCCACCCCGCTTGGCCGGCTGAAGGCCCCTCCCTGCGTGGAGGTAGTTTTGGCTGTAATTCACTTAATCCCCACCCCGAGATCCCGTCCTTGCATGGGGTGTAGTTCATGTCATTATTAAGTCGCAGGTTTGAAGCTTCAATCGACGCGGCGTGCGGGTGCATACCCTCGCCTCCCCGCTCGCCCCCGTCTCCGGCCGGAGTCGGCGTCTTCACGCCAGCTAGGTGAGCTCTTGAACATCCCTCATTGCTGTAATGGACTTGCTTAGCTTAGTATTGCTTTAGTTACTCCGTCGGCGGAATGAGAGTGTCCGATTTAAATTGCCACCAAATTGAGTGACCACCGCGGGCGAGTTGTGAGAGCATCCACTTAACCCACACCCTTGGTGTGTTGGCCGCCCATGATTTGGGCATCCTAGGCCCATTTGGGGTTCTTCCCAAGCTAGCCAACCACTGGAGCCTAAAGGTCCCGCCTCGGACCCTCTCCAACATCGCCTAGTCGCCATCGGGTACTAGTGTGCGCCATACGGGTGAGCTCGCTAGTGTGAGTCCGCTGCTCAAACTTGAATGCTTGCAAATAGGTCTAAGGTTGGTTTTACATCATCAAGGGGTGGGGAAAAGACTCATAAAACCCTCCTAATACATGTTAAAAATACCTTCATAACAATAGAAACTAATAGGGGGTAGTATGGTAATGTTTGAAAGGGTTTTCAAAGTGTTTTAAACACTTTCGCAAATTCCGACCGGAAGGGGTCGACCCTCGGCAACCAGGGTGCTGCCGGGGCCAAAAAAATGAGCCAAGTTTACAGGGGTCGACCCTTGCAGTGGGTCGACCCTAGTGGTTCACCCATGTAGTGGCTGGGCACCCAGCCCAGGGGGGGTCGACCCCTTCAGCAGAGGGTCAAAAAAAAGCGGTTTTAGCCCCGATAAAGTGCCGGAAAAATTCCCAAAAATGAAGAATTAATTACCATGAATTCCACAAAGTAGTAAGACCATCTAAACCACATTTCAACACGATTTATGAGAAAACATTAAGCACATGGTAAAGGCTCAAACATCTCATTTTAAGGATGCATAAAACACTTCCAATGCAATGCAACCTCATGAAAGATGTTCATGAAAACGACCCGGAACTTAGCATAGAAATGGTTAGATGTTACCATCATCCACTTGACATGAGAGGGTTTAAAAACCATCCTTGAACCTGTAAAAACATGATAAACCAAGAAGTTAGATGATAATCAAAACTCATGAACCAAGCATCAACTCTTTGAACTAGTTAACATAAAAATACATCATTAAACACATTCAATCATGTAATTAACTTCTCAATTCAACCATCAAAAACATATTCACCATTTGACAAGGTTTTGATATGATGAATATGAATCTTTCACTTAATCAAATAAAATGACATAGGAGCTCAACCATTCAATCACTTTCTTGAATCAACCAAATCTTCAACATCAAAGTGCTTCATTACACAAGTGTTAATAATTATGCCAAATGCAAAGCATGCATAATATCATGGAACCATATTCATTCAAATGGCATTCTTGTAGGTTAAAAGCTAACATTCATGAAGCATTATCTCACGAGGAGCATTGATACAAACAAGGGATCTTTTTGAAACAACCATACATTGAAATCACAATAACTCTATGAATGATATGTCACTATCATTCAATTAGAAAGGTGTGTTAAATGAACACAATCTCCTTGATTGAGACCCAAATGAAGCCATCTTCAGTAAGGCCATCTTCATGCAATTCTTTCACACAGAAAGTCATTAACTCAAGCTTTTAGAGCATAGTACACATGACCAATCATTCATCCAATGCATGAGCAATATGGAACCAACTCTCATGAAGTCTTGTATGAATATTTCAGGCCCAAACATCTTATGAAGAAAACGCATGAAAATATCCAACCAAGACTTTGAAAAGTTATTAGATGAAATGAATGAAATGTAGAAGAGTCAATGCAATGCAATGAGTGAGTCAACTCCCTTTTTCAATAAGATCTTCATTGATGCACTCCTTTGAGTCCCAAACATGAAACATGGATTTTGATCCTGTAAATCAAAATATTCAAGGCATGAGATCCTTAAATACAAATCATTCATATAACTTACAAACATGAACAGAGTTAACTCCCTTTAAGAAGAAGAGCTTCATTGATGGACTCCTTAAGATTCCAAGTATGAGCCATGAAGTTGTGTTCCTACAAACCAACATAAATATAACATTAGTTCCTTAAACACCGAGAGTTCACCTGGCTTTCAAGAGTAAACATTGACGTCATCTTTCAACTCATCAAATCAAGATATAAAACATGTTGCTCAATGAAACACATACACACACAAACACAATCGTTTTGATGTCATTGAAACCAAATACGAACTATGGGATGCAATAGTATACATAGTTTTTCAATGAAATTCAATACTCATATCTGAAATCATGTTTTAATAAAAATGAACCAGTTGCACATATGCCATTCTTGTTTAACCTCCTTATATCTTACTCATTCAAAATCAATGACTCCTTTGGAAGTTACATAAGATAGTATTGAGATTAAACAATTATGAGTGTATTTGAACATGTCTGTAATCTTTTTCAGGATTTTTCTTTTGCTTAGCAACTTTATTTTTCTGAGCAAGTCTGGTTAAATCAACACCTTTTTATGTGAGGCACAACACGTCTTAGGTGAAGTGACCCAGTTACTCAGTTTGACAACCATATTACCTCTCAATGAGAACAGAGTTAGCAATTTGGAGTGTCTTTTTACATGAGGAGACACCTTGATTAGAGGCCAGAATCCCCAGTTGCTCAACACAGCCATGCCATTGCTCTGCCAGATTTTCAATTATTTTTACAAGAGAGGTACTATGGCACTTCATGACATGGGTTTACTCTATTTCTTTGATAGAGAACCCAGTTTCTCTGTGACCAAAGACATTGCTCTGACTTTATTTTCTTTCAAATATTTTTAGATTTTTCAGTCAATGCTCAATACACTGAAATGTTTAAGAATAATACTTTCTACATGTATCTTAACCAAAGAAAGCCATGTCTTTTAAAATTTTCAAATTTCAGAAGATTTTGCATGAAATTACATGAGACAATTGGTTAAAAATTTATTAAACATAATGATTCAGATATTTTCAAGTCTTTAAAATCAAAACTTAATGAATACATTTGACTTAAATCAATTTGTTTCATCAGATATTCTTAAACAAGTATAATAGAGGATTCTTCTTTTTGAAATATGTCAGATTTATGATTAGGGTACACAGATTGAAATCTTCCCAAATTCAGATGAATCAATATTGACAATGCAGCCAATCAATAGAAACAACTTGAACTTTTGTTTAGAGAGCAGTAGAGGACATTATCAAGCATGCATATAAAATGACAGAATTGGAACACATGCTTGTGCATCAAACAGATTTTCAAGAGTCAGTGAGTTTGTAAAGATGCAGCAGGAGGTATGCACTAGAGTAATCCAGTTCAGAAATTAATAACTGAGTCTAGAGTACAGACTGATCAGCTTGACAGTAGTGACAAGAATGAATTCAAGTGAAGCTCTCCTTCAGCAACTTAAGGAGTAGCAGATATAGATTTCAGCTTCAAGAAAGTTTAGAGCTCAGATGATGATAATGTAATCACCAACACACAAGAATAGGAGTGTAAGACCCCGAGTTTCTGTGCAATTATTTAATTTCGTGAATAGTAAAAAAAATTTGAATAGTAACTATGGTAAATAGTAAATAGTAATTTTTTTGACTATCATATGAAAATACTTAAAAATGGTAGTTAATTAGTAAACACTATGGTAAACACTTTAGTCTTCTATACTTGACCCTAATAAAATCAGTTACATGGCTTAATCGATGATTTAAGCTTGACTTAAAAACGCGGAAAACACTATTCACCCGAAAATACAACTACCGTAGAAAAATCTACAAAAATCACATCTGATAGAGAGTATTTTTCTTAGCAACTTTGTCTTCTGGAGTTTCATCGGTAAAAATCAGAAACTCTCTCTATCGATTGAACCGTTGAACATTTGAGTTAAATTATTATGTTAATCTTAAGATTAGGAGATTAACCTTAAACCTCGTGATAAAATTCTATAAAAATCATAATCTGAAAGGGCATGTATTGATTAGCAATTTTGTCTTCTGGGTCAATTTCATTAAAAATCGTTTGGTAACATTTAAAGGAGGTTTTAGTTAACTATTCCTTAATCCATAGGATTAGGCTTAGCTTAAGACTAACCTACCTTGTGGAACACGTGAAAACGTGTTTTAGGTCGGCAAGAACACGGCTTGGACGGAGGGATGGGTTTTGCGGCTCTGACCAGTCTTGTGTGAAGTGTGTGAAGATTTCACACGTTCCTTCAAATGAAAACTATAAATAGAAGCCCCCTTAAGCCTTCCTTAGCAATCCTTAAGCCTAAACAAAGGAGACTCTGCTGCTACGTGCTGTGAAGGCTTCTGCAAATATCACTATTCATCTTCTTCCTCAAGACATCTCTTATTTTCCTTGGTTAAGGTAGGTAACCATGGCACAAACCTCAAATTTGATAAATGGAATGAAAGGGCATGCTGTTAACTTCTAGAAATCATGTTTTATTATCCATTTGCATGCTTAAACTCATGAATTGAAGCCCCATTACCGGATTATACTTCTGTTTTCAATATCCCCGTGTTACAGAGAAAGACGGCTCCACACGGACCGTTTATTTACTTTAACGGCCCCGTAACGACCGCCATAGAGTACGTCTTAACGGCTTTTCATGAACCGTTTTGTCCCCTGGCATTCCACGGTTCACCCCAAACCGTTGTACATGCATAACGGTCAACCCGAGACCGCTTTAGAATAAATTTAGTAATATTATCATTTAAGTGTATTTTTTTTATTACGGCTAGAAAACGACCGTTTTACATGATAAATGGCCCTACCATGACCGTTGTACCCTTTTACCCTAGAAACGGCCCCTGACCGACGTGTGTTAGCAGACAGCCGAAGGTAAATTCCTCAGACTAGAACGGCTGTTAGGGAACCGTTGTTTATCCATTTAACGGTCATTCCCAGACCGCTGTTCTCCTGAAAACGGCCGTACTTAGACCGCTTAACAGAAACCTATTTCTGGTCCAATTTTCACCCAATAGGTTTAACGGCCCATTTTCAACTGTTTAACTTCCAGAAAACCTGATTTTTGCTATTTTGACCCATTTAACAATGTTAAATAGTAAAAACTGATAATCCACATAAATAACAAATAATGAGATGAGTAAATTTCTATTAATTGCAGTATCTATTTTGTTAAAGTGAAAATTATTGTAATTCACTTGTAACTTTGGATAAATTGGCTAATTACCATAAGCTAAAAATTTACCGTAGGTAATTTCTGTAAATTACTGTAAATCAGAAAATTACTGGCCAACTTATGGCAAGTCTTTGGCCAATTAACCGGACACTCTATCCGGTAAACTTCACATTTTTACCGTGAGACAATTTACCGTGGTAAAATTACGGTTACATCATGACTATCGTTTTAACTTGATAAATTGACCGATTACCCTTGGATAATCTTCGGTCATACTTGAGCCCGGAATTGACCAATGGACATTAAACTGAAATTGGTTGGTTTAATTGTTATTGGCAACCCGGTAAATATTTCACATAAATTATCTTATATTTAGATCATTATACTTAATACGGATTCTCTAGAACCGTATTTCTTGAAAAATACGACCCAAATGGTTCGTATATTCTCGTTCTTCGGAACTTACTTCTCTTTCTCGAACGGCTTACTGTCACCCGTTCATTCTTGGCCCCGTGACTCGTTACTCATAAGAGTACGGCCCAGTGATTGCCGTACGAATACCTTGTTTTGGGTTTTTCGTTGTGTTTAAACTCTTGAATCAAAGGAGACAAGTGTCGTCCTTTACATCTTGTACCCGACAGAAATTCATCTGATTATATTGGCCATAATTGACTATGTCTAGACGGGGGATCGGTGATCCAATTGAAATGAAATGCCATCGCATCATAAGGGCCCAGTCTGGTCCTGGGGAGAGCGCCCGAAAAGATATTGAGCCCATTGGGATGTTTATGACAAGGGTGAGGCATTACACCCGAATACTTGACTTGACTTGTTACGTCTACGACAAATTCTGGATACTCGACTCGTGTGTATTTACCTGGTTACATGTGTAACATACTTGCTGGCCAAATTTTCTTACTGTTACTTTACTTGTTCATTACTTGATAAATTGCTATATTTCTTGACTTTGCAAGTTATTTCTATCGTCATTCTTTATTTACTGCATTTCATATAAATTGGAAATCAATGGTTAATTACTTAAACCTGTTTGTGGTTATCTACTGAGCGCGTTTAGCTCACTCCTACTGTTTCCCCTCTTTCCAGGTGACGAACTTGTCAGGGATGGACTGGAGTGATATCGAGAGATAGTTTTAGTTTATTGAGTCAGTTTGTACCCGTAGAATTAATGAGAAATTGTTCTAGTTTGATTATTATATGGATGTAGTTGTTCTACCCATTGTACTCAATTTTTATCAATAAAACTCTGATTATTACTTTTCCAACCTTTAGTGCAATGGTTCAGAATTCTTTATTGCTCGCTTGCCTCTAACCGTACGTCCCGAGATTCCGCATCGGGGCGTGACAGTTTAGTTGGTATCAGAGCATAGGTCGCATTGACCTAGAAATTTAGGTTAAAATTGTCCTAGGTTTCCTTCTCTCCTATAAGTTTAGGAAAAACTAGACCTTGTGAGATTTGGGTAGAAATCGGGTTAAGCTATTAATCGTAATCGTGTCTCACTCCTCTAGTTCTTTCTCTCTCATCTCATCTGAGAATTCTTTTCTCATAATAATCGACTCATAATAATCGACTCATGAACAACGGATTACCTTATAGGTACTTGAAATGGCAGCCAATCGTGCTGAGATGAGGAATTTGCAACGTACGGTTCAAGGACTTACGCAAGCCTTGAATGCATTGGCTCAGGCAGGAGCTGGAGCCGGAGCGGCACCTCATGGCGCAGCTCATGGTACTGGTGAATTGTATCGGAATTTCCGAGGGATGAACCCGCCTAGGTTTGCTGGTTCAACCGATCCTGATGAAGCCGAGAACTGGCTCGACGAGATGGCAAGGATTTTTGAGGTCATGCAATGCACTGACCAGGAGCGTGTTCTCTTGTCCATTTTCCAACTGGAACGTGATGCGCGTACTTGGTGGGAGTCTATTAAACCGACTCTCGGTGACCAACAAGTCTCGTGGGAGGAATTCGAGGAATTCTTCAATGATAAATATTTTTCTGATCGCGTGCAAGAAAAGAAGGCCGCGGAATTCGCAGCTCTGAAGCAGCGAAGCTTATCGGTATCAGAATATGAAGCCCAGTTTGCAAGACTCTCTCGTTATGCGAGACATCTCATTTCAACTGAGAAAATGAAGGCGAAGCGTTTCCTTAACGGTCTTCGACTTCATTATATTAATCAACTGGCACCACTGGAAATTTCTACATATTCTGAGATGGTAAGAAAGGCACAAGTATTAGAAGATACATTGGAAATGACGGAAAGGATTCGTGGTCAAGGTAGTAAGAAGAATCAACCGAAGGCACTCAAGAATGATAAGACTGATTCTGGCACTGGTCCTAACAAGAAAAGACCTTTCACTAGTACTGGTTCTAGTTCTGGTTCTGGTTCGTGGAAGGGCAAGGCGCCAAGACAAGAAGACAAGAAACCTGATTCTGTGGTTCCATTCAAAGGCGTATGCCGATATTGTGATCGTCCCGGTCACAAAATGGAGGATTGTTGGCGCAAGCAAGGTGCATGTTTGCGATGTGGAAGCAAGGAGCACCGCATTCCCAACTGCCCCTTATTATCGGAACAAGCTATTCCGGCAAAACCTCTAAACGTCAAGAAGCCTCAAGGCAGGCTCCAGGCTCTTCATACAAAGGAAAAGGGTATCTCCGAGGATGGTGGACTCGTCGAAGGTACTCTCATTATATCCGACTTTCCGGCTTTTGTTCTATTTGATACTGGTGCAACACATTCTTTTATATCCCGGAGATTTGCTAAGTTATTAGCTATAGAACCTGTTTTGATGGACTCTCCGTTAGAGATATCAACCCCTATTGGGACCAGTTCAGCTATTCAGCATTATTATCCTTCTAGTAAAGTTATGGTGAATGATCGGAATTTTCTAGCCGACTTGATTTGCATAGACATGAAGGATTACGATGTAATCCTAGGAGCCGACTGGTTGGCCCAGTATGAGGTCAATGTTCACTGCAATTCTTGTTCGGTGTCTTTTTCTAAGCACCCCGGATTATTCTTCAAAGGAGTGAAACATCCTAGTCCGGTGTCTCTTATCTCGACTCTTCGTGCTGACAAGTTATTGAGGCGTGGATGCGAAGCTTTTCTGGCTTTTGTTCATGCGTCCCCTGAACAGCAGATCGAGATTAAGGATATTGCTATTGTTCGGGAATTTCCGGACGTATTTCCAGAGGAGTTACCAGGACTTCCGCCTCAGCGTGAAGTTACATTCTCTATTGATCTTATTCCTGGATCATCTCCTGTTTCCAGAGCCCCTTATCGTATGTCTCCTGCGGAATTGCGGGAATTGAAGCAACAATTGTTAGAATTACTCGAGAAGGGTTTTATTCGCCCGAGTGTTTCCCCTTGGGGAGCTCCTGTATTGTTTGTTCGGAAGAAAGATGGTTCGATGAGGTTGTGCATCGACTATCGGCAACTCAACCAGATAACTATCAAGAATAAATATCCACTGCCGAGGATTGATGAGTTATTTGACCAGATTGCTGGAGCTTCGTATTTTTCTAAGATCGATCTTCGATCTGGGTATCATCAATTGAGAATTAAGGAAGATGATATTTACAAGTCAGCTTTTCGAAGCCGATATGGTCACTTTGAGTTTGTCGTTATGCCCTTTGGGTTAACGAATGCACCGGCAGCTTTCATGCAACTTATGAACAATGTGTTCCGACCTTATCTTGATCAATGGGTCGTGGTATTTATTGATGACATTTTGATCTACTCAAAGAGTGAAGAAGATCATGCCGAGCATCTAAGAACGGCTCTTCAATTATTGAGAGATCACCAATTATATGCCAAATTCAGCAAGTGTGAATTTTGGCTGAGTGAAGTGTCCTTTCTAGGACATATTATTACTAAGGATGGAATTTCTGTGGATCCATCTAAAGTGGAAGCAGTCAAGAATTGGGAACAGCCTACTAATGCTACTGAAGTAAGGAGTTTTCTTGGCCTGGCTGGTTATTATCGAAGGTTCATTCAAGATTTCTCTAAAATTGCGGTACCTTTGACCAAATTAACCCGCAAAGAAATCAAGTTTGAGTGGTCAGCTGAATGCCAACGGAGTTTTCAAACTCTGAAGGATTGTTTGACTACTGCCCCTATTTTGACCTTACCTTCGGGTGAAGGCGGTTTTGTGGTCTACACAGATGCTTCTGGTATTGGCTTAGGCTGTGTGCTTATGCAGCATGGCAAGGTGATTGCCTATTCTTCCAGGCAGTTAAGGAAGCATGAAGTTAATTATCCCGTGCATGATCTGGAATTGGCAGCCGTAGTATTCGCATTAAAGATTTGGAGGCACTATTTATATGGAGAATCATTCACGGTATTTTCGGATCACAAAAGTCTGAAATACTTATTTTCTCAAAAGGAATTAAACATGAGGCAAAGAAGGTGGTTGGAATATATAAAGGATTTCGACTTCTCTATCGAGTATCACCCTGGCAAAGGCAATGTCGTGGCTGATGCGTTAAGTCGGAAGCCTGTGGCTAAGTTATCCAGTCTTATGTTACAAGAATGGAAGTTACTAGAGCTGATGGCTAGTCTGGATCTCAATATTGATAATGATCGGATTTTGATTTCCCAGATGCAACTCAAGCCCGAACTGTTAGTGGAAATCAAGCTATTACAAGATATTGATCCCGAGCTAGTCGAGATTAAGGAAAACTTAAGTGGCAGACCTGACTTCTCGATAGCCAATGATGGAAGACTGGTGTTTCAAGGTAGAACTTGTGTACCGGATGAGGCTAATATAAAGAATCGGATCCTTGAAGAAGCACATAGATCCCGATACACTATCCATCCGGGAGGCACTAAGATGTTCAAAGACTTGAAGAGGACATTTTGGTGGCCAAACATGAAAAGGGAAATTGCAGATTTTGTAAGCAGATGTCTTGTTTGTCAACAAGTAAAGGCCGAGCATTTTAGACCGGCAGGTAAATTGAAACCACTTGATATTCCCCAATGGAAGTGGGAGAGTATTGGTATGGACTTTATTATGGGTCTTCCTAAGACTCGAGGTGGCTATGATGCAATATGGGTCATCGTGGATCGATTGACTAAGTCAGCCCATTTTCTAGCTATTAAGTCCAAGTGGACGGTTGATGTACTAGCAGCATTATATCTGAAGGAAGTGGTTAGACTTCATGGTATTCCAGTCAGCATTGTGTCTGACCGAGACCCGAGATTTACATCTCATTTCTGGAAGGGTTTGCAAGAATCTCTTGGTACCCGTCTGAATTTCAGTACTGCATTTCATCCGCAGACAGATGGACAGACCGAGAGAACAAATCAGATTGTGGAAGATATGTTGAGAGCTTGTATGATTGACTTCGATGGCAGCTGGAGTGATCATTTGGCATTGATAGAATTCGCCTATAACAATAGTTATCAATCCAGCATACAAATGGCACCTTTCGAGGCTTTGTATGGAAGGAGTTGTCGTTCTCCATTATGTTGGGATGAGATTGGCGAGAAGCAATGGCTTGGACCGGATCTTGTCTCAGAATCATCACAGAATATTCGAATTATTCGAGACCGGTTACTTGTAGCTCAATCAAGGCAGAAAAGTTATGCTGATAATAGAAGAAGAGATTTGAAATTCCAGATTGGCGAGCATGTATTTTTGAAGGTCTCTCCGTCGAGAGGTATTCGCCGATTCGGTATTCATGGCAAGTTAAGCCCAAGGTATATTGGTCCATTTGAGATCCTTGATCGAGTGGGTGAAGTCGCCTATAGATTGGCCTTACCTCCTCAACTAGCTGGAGTACACAACGTGTTCCATGTTTCTATGCTTCGGAAATACGTGTACGACCCTAGTCACGTCATTCAACATGCGGACCTCGAAGTGAAGAAGGACTTGTCTTATGAAGAAAGACCAGTGAAGATTCTGGATCGGAAAGAGCAACAACTTCGGAATCGTTCCATACCGATGGTTAAAATACAATGGAGTCGGCGTGGAATAGAAGAAGCTACATGGGAATCCGAGGACGCTATACGGAAGCGTTATCCCGATCTACTCTAGGTAAGCGATATTTTTACCGTATTTTGGTCCAGTGAATTTGGAGGACCAAATTCTTTAAGTAGGGGAGGGTGTAAGACCCCGAGTTTCTGTGCAATTATTTAATTTCGTGAATAGTAAAAAAAATTTGAATAGTAACTATGGTAAATAGTAAATAGTAATTTTTTTGACTATCATATGAAAATACTTAAAAATGGTAGTTAATTAGTAAACACTATGGTAAACACTTTAGTCTTCTATACTTGACCCTAATAAAATCAGTTACATGGCTTAATCGATGATTTAAGCTTGACTTAAAAACGCGGAAAACACTATTCACCCGAAAATACAACTACCGTAGAAAAATCTACAAAAATCACATCTGATAGAGAGTATTTTTCTTAGCAACTTTGTCTTCTGGAGTTTCATCGGTAAAAATCAGAAACTCTCTCTATCGATTGAACCGTTGAACATTTGAGTTAAATTATTATGTTAATCTTAAGATTAGGAGATTAACCTTAAACCTCGTGATAAAATTCTATAAAAATCATAATCTGAAAGGGCATGTATTGATTAGCAATTTTGTCTTCTGGGTCAATTTCATTAAAAATCGTTTGGTAACATTTAAAGGAGGTTTTAGTTAACTATTCCTTAATCCATAGGATTAGGCTTAGCTTAAGACTAACCTACCTTGTGGAACACGTGAAAACGTGTTTTAGGTCGGCAAGAACACGGCTTGGACGGAGGGATGGGTTTTGCGGCTCTGACCAGTCTTGTGTGAAGTGTGTGAAGATTTCACACGTTCCTTCAAATGAAAACTATAAATAGAAGCCCCCTTAAGCCTTCCTTAGCAATCCTTAAGCCTAAACAAAGGAGACTCTGCTGCTACGTGCTGTGAAGGCTTCTGCAAATATCACTATTCATCTTCTTCCTCAAGACATCTCTTATTTTCCTTGGTTAAGGTAGGTAACCATGGCACAAACCTCAAATTTGATAAATGGAATGAAAGGGCATGCTGTTAACTTCTAGAAATCATGTTTTATTATCCATTTGCATGCTTAAACTCATGAATTGAAGCCCCATTACCGGATTATACTTCTGTTTTCAATATCCCCGTGTTACAGAGAAAGACGGCTCCACACGGACCGTTTATTTACTTTAACGGCCCCGTAACGACCGCCATAGAGTACGTCTTAACGGCTTTTCATGAACCGTTTTGTCCCCTGGCATTCCACGGTTCACCCCAAACCGTTGTACATGCATAACGGTCAACCCGAGACCGCTTTAGAATAAATTTAGTAATATTATCATTTAAGTGTATTTTTTTTATTACGGCTAGAAAACGACCGTTTTACATGATAAATGGCCCTACCATGACCGTTGTACCCTTTTACCCTAGAAACGGCCCCTGACCGACGTGTGTTAGCAGACAGCCGAAGGTAAATTCCTCAGACTAGAACGGCTGTTAGGGAACCGTTGTTTATCCATTTAACGGTCATTCCCAGACCGCTGTTCTCCTGAAAACGGCCGTACTTAGACCGCTTAACAGAAACCTATTTCTGGTCCAATTTTCACCCAATAGGTTTAACGGCCCATTTTCAACTGTTTAACTTCCAGAAAACCTGATTTTTGCTATTCTGACCCATTTAACAATGTTAAATAGTAAAAACTGATAATCCACATAAATAACAAATAATGAGATGAGTAAATTTCTATTAATTGCAGTATCTATTTTGTTAAAGTGAAAATTATTGTAATTCACTTGTAACTTTGGATAAATTGGCTAATTACCATAAGCTAAAAATTTACCGTAGGTAATTTCTGTAAATTACTGTAAATCAGAAAATTACTGGCCAACTTATGGCAAGTCTTTGGCCAATTAACCGGACACTCTATCCGGTAAACTTCACATTTTTACCGTGAGACAATTTACCGTGGTAAAATTACGGTTACATCATGACTATCGTTTTAACTTGATAAATTGACCGATTACCCTTGGATAATCTTCGGTCATACTTGAGCCCGGAATTGACCAATGGACATTAAACTGAAATTGGTTGGTTTAATTGTTATTGGCAACCCGGTAAATATTTCACATAAATTATCTTATATTTAGATCATTATACTTAATACGGATTCTCTAGAACCGTATTTCTTGAAAAATACGACCCAAATGGTTCGTATATTCTCGTTCTTCGGAACTTACTTCTCTTTCTCGAACGGCTTACTGTCACCCGTTCATTCTTGGCCCCGTGACTCGTTACTCATAAGAGTACGGCCCAGTGATTGCCGTACGAATACCTTGTTTTGGGTTTTTCGTTGTGTTTAAACTCTTGAATCAAAGGAGACAAGTGTCGTCCTTTACATCTTGTACCCGACAGAAATTCATCTGATTATATTGGCCATAATTGACTATGTCTAGACGGGGGATCGGTGATCCAATTGAAATGAAATGCCATCGCATCATAAGGGCCCAGTCTGGTCCTGGGGAGAGCGCCCGAAAAGATATTGAGCCCATTGGGATGTTTATGACAAGGGTGAGGCATTACACCCGAATACTTGACTTGACTTGTTACGTCTACGACAAATTCTGGATACTCGACTCGTGTGTATTTACCTGGTTACATGTGTAACATACTTGCTGGCCAAATTTTCTTACTGTTACTTTACTTGTTCATTACTTGATAAATTGCTATATTTCTTGACTTTGCAAGTTATTTCTATCGTCATTCTTTATTTACTGCATTTCATATAAATTGGAAATCAATGGTTAATTACTTAAACCTGTTTGTGGTTATCTACTGAGCGCGTTTAGCTCACTCCTACTGTTTCCCCTCTTTCCAGGTGACGAACTTGTCAGGGATGGACTGGAGTGATATCGAGAGATAGTTTTAGTTTATTGAGTCAGTTTGTACCCGTAGAATTAATGAGAAATTGTTCTAGTTTGATTATTATATGGATGTAGTTGTTCTACCCATTGTACTCAATTTTTATCAATAAAACTCTGATTATTACTTTTCCAACCTTTAGTGCAATGGTTCGGAATTCTTTATTGCTCGCTTGCCTCTAACCGTACGTCCCGAGATTCCGCATCGGGGCGTGACAAGGAGAGTGATTTGAGTGACTAGACAGGAAGAATTCAGTTTTTGAGTGACTAGTGAGTCTAAAATGCTCCCCCTGTCTAGATGCAGTGAGTCACTTCTTTTGAATTTTCAAATTAACGATATGCAGTGCAATTCACCATATGTATGCATATGCAATGATTTTCCTAAAAGTATTACATGAATATGAACATGAGTGGCATGACCATCATGCCGGGGCAGCCAACCTCCCCCTGACTATATGTAATAAAATCCAGAATTCTAAATGCCACAAACGCATGACCATTTATGCATCTACTCCCCTTGACTAAATGCATTATATGCAATGAAGACTGAACACATGGTTTTATGATCTATGCTCATGAAGTAGACATGCAATTACAGCCTGAGATGGACTACAATAGACTTCATGTGCATTTCAGATTCTCAAAGAATTTTAGTTAGAGGATGCACAGATGAATTTCGTTATGCAAGAAAAGATTCAAATTGAGAAGTGCAGATGACACACAAGAATGCAAGTATGTATGCTTAACAGGTTATGCAAACATCTTAAATCAGGAATTTCAGATGGCACACTTCAGATTTTTAGAAAACAACATTCAATTCACTCTCAGCTTAAAGTAAGCACAAATAATTCAGCAAATGCATTTGACAATCTATGAAAGACAAGTCAAACTCATATGTGAGTATGTATGCATGAAATGTAACTGATTGAAAGAAAATTTTCTAAAGTTAGATGATCGAACCTGTCAAGTGCAAAGATGCGGTTTTACCAAACTTGGGTGCCTTAGTTTATTTTACCCCTCTTTATTCTTCAACCCAAGGCACACCTATAGAGCAGTTCCTTATTTTGCACCAGTAGGTACCCAAGAAGTCTTGAGTCCTGCAGAGTTAATGGCACCTTTGACAGGTGTTCTAAATAATTTCTTAGTTAGATAGTCATCAAATTCCATCAGAGAATAATCAACCATAGAGTGTCCGAATTTTTCAGAATATCTACATGAAACGATAGACTTTTTGATCTTATTATGCACATCAACATAAGCATGAAATCTATGTGCGTGAGCATGAAACTTTATGTTGTTTACATGAACATTTTATCTCTTATTGTTAGTTAGCCAACAATTTGTAGATTTATGACATGACTTTCTACAATTAAAACATGAAGTATTCATTCTTTTAAGGCTCCTATCAAAAACATGTCTTTTTACATGGAATTTAGCAGATTTGGAATTAAATGTATTTCTCTGAGCATGCTAGCAATCCTTGACTGTATGGCCATACTTTCCACATTCGAAGAACCCGATGTGCTTTCCTCTAGAACCAGTATTATTCCAATGAGGCCCTAACCAGCATTCAATAGTCTTGTGACCAGGCTTGTTACAATTGAAGCATATAATGTGCTGGTTTGAAGCAGATTTGTTTCTATTAAGGCCATGATAATTTACAGAGAATCTAGCATACATCCTATCATCTTGTTTCATGACAAAGCATTCATTCATGAAGTAACCATGCCTACCACAGTAATGACAAGAACCATTAGACTTCTTAGTAGCATGATTTTTGTTAAATGAGTTCTTAGAATGCATTATCTCACAAATATGTTCATCCTCTATCATCAATTTGCAATTATGCATTACATGGCCTAGCTTACCACAGTAATGGCATGAACCATCCTTTTCATGTGCATGTATATGTGTGTTCGTGTTGTTTGCAGAATACACACTTTTGATATTGGTGTGAGTAGGCTTCTTCTGCAGGTGGTCAACCTTTTTAATCCTTTTAATTGGTTTCTGTCCTTTTTGAGCATTTTGTTTCGGATTCCCTTGAGCAGTAAATTGAAACACTAAAGGATTATGGGTTTTGGAATGTTCAGAGCTACCCACAATGGATGTATGAATCTTCTGATTAGCAGGCAGATTTGATGAAGAAGCAGGAATGCTTACTATGTCTGAGCTACGCACGAAGGTAGAATACAGCTTGTTCCTTATAGCCTGCTAAATTTGAGAGTTTTAGCCTTTCTCTCCACTCAATTCAGTTGTTTCAACATTCAAGGGGCTTTCATTTTCTCTTTGCCTTTGATAGATTTTGACATAGAGTGGTTCAATTCATTTACCTCAGATTGCAGAGAAGAGATTTTAAGTTCTGAATTAGTCAAGTCTTCCTCACATGAGAGGATTTGTCTCTGCATGGCATCATTCAAGTTTTTAACAGCTTCTAATTCCTGTTTCAGTTTCAATTCATTCTCAGATTGAATTTTCTTATCAACAGATCTTTCTTTCTCGACAACCAGAAGCCTTTCTGAAATAACAACATTTAGGACCATGAGTTTCTTGTTTTGTTCTTTCAAATCTTTATTCTCCTTAATCAACTTCTCAATTTCTTCATTGCATTTTTCACTACTGGATATTAAGCCCAGTCTTTCAATCAGTTTCTCCTCTCTTTGTTCAAATTCAAGTTTCTCATCCAACAAATCTTTATTTTCTTCTTTGAGAGAGGCAATCAATTTTCTCTGCCATTCATTTTCATGGTAGAGACCTTCATTACGTTCCTTTAGTAGATGTCATCTACTGTAAGCTGACTTTACAGAGCAAGTATGTGAAGCTTCCTCCTTGAATTCTTTTAGTCTAGCTACAAAATTTTCATTATTCTTCTAAAGTTCAGCATTCTCAAGTTTCAATTTGTCCACTTCAGAATTAACCTTATTCAACTCTTGCAATTTCAATAAATGTTCATCATTTTTAGAATTTAGCTGATCTTCCAATTTAGAAATCTTGTTCAGACGTTCTTGATTTTCTTCTTTCAAGGATGCATTCAAGTTCTTCAGTATATCAACATTAGAATAATGATCTTCAATCACTTCTTTTAGAAACACACATTCATCATTTTCTTCTTTTGAGCATGTGTTTTCTGCTTCAAGAGATTTATTTATAAGACTGTCATTATCAGATTTTAATATGTTCAATTCAGATTTCACCTTGTTCAATTCCTTTAATTTCATTTTGAGTTTATCAATTTCAGCTCTCAGTTCTTCATCTTCAGTATGATCATCATTTATTGAATTCAGTTTATTCTCTAGTTTAAAAATCTTAACAACAAATTCATTGTTCTCATTTTTCAGCCACGAGATTTGTTCTTTAAGCCTAAGAATATCACATAGACAAGCATCATACGATTGTTTCAGATTCAAGCAATTTTCACAAGATGAGTTATTACTGTTCTGATCAATTTTCTTTTTCAGCCTTTTATTTTGTTTGCTCAACTGTTCGTAAGAATCAAGCAAATCATTGTACACTCCAATCCAATCATCCACAGTATAATTGTCAAATTAAGAAGGTACCTCATCTCCATCTTCTTCTTGTTGTTGATCATTTTCAACCATCAGGCATGTGTTACAGTTCCTGGTAAGCTTCAATTTGTCCAGAATCTCCTTGGCAGACCTATAAGATGAAACACACAAAATTAGGGCTCTATCAATAGATACCTTCATCAGATCTAACGCTTTAGCATTTTCAGAATCTTTTAATCTATCCTTATCAGTCCATTTAGATTTATCTTTAGACGATTTATGTGGACCGTGAACAATTACTTTCCATAGATCGGGATCAGTTGATCTTACATATCGATTCAAATTCTTTAGCCATAGATCAAAATCATTACCACTAAAGATCGGCGGATGAGCCATCGAAAAATGACTGACCAGATATAGATCTAAAGACAATATATGAGAAGTGCACCGAACTAAGACTGTTGCAAAAACAAAGCACCAAATCAGCACAGCAACGCACAGATTCAAAGTGATTATCTGAAGAGCAATAGATGAGCAAAGCACCAAACACATTAGGATCCTCTGCAGATCGTTGGATCTGATAAGTCAGAGACCCGCTCTGATACCAATTGTTGGTCTGTAAGGACTAGGTGCAAAAGTACAAACCTGACTCAGAGGGGGGGGTGAATGAATCCCTCTTCAAAACTTTACCCAATTAAAACAGTAATGGACAATGATGCGGAATTAAATCGAGTTAAACTCTACAGAATATGAGAGTCAATGGTGCGCTAAATCAAACAGTTGGACTGCTATAGTGCAGACTCCTGAACAAATCTATACTGTTGACCGAACCCAATCAAGTGATCAAATGCAACTAAAACACTCAGATGGCTTGAGCAAATTGGCCACTCTCCAGTAACAATGATTAACTATTCAAAGTGAATCTCTCAAGACCAATATCAAATGAAAGATATGCAACCAAAATCCTCTCTAGACAGAAGATTCAGATCGAGCCTAATCATACATCTAGCGGATCAGAGAAGACAATCAAACCACGATGGACAAGGGATTTTTAGATGGTTCAGTCTGCTGACCACAGACCTACGTCCATCCCCCACTCAAACCAGAGTGAGGCTTCCCGCTGATACACAGCTTAAACCGCTGGGCATCACAGCTTGCCTACAACCATTGAGCAACATAGCTTGCTTCCGCTGAGCAATCATAACTTGCTGTCCAGAGGAACCAATCCTCTGCAGCCGCTGAGCAACACAGTTTGCTGACCAGAGGAAACAATCCTCTACAACGCTGACACACAGCTTGAAACAAAGGTTTAAAAGAAAAATAAAAGATGAAAAACACAACAACTGAAAGTTGGAAGAAATCGTAACACAAATTTGGCTCTCTCAGGAGCTGACTGGCTTGGATCTGATCCAAATGCCAGGAAGATAGATCTTCAATGATGGCTTCACACTCACGAACTCCTCACTCTCATTTTCTTTCTCTATATAACTCTGATCATACACTGGCTCTCTCTTCCTTTCTTCTCATTCTTCTTCTGCTTTTCAGACTCCGACTCAGTCTTCTCTTCTCTGCTACTCACTCTCTGATTCTGCCATCCTCAATTTTCTAATTCTCTATTTCTCCTTATCTCTATCTCTTCTCTTTCTTTCCTCTCGTTCTCTTTTGTTCACATCTACTTTGATCGCAGAGAAGGCCTTCTTATATGGCTTCAGATCTGGGACCCACGAGCTCACACATTGGGCGCGTGGAGGGAGCACTCCCGCCAAGAGAATTCTGGAATGCCTTAGTCACGTGTCAGCATCTTGGCGTTGTGTCTGACCACGTGGCAGATTCTTCCATCCGGTTCCTTGCCTCGGATCAGGAACCCTTTAACCTGGTACTTTAACTTCCACGTGGAGTATGCTCACAAGTTGTAGGTTCGTCCAACACATGCTCGACCAAGTTACTGGCCTTGGAAACAACTGGAAGTGTTAGCTGTTCGTGCTAGCACCGACTTCATAAAGTAACGTACGAATATGCACAGACCTTAGGTAGCATATAACAAAACATGCATAGTCATATAGCAAGACATGCACAGACATCAGGTAACGTGTAACAAAGTATGCATAGACCATGAGTGTGCAACAGAAAGAAGTGTGCATTGACCTTGTATCACACAAGTAAAGAATGTGCAAGAATTTGGATAACATAAAGGAAACATGCATGGACTCTAAATGACACGCACTGACTTTAGACAAGGTAACATAGGGTGTGCACCGACATGAGTAGCACAAGTAAAGACTTGCACCGACCGTGAATTATACACAAGCTGTAACTGCACCGACCTTGTGGATGAGCAGCCAAAGGTATGCACCGACTTGGTGCGTGCAGAACATAACCTGCACTGACTTTATGTGTGCGGGCAAGGTATGCACCGACTTGGAATATGCATGCTTCGGTAAAATGCATTGACTTCTATGTGAGACTTGTGTGTATATGTAACATGCACAGACTTTACTTTATGTAAACCAAATAAATGCACAGACCTTACCTGCGTGTAGTGACTAAAGTTGAACCGACTTTATGCCAGCCCGATGCAAAGATTGCACCGACCTGAATAGTGAAGTGCACAGACTTGCACCGAGTTTGAAAATGCAAACCAGGCAATGCACCGACCCTTGTGTGTGCGCGGGCAAGAAATGCACCGACTTGTTCTATGACCTTGTATCGCTTCTAGGGCAAAGGTGCACCGACCTTCTTTCCTTCATGCACTTACCTCAACAGTGATGTGCATCGACTTAGTAGTGGAGACAATGCATGCACCGACCTAGACTATGCGAGATGAAGTAAATGTGCACAGACCTAAACATTGAAGTACACAAACCTTTATACCGGACTTGAATCTGCACAGACTTTAGCATCAACATGCACCGAGCTACGTGAGTAGAGCAGCCAAGTGTGCACCGACCTTCTGTGAATACTAGCAGATGTGCACAGACCTTTGTGAAGGTATGAATAGTAATAGCATCGATCTCTTCCATATGAAAGACAAAGCATGCACTGACCTTGTATCATACAAGGCAAATGTGCACCAAGATTACTAAGAAGCAACAAAACATGTGCAACGAGTTGAACAATGTTTGACAGATATGTGTGTGCACTGTTCTCTTCATCCTTCAGCAAACCATGAAACCATACAAATGCAGCAAGCACACATGATATTAATGCACAGATGAAGCATAGTGTTTGACATCATCAAAACCACAGGGGTACAACAGACCTTGTTCTGGGCCAATAGCCCACCGTAAACCAAAATAAACAAGAAATTGCTAGTGCGTCCACAGGGCCGTAAACTCAGACATCTCAAGAGAACACCTGGTTGAGGCAGTTCCCACACAGGTGGGGTCAGTGCCTGAGCCAGTGGCTTCCGAGGGAACCGAGGATGCAGGCCTTTCTTTTCTTTGTTGTTAGTGACTTTTCATGTTTTCTCTTGCCTGCACTATCTCTCCAGATGGTAAGGATGGACAGGGCACCTATTTTCTCCCGGGGCTATCCTATTTTTCCTTTTCTCTTGTCGTGCTTTTGGTCAACATTAGTACATCTAGGCATGGTCGGTCCCGCAGTCTCATCGAGCCAGTTCCCACATAGGTGGGGTCAGTGGCTTAGTTTGATGTTGCTGGCCCTCTACCGAGCTATCACTTTCTTGTTATACGGGCTACTTAAAAATAAAGTCTACGTAGTGCCGCAGCATTCCACATCCGTGGGATCGGGGGTCCATCCATGGTTTCTAATTGGTAGGCTTCTTCCTCGAGTGCCTCAACCTCTCGATAGGGGTCAGTTTCTAATTGCTCGGAGGAACACTTCCTCTTCCCCTCCTCCCTTTGGTCGGGAGGGTCCCGACAAGCGGTGAGGACTTCCTCATATTCTACATGACGCAGAGCCAAGGCTATCAGGTCGACAAGGGTGGAGGGGGGATGGAGCACCAGTTCTCGCCGGAGTCCTTCGTCACGGGTACCCCCTGTTAATGAGTCATGGTCAGACAGTGGCACAGTGATTTTTATGGTGGTTCGGGACACAGCCGGACTCCTTACGTCCACCCCTTATTGTGTCCTTGGTTTTGATCATGTCTGACCATGACTCATTTATGAGCCTAATATGGATTTGATGATGTCAACTTGTATTGAGTTTAGGTCAAAGAATATCAACCTTAGTAGATATGCCAGACTCAAGAAGCTAGGTTTGGGTAGTCGGTCGACCGACAAAGGAAAAGTCAGTCGATCGATTACAAAGTCAGTCGACTGATTACAAAATCAGTCGACCGATATGTCTTCAAGTCAACAGATTTTCTTGTTTGCAGTAGCAGGCCAACCAGCTGACTTCAACTGAAAAGAAGAAGTTAATTGAAGGGATTGAGGCAATACAAGATCATGAATAAGAAGCTCAAGAGGACATTTCTGTGAGTTAACAGCTCTGGATAAGGCTAGGAAGGTTCAAGGAAGATCTGATAGGAGTTAAGCCAAATCAGTCAACCCAAGCAAAAATCAGTCGACTGATATGGAATTAAGTCGACGGACTTTTCAGAATTTAGTCGTCCTTTGCATCCTCAAGTCGACAGACATTCAAGACTGTCAGCAGAAGAAACCGATTCAAGTCAAAACATGCAGGTACACTTCTTCACTACCAAAATACAATGAAGATGGACTGGCAAGTGCCTTCAAAGAGGTTGATTAGCTTATTGAGCTGATGTAATGAAGATGGGATGCATTGAGGAAGTATTAACTGAAGAATGTAGAAATCTGTCGACCCAGACTAATCTAAGTCGATTGATATGAAAAATCAGTCGGTAGACACTACCAAGGTCGACTGACTTTTTGTTCCAGTCGACAGATTTAGTCAACAGACTTGTGTGCTCGGCAACACATATGAAGACCCATCTAAAGCTCCATTCAAGCAAGTAAGAAGAGTTTTTTAATCATGCAAGCTCAACCCAGCAATCCCTCAAGTTGACTCATGCAGTGCAACTATAGCAGTAGCAGTACCAGCAATAGCTAGCAACATAAAACATTAGCAACTAGCAGTGACAGTAGCAATAGCAGCAGCTAGCAACACAAGTAGCAGTAGCATACTACAAGCAACTGCATGCAGCAAAAACAACAAGCAACATCAATAGTAACAACTACAAGTAATAGCCATGCAACAACAGCAACAAACTTCAACAAGGGCAGCAACAACATCAGCAGCAATAGCTACAATACTGGTGCCATGCAGCAACAACAGTAGCTAGCAACAACGCTAGCATCAACATACAACATCTGTAGCTTCAATAAAACAACAGGTAGTAGCACAAAGCAATAGCAGCTAGTAGCGATAGTAGCAATAGCAGCAGCTAGCAACACCAGCATCAACAACATACAACTAGGAACATCAAAAATAAGCAATAATAACAACAAGCTAGCAGCAGCCTGCAACATCAGCAACAACATAGCAGAAAGTAGGATTCATCAATAGCTGCAACGCCAGTAGCATCAACAGCAACAAGAGCAGGCAGCGGTAGAAGTTCGTCGACTTGCCCAAACTGAGTTGACTAAAAAATGGAATGTCAGTCGACCCAAGGGAAGTTCAGTCGACCGATATTGCCTGACTGACTTAGTTCGTGCAGTCTGCCAACAGAGTCAACTAGTCACGTGAGAACTTAAGTAGTCATGTGAATGTCTGCTCCAAGTCAACACCCTTAACTCTGGGATGTGTACCTTGGCTTCTAGAAGGTCCTTAGATAGAATTTTAAAATGTTTTTCTTGTGGCCTAATGAGAAGACATATCTGAAAAGGTTCAAGGACAAGGCACCCTCATTTTTCCAGTGGACAAATCAGATTACTTCTATCAAAGAACCTGACAGTATGCAGATCTGGAAAATGATTTTATCCTTGCTCTCATATAAACATGGACCAATCAGAAAACTGCATTGGGAAAGGTTTCTTGTCAAAGAAACTTATTGTATCTTGGACCAATCAGATCACAGATTTGGGGAAGAAAACTGTCCACCCTTCTCTTCTATAAATACAGGCCTCCTATCTGAAGAACCCCCGCTACTGCCTTGGAGAAGAAAAGAGTGGGAAAGCTAGAAGTCTGCCTAAGCTTTTAGAAGAAGATCTGTGAGGAAGAAAGGAGAGGTGTGGAGTAGCCCAGCACCTGGTCTGAGCTAGTCCAGTGCTGAGAAGAAGAAAAAGAAAGGAGAGTAGCCTAGTAGAGTGTCTTGAGCAAACCCAATGCAGAGAGGAAAGAAAGAGAGTTGGAGCAGTCTTTAGATCTGAGTTTAGATCTGCCATTATAGCTTCATGACTTCGATCTGAAGCTACATTTACTTTCTCAGTTTCATTTTACTTTGTCTTTTTGAAACTCTGAATCTATTTTCAGTGTGTTGTGTTGTAGTGACAACGTATGTCCGGTGCTCTATTTTAGAGACCGGAGTAGTCATTGGCTGGTGTACAACTGTGTGTGTATTGAGGAGTCTATTCCTCGTACAAGTTGTTTGTCAGCGTTCATGTTTTTGTTGTGTGGGTTTGTCCCTATGTTTTGTTGCATCCTTGTAGCATGATTTTTATTTTTCCTTTGGGGTTTGTCCCCGTGTGGTGCTGTAGTTCTGCAACATGTGTCGGGCTCATCCTTGTTTGTTTGTTGCGTGTTGCAGCGCGTGTGTGTGTGTGGGGGGGGGGGGTTCATCCCCGTGTGTTGCTGTAAGTATCAGTGTGAGGACAGTGTCCTCATGTTAAGCTGTGTATCAGCAGTTCTTGGGTTGCATCCCCTTCAAGCTATTAGTCAGTGATGTGAGGACTATGTCCTCGTGAGGAGTGTGTTCCTCGTCAAGCTGTGTGTCAGCGGGAAGCTGTGTATCAGCGGGTGTAGGGGACTTGTCCCAATCGCTACATTTGCAGCGTGGTGAAGCCTCATTGGGTTTGTGAGGGGTTGACGTACGTCTGCAGGTTTGTAGACTGAACCACCTTAAAAACCTTCTGTGCAGTGGGCTGTGAATTGTGCAATTGTCCATTTCTTCTATCCCCATTCACAGGGACTTGGGTGTTTCTGAAACACACACATTCTGATATGTTCGAACACATACTCTGAGTTGTTAGCTGCACTAATGCACTCAAGCACTTGCATGTTGTCCTATATAGGGACAGTCTTTGAGCTCCAATGTTTTCAACACTGTGATCACACATACACCCTCAAGTGTTCGATCCAGGATCAGTTTCAGCCATCTATTTACTGAGCGCTATCTTAGGTCCTTGTGAATATCATCTCAGTCCGAGTTGGCATATCTTGTAAAGAAACATATGTGTTCCTTTGTTCCGCGGTTCATTAAGTGATCGGATCAAGCTTTAAATCGGGTATAGTTTTCTAAAAGGATCTATTCACCCCCCCTCTAGATCCTATTGTGTACCCAACAATTGGTATCAGATCGGGTCTCTGTCATAGTCAGATCCAACGATCTACAGAGAAGATCCCGATGTACCTACTATCATGAGTTCCTTCGCTGAACAAGTTTTCATGACTTCTCCACCGATTTTCAGTGGTTCTGATTACTCTCTTTGGCTCGGAAAAATGTGCTTGTTTGTGAAATCGTTTGATCCAAGATTATACAATCTTATATCTCATGGTCCTCGTGAGCTGCCATCAGATAAATCTGAATTATATGTTGAACACAGGACGAAAAATATTGACAATCTTGCTGCCTTGAACTTGTTAAAGGTTACAGTTGATTCCATGTTAATTCCTTTTGTTTCTACCTATAGCATAGCCAAAGAAATCTAGGATGGCTTGGTCAGCATCCACAAAGAGGAAGAAAGGCACGAATGCCTAATGGCCTACAGCAATGATCAGCCCAGTGATCCCTCATCCTCTCGGGCAAGTTCTGGTTATGAAGACTTTACTTTTGAAGAACTTATGGATGCATATGACAAGTTGGTAAAGCAATATAATAAAATAAAATCTAAAAGCAAAAAATTGAAAAGGAAAGTTGAAAACAATTCTCTTAACAACTCTACTTGTGAAAATTGTGCAGAACATGAAAATTTAAATGAATCTCCGATGCTTGATGCTGATGCATATAAGGAACTAATTGCAAGCTTGAGAATAGAAAATGAATCTCTAATGGTTAAAATCTCTGAGCTAGAAGAAACTGAAAAAGAATTGAGAAACAAACTTAAATCAATGTCAAATGATCAGAAGCCTATTGATGAGCTGGTTGTGAATGATAAGCTCACTAAAGAAAATGAAAAATTGATAGAGCAAAATAATTTGTTGATTGCTAAGCTACATGCATTTGAAAAGGGCAAGGGTGTGATTGTTAATGACTCTGAAAAAGTGCAAACCCTTCAGCAAGAATTTGAGAACTATAAAGCTGTAAATGACATGTTGAATGAATAACCTGCTGTGTATGAAGAAGAACTTGCTAGTTCTGAATTACATGTTCCATCCTTAGAACAAGAAGTTCTTGATTTGGATAACTCCCTATCAAAATTTGTTGAGGGCAGAAGAAACTTATACAAAGTCCTAGGAACAAAAATCAATTTTCAGAGAGAAAGGCTGGGATATACTTCTGTGAATAAAAATTATTTTAAAAATAAATTTTATACCTCATTTGCCTCCAGTTCGGATGAGGCCAGCGCTTCTAAAGCATCCCCAAGACAGTCTAATGTTCAAAACACCCAAAAATAGAAAAAAAAACTAGAAAACAAAACCATTGAAGCAAAGATAGAAAAATGAATTTCCTTGTTTGAATGTGCATGTGAAAAATTCTACTAGATATTCATCTGCATCAAAAAGAATGAATGCTTCTTGTTTTTACTGTGGAATGCATGGTCATCAAATGAGCAACTACAAGGTCATGAGAAAAGATGATCTAAATGCCTGTAGAAATGAAACTGTATATGAAAATAGAAAAGATTTTCAAATTTGAAAACAATGTCTTGAAAACATATCCCAAACAATAAAAATTCAGTAAAAAGAAATCACCCCCACTACTGCTACAACTGTGGAAAGCCTGGACACAAGGTGTCAAACTATTGGCAAAAGAAGGACAAAGACAACTGGCATGCTGGAAATGTAAAATCCTTTGTCCATCAGCCTAGATCTATCAATCTCATGCATAACAAAAATTTGAAACATCATGTGTGCTGTTTTTATTGTGGTAAGCTTGGACATGAGATGTATGATTGCTCTAAGATGAAACATGATGATTTAAATGCAACAAAGAAAAGGAAACTGCATGTTAGACATGGAGCTAACCCTCAAGGACCCAAGAAGGCTTGGGTACTTAAAAGTGTTAAATGAGAACTTGTGTTGCAGGGATGCCTTGATGCTGAATAAAGGAGAATACGGAATGTCCGCTCAAGGCATAGGTTTGGAAATAAAATTTTAATTCATGTTAATTTTACATGTTAAGTTCTCTTTGAATTGCTCTAGTTGATTCCTTTTAAATGTTGTTCAAGCTGAAACCTCCTTCCTGAATTACTGAAAACCCTCCTACGGTTGAAATTGAAGATTTGAACTGGGTTATTTGATTGATATCTAACATGAACTTTCTGGTATATCAAAAGGTGTCTGTTGGGATGATGGGTTAAGCCTATCAGGAAGACAATACCTTGCGTGAGTTAGATCTTCGGATCAATATCTCCGCCTAGTACCAGAAATAAAAAATTTCAAATGCTTGAATTTGTGATGCTGATCTGATGATGAATTTATTGGTAATGGTTTGCAAGGATTTTGGTTCAGCTTGTTACTCTCCCACTCTTAGCAGCAATATGAGCCTTTGGTTTATCAGTATAAACAACTGCTATTGATGATGTCCATCCTGGCTCCATTGAAATCTAACTCATCCTTCATGTGGACACTTGCTCTATTGACAATGTGCCCTTGTGGTTATGAGTATTGCATTGAGGGGGAGTTTGAAAGTTTTGTTTTTCAGATTAGAATGCTTTGCACATATATTTTGAGTCTGCACGTGTTGTGAATATTGAATATCATTCTGCGCTCTCATGCATTTTCTTGCATGTCAAGCTAAGGGGGAGTGCAAAAAAATTGCTCTTCATGTTGGAATACACTATATTTTTGATGCATCATCATGTGATCACCCTTTGGTATATAGAATGGTGATTTGTGGAAGGTTGGATCAGGTCCAATTGAAAACTATCACTATGCGTGAGATGATCTTCGGATCAAGTTCTCCGCCTGGTGCTATGGGTCAACTGTTCATATATGTCATAGGATGCATGCTTCCCTGTCAAATCACACTAAGGCCTTTTGAAGTTCATGCACATATTAAGAAGGAGTCAGCATTGAAGTCTGGTCTACACGTTTGCATAATGCCTCTTCTGAATTTTTAGCTTCATCATGTAAACATCTGAACTGACTGCACTGCACTGTATCAGGGGGAGCTGAGTTGAACTATCTAGACATGTGGCTAAATGGGATCTTAAGTTACATGAATTCAAATGCTGAAAAATTTGGGCGGAGTTTGAATTGTTTGACAAAATTGTTCCTTTTCAAAATTGTGTGCCTCCTTTTTATGCTTCTTGAATAAATTGGTTCATTCATGAGGAATTTCAATTTCAAACAAAATGGAAAGCATGTTTGAATTTGTGTTCTTGATGTGCAAATATTGATTCGGTTGTCATGATTGCCAAATTAAACTTTTACCATGTCTAATAATTAAAAAAACTACTTGGGAATACCTATGTCATCCCGTTTTTGAAAAACTTCCTGAAAATCATTCTGCCTGAAGAATAGGTCGACCGACAGACCATCTTGTGTCGACCTAGCATTGTGAAAAATTGCTTTTGTCTGATTCCTTAGTGTTCTATCTGAAGAGCAGGTTGACCCACTACTCAATCTAGGTCGACATAGCCCGCCTGTAAGCTCTTCTTTGAACTCCATCTGACACCTCGCTTGAAGAACAGGTCGACTCACTCTCTTGCATATGTCGACCCAACTGGTTGTTTGCCCTGACTACAGTCCCTTTGTGAAATACAATGCTTGATATCTTACTACATTATTTTGTGTTTGTGAATTTACTCTCATTTTCTTGAACTACACCTTTTCAGGGGGAGACTTCATTATCCACACAATTGCATTCCATGTATAAATCAGCTTTTTGCATCATGCTGCATGTGATATTGTGCACATATATTGTATACTTGTCATAATGGTTCTCCTGCATATCGCATGTCATGCGCATCTTAGTCAGGAGGAGTTAATTGCATTGCCATGTGCTGATAAGAGATTACTTCAGTCTGGCCGTCAGGCGTAGTTTGTGATAGGTAGTGTTCTGTGTTGAAACCTAATTATCTGTCGACTTGCCTCTTAACTAAGTCTCAATTAAGTTGACTGACATGATCTAAAGTCAACTTGTCCTGCTGTTCACAAGCTGATTTTTATCTTGGCTCTAATACTCCATCAGATCTGAACTTCTTTGAAATTCCTGAAAATCTGCCATCTATTCCCCAAATTCTTGAACACCCTTGGAACATCTTTTACTTGCTTAATGATTGGCTGGCTGTGCCACATTTTCTTGAGTAAGCTTGAATTCATGAGGAGTTTTCGATCTGATTACTAAGTTCATTTATCAGAGTAAATTTTAAAAAGGAATCTTCTATTATGGAGTTCTATGATTGCTCAGGACATAAAACTGCTGGTTTAAGTTTAATGAGTTCATGAGCTTAAAGATAAATGTCTTGAAAATGATTTTATTCAACTTTAATGGACCTAAACCAGTCTTTACATGTTGTGTCCTATAATGCCTTCTTAAATCTAAAAGTTTATTTTGAAGTACAAAGGCATCTTTGTTTGAGAAACTCTAATTTCATTATTATTTTTAAACATTGGGTTAATCAGAAAACTCCTAAAGGGCAGTACTTGATAAAAGGAATAACTTCAGTCACACTGAGTAACTGGGGATACTGGCGTCTAATAAACGTGTATCCTCACGGAAAAAGGTATGTACTAAAAGTCATTAATCAAAGGCAGAGCAATGGCAACAGACTCACTGAGAAATCGAGTCCCTTCACCAATGAAGTGGATTCGATGGAGTCATGAAGTGACGTGCTACCTCTGGTCTAAATGAAGTAGAATGGTTAGTTACACTGAGCTGGCGTTTAACCAGCGTGCATCCTCATGTCAAAAAGTGCGTGCTACACCTAAATGCTCTCTTGGAATGAAAATCAAAAAGGAAAAATCAAAAAATGGTAGCACCCCATGGATAAAATCAGAAATCTCATAAGATGTTTAACCTTAAATCTAATTGTAGTTACTCCCAAAGGGGTCAATGGAATTGAATGAGTAAGGTGGAGGGAGGTTAAATAGGACTCCAATATGTAATTTTGGTTCATTTCTATTAAATCTGAATGTAGAAATTTTCAATGTTCTTAATTGATAAACTCAGAGTTCATTAGACTTAAACCAATCAAAAAAATAAGGGCTTTATCATCAGTAGCTCTATAACAGAAGACTCTAAGAATCAGTACCTCTGTATTTATGAGTAATGTTTCAGACTGAAAATCTTCTATCCTAATAATTCTTGGAAATGCCACTTCTACAATAATTTTTCCTACAAGTTACCTTTGCTTCAATACTCTCAGCCAACTGAAATGATGATAATTCCTTGTTGATGTCTGATTGCTCTCTATTCAAGTGGTTTAGTATTCATGTCTACATGTTTATGGCCATTTCTAAAAAATCTACAATCCGCCTACTGCTAGTTCTTTTTTTGCCGATTCTGCTCTTGAATTCACTCTAATCTTCTTCCCTTCAAATCAGATTCCTGCTTCGTCCATTGGTTGTCAGAGCATGCTTACTCTACTTGGGAAGTAGAATGTTGAACTTGTGATTTACTCATATCTTTCTCTGTCCATTGGGATTATGAATGGTCTGAAAACCTGCATCATAACGACTGCTTGCCTTCATGCAATGTGTTTTTTTCATGTTGTCTGACTGCGTTGTCTGTTGAGACGAAATGAGTACTGAGTTGCTCCATCTGATGAGATTTTAATATAATTTGGCCTGGTTTTGTGTCTGAATCTGCCTAAACTTTTCACTTGGTACCATCTTATTTCATCCGCTCATCTCCTGATTCTATAATTGGTATCAAACTATGCCTTCTTTGCTGATGGCAAAGGGGGAGATGTTTTGATGAGTCATTATCTAAGAGGGAGACGTTGTGTTGTCTAAAATGAGTAATGTTGACATATTGAAATGTTTCATGCTGAATTATTTTGAAAAATGACTCATAACGACTCATAGTTGCCATCATCAAAAAGGAAGAGAAATGTTGTGTCCCTAGTTTTGATGATGTCTGACTATGACTCATTGATGGGCCTAATATGGATTTGATGATGTGAACATCTATTGAGTTCAGGTTAAAGAATATCACCCTTAGTAGATATGGTAGACTAAAGAAGCTAGGCCTAGGCAGTCGGTCGACCGACAAAGGAAAAGTCAGTCGATCGATTACGAAGTTAGTCGACCAATTACAAAATCAGTCGACCGATATGCCTTCAAGTTGACATATTTTCTTGTTTGCAATAGCTGGCCAGCCAGCTGACTTCAGCAGAAAGAAAGAAGTTAATTGAAGGGATTGAGGCAAGATAAGATCATGAATAAGAAGCTCAAGAGGACAGTTCTGTGAGTTAACAGCTCTAGATAAGGCTAGGAAGGTAGAAGGAAGATCTGACAGGAGATAAGCCAAATCAGTCGACCCAGGCAAAAATCAGTTGACTGATATGGAATTAAGTCGACCTTTAGATCCTCAAGTCGACAGACATTCAAGACTGTCAGCAGAAGAAACCAATTCCAATCAACACATGCAGGTGCACTTCTTCACTGCCAAAATACAATGAAGATGGGCTGGCAAGTACCTTCGAAGAGGTTGATTAGCTTATTGAGATAATGTAATGAAGATGGGCTGCGTTGAGAAGTATTGACTGAAGAATGCAAAAATCAGTCAACACCCTGACGAAACTAAGTCGACTGATATGAAAAATTAGTCGACAGACATTACAAAGGTCGACTGACTTTTTGTTCCAGTCGACAGATTCAGTCGACAGACTTGTGTGCCCAGGCAGCACATATGAAGACCCATCTAAAGCTCCATTCAAGCAAGTAAACAAATTTTTTTAATCATGCAAGCTCAACCCAACAAAGCCTCAAGTCGACTCATGCAGTGTAATAATAACTGTAGCAGTACGAGCAGCAGCTAGTAGTACAAAACAATAGTAGCTAGCAGCGATAGTACCAATAGCATCAGCTAGCAACACCAGCGGCAGCATCATACTACAAGCAACTGAATGCAGCATGACAACAAGCAACATCAACAACAACTACTACAAGCAATAGCCATGCAACAATAGAAACAAACTTCAGCAAGGCCAGCAACAACACAAGCAGCAACAGCTGTAATACCAGTGTCATGCAGCAACAACAGCAGCTAACAGCGACGCTAGCATCAACAACAGCAACAACTAGCATCAACATACAACATCAACAGCTTCAACAAAGCAGTAGCTAGCAGCACAAAATAATAGCAACTAGCAGCGACAGGAGCAATAGCAGTAGCTAGCAAGACCACCAGCAGCAGCATACAACAAGCAACATCAACAACAAGCAACGACATGCAAAAAGCAACAATATCAACAAGCTAGCAACAGCCAGCAACATCAGCAGCAACAAAGCAGAAAGTAGGATTCAACAATAGCTGCAGCGCCAACAGCAACAGCAGCAGGCATCGGCAGAAGTCCGTCGACTTGCCCAAACTGAGTTGACTGAAAAATGGAATGTCAGTAGACCCAAGGGAAGTTCAGTCGACTGATATTGCCTGAATGCCTTAGTTCGTGCAGTCTACCAACAGAGTCAACTAGTCACATAAGAACTTAAGTAGTCACGTGATTGCCTGCTCCAAGTCAACACCCTTTGTAGCACCCCGAAAGTTTAAATAGAGAATAAATGATAATAACTAAACAATATTAATCATACAACAATATGGTAAAATAAAATTTTGAAAAAAGATAAAATAAAATGGAAATAGCTAAAATAAATGATGAACATCAACATCAATTAGTGGGCTCTAATGAATTTTAAAGTATATTTATAGTTACATTGGCAGAGAATGGGCCTTACTAAAAGAGTTAAACGTTAAACTTATTAATATAGTTAATGGGCTTTTGAATTCTTAAAAATGATAAAGAAACCAATGGGCCTTACGGTTTGGGCTTAAGGGTATGTATATAAAAATAAAAACATGAAGGGTTAAAGATATATAGATATATACATATATGCAAGGGCTTTAAGTAGCAAACCTCTCTCACGTTGGATTAAACCCCAAACACACATTCGAAGGTTGCATGGAAGCTATAGGGTTTTAAATCTAACCAGGGAAGGCGGCTGTAAACGAGTAAGGGTGAGATCGATTATGGGAAGTTTACACCGAATAAGAATATAAGTAAGGGAGGTTGATTCCCATTAGGAAAAGGATTTTATCCCTATACATATACATGGCTCGACGATCGGCAGAAGCTTATTCATGCTCCTGCGTTCATGCTACTGCCGTGGGTCATCGTCGTCCTCGTCTTCCTCTTCCTCCTCGCGAGTGTGCTGCTGCCGTAGTTATTGCAGTGAAGAAGCAAGTGAGCTTCTTCCGTTGTGGTCTTCTTCCTTCTCCATCCTTCGCACGGACATTGTTCTGCGGCAGAAGAAGCAAGGCCTTTTCCTCTACCTTTGTCTTTCTCCTCTGCCGCGGTTGCAGTGGGTTGCTACCACTGCAGATACTCTCATTCATTTGACGTATTGATGCTACCGTGTGAACGTGCTGCAACTGCTATTATCATCTTCTTCTTTCTACTATGTTCGTCTTCTTCTTCTTCACATTAAAGCGTCCAAAGGTAGGCAATCTCCCAAGTAAAACACCAGATAACTCGCATACTAGATCATCAGAGCATGTAGATTCCTTCATGGGCTTTTCTGCTTGCATACATCGTATGTTTAAACATGGATGTTGGACGTCTGGAACCTTTACTGCATGAAAGGGAATGAGCGACCATATAAGTGGTCCCTTATTAAAAAACGACCGAGTGGACGGGCGCAAATTCTGATTGGGCGACCGTCTGCGCAGTTGCAAATTAATGAACGACCGATACACCATCGTTATTTCCTGTGATGAATTATTAATAACTAGCATGCTTAAAAATTCAATATCTATGGAACCATGCACTTAAAAGTCATGATATACATATTTCTGAAATCCCTGTAATTTTCTGGATTTTCCTATGTCTTTAGATTCCTGAAAATCTAGCATTGTTCATCTCCTAAATGAACAGTAAACATGAACCGTTGTGTCTGTGAACGCATCCGGTGGATGCAAAGCAGCTTGCAAATATTAAAGGAATCAGCGACAGGAACCCTGTCGTCCATTAAATATTACGCCTGTATGTGATGGAGCTCATTCATGATAAGGAAAGAGTTAAAAGATTGAGCGACTGCTCAAACTGTCGCGTATTCATCAAAGAGCACCTCTGTAAAGAGTCGCTACTTCTTAAAAATTGAATTATCCATGATTAAATTGAAAATTCAGAAATTACGACCATGAAGTGGGCGTTATTTAAAGATCTGGTGCCTACGTCGTAGGTCGCCCATTTCTGTAATATTTAATTTAAATTGTAAAAATAATGATTTAGCGCTTGTATGGGTGGGTGCACATTTATGTTTCATTAATTAAATTCCAGTGAATAAAATATTGAGCAACCTTGCAGAGAGCCACTATTTCATGATATAGCGACCTCCTGTCTGGGCACAGATTCTTCTCTCATAGATTTATCAAGTTTTGGGCCATATCGCGCGTCTTCTTGGCACTGTTATCTCAGTCCGTAGATACAGTCCATGTTTCATGATCATTTCTCGCAGTACCCCTCAACTGTCGGTGATGTTTGAGCCCTCCGCAGGATATTCCTTCCTTCGGACTAGCGATTTCATCATTGGGACCTCCGTAAGTCTACGCTAGCCTTAGATTCCCTCAAGGTAGTCAGCAGTTGTACCCTAAAAACCCTGAAACCCTATGTCATGTCACTCTGAAGAAACATGACGCCCGGCCCTCATAGAACGCTGTCCTGGCAATTATGTGAGAAATCTATCTCTGTCTAAATGGGCGACCAGTCCAGCGGGTGCCAACTGAATGAACGACCGTCTGGGTGGGCGCTAATTCCTCAAGCTTGTCCTATTCTATCTGGAATGACTGACTAGGGCGTGGATCCCAAATGGAATTGGCGGCTAGTCAGTGGGCGCGATTTACTGTTCTTGCGACCATACACTAGATGCTAATTATGAATGAGCGACCACTTGAAGTGTCGCAAATTCTTCGTGTCTGTTCATGGATTTAGCGACCTGATAGTGGGCGCTATTTCTTGAATTGGTGGCAGCTGAGTGGGCACCAATTATCCCAGATTCTCGAATTGACATGCTTTTCATGTGATTTATCGCCTATGTTATCCTATCTAAAGGTCAAATCTTGAACTCATCATTCTGTGATTTTACAATAATATTCCTACATACTTCATCCTTGGAACTCTTGGCCATTATTTTAAGTGGAATTGGTCTAGACACAAATGGGGCCATGGGTCCAAACAAATTGATACTCAATGCTAGTGTATAAAATACGAGGTCCGGATCTGATCCCATGGGCGAGGCAAAGTCCAAACGTGTGCCGGTATCATGATTGATCAGATGTGGCATTGCACCAAAGATAGCAAAAGTTGGTCAACGACACTTCCACAAGTGATTTTCATTACTCGAATATTTGAACTCCTTTATATGGCCAATCCTACAAAGTGATCGTGAATTGCCCTAGTGAAAGTGAATGCCTTATTGAAACGACTGTTATTATCTCATCATGAATGCTCTTGAAAACCTTATTGAAAGGCTTGCTATCTTATCCTGAAGGTTCTTGTAATTACTGTACTGAGTATCTATTGTCTTTATAGTACTTTATCTATTATCATGTCTACATTCCTTTATATTATCTCCGGATTATTAATCTAGCTCGTGCCATTATAGTTCTCGATTTTGGTACCTTGCATGACTTGCATGTTCATGTTACAATTGTTAATCACATAAACCTAGCTTGGAGGTTGAGATATTAAGTCCTACTGAGCATTTGCTCACCTAGTGCTTTTCAATATTTTTTTCAGGTAATGACCATAGTGATGACGAGAGCAAACAAGAGGGGCAAGGGCAAGAGTGAAGAGTGCTCCGGCAAACTTAGAGGAACCTCCGAGTCTGGTTATCTTGTGTCCATGTTAAGATTGGTCTAGTCAAGAGTCTCTTGTAATTTTTCCTTCATTGAGTTTTCTTTTATTGGGTCCAACTTGTAATCAACTTCTATTTGAAATGAAATATTATTTTATCCAATTATATCTCGTCTTATGGTTATGCTCTGATTGACTCGACTGTTTAACTGCCACGTTCTTAGCAAACGACACGTTCCGCTGCTATCGGTTCGGGGCATGACAGAAGGTGGTATTAGAGCCTAGGCTTTCTAAATCTCTAGGTCATTAAATCCAAGTTATAGATCGAGTTGGCCTTGTGAAATATCCTATAGGAATTCCGTGAGATTGGGTAGAGCTGTGGGCTAACCAATAAAAATATGTTCCATCTACATTAGATTAATATCACGATATGAGTAATCATTAATTTAATAAAACTTATTTTGTAGCTAAGATGGCTGCCAAGCATGCCCAATGGAGGGAGATGCAACGTAGCATCCAAGGATTAACACAAGTTTTACAACAAGTTGCACAAGGTGGAGCACAACATGGAGCCAAGGATTTACATCGAAAATTCCAAAAGATGAAACCCCCAAAATTTAGTGGGTCTACCGACCCGAATGAGGCGGAAGATTGGGTACAATAAATAGAGAGAACTTTCAAGGTGATGCAATGTACCGATCAAGAGAAGGTACTATTGGGATCCTATCAACTAGAGAAGGATGCTCAGGCATGGTGGGGATCCATAGAAGCGATCTTGCCAAGCGATCCAGTCACCTGGGATGAGTTCTTGGAACACCTCAATGAGAAGTATTTCTCGGAAAGGATTCACGATAAGAAGGCTATGGAGTTTGCGGCCTTGAAACAACGTGGTTTATCGGTAGCAGATTACGAAGTGAAGTTTTCTAGATTGGCACGGTATGTACCACACTTAGTTTGCACGGAGAAGATGAGAGCGAGCAGATTTATGAACGGCTTAAAGGTGGATCTTATTCCTCAATTAGCTCCGCTGGAAATCCAAACTTATACGAAGATGATAGGAAAGCACAACTCTTGGAAGATGCTATGGATATGATGGAACAAATCAAAGGGAGAATTGCCAAGAAGGAGTTAGAGAATGGATCCAAGAATAAGGAATCCGTGAATGGCAAGAAGTGGGTAAATGGGGGTAACAGTTCTTGGAAGGACAAGAAACCCCGGAACGAAGATCAACAAATTATTCCGGCCAAGGAAAAATGTGAGCATTGAAAGAAAGGAGGGCACAAACCAGACGAGTGTTGGTAGAAGCTCGGGAAGTGTATCTGTTGTGGAAGCGAACATCATAGAATCGCCTGTTGTCCACTTTTAAAGGAGCAAGCGCCACGAGAACAACAACAAGGTGGAACAAGGCAGCAAGGCAAGCTACAAGCGTTGGAAGGTAATTCTAAACCATCCTATTCATAATTAATTAGATATGGTAATCCTAATCCTTAACATGCTATGAGAAGGGATCAAGCTGGATTATATGGAGATTTTACCCCACTGTTATGGAAAGAAGTTCGTGTGAATTTGGGGACCAAATTCTTTTAAGTGGGGGAGGGTGTAACAGCCCGAAAATTTAAATAGAGAATAAATGATAATAACTAAACAATATTAATCATACAACAATATGGAAAATAAAAATTCGAAAAAAGATAAAATAAAATGGAAATGGCTAAAATAAATGATGAGCATCAATATCAATTAGTGGGCTCTAATGAATTTTAAAGTATATTTATACTTACATTGGCAGATAATGGGCCTTACTAAAAGATTTAAACGTTAAAGTTAGTAATATAGTTAATGGGCTTTTGAATTCTTAAAAATGATAAAGAATCCAATGGGCCTTACGGTTTGGGCTTAAGGGTATGTATATAAAAATAAAAACATGAAGGGTTAAAGATATATAGATATATACATATATGCAAGGGCTTTAAGTAGCAAACCTCTCTCACGTTGGATTAAACCCCAAACACACATTTGAAGGTTGCATGGAAGCTATAGGGTTTTAAATCTAACCAGGGAAGGCGGCTGTAAACGAGTAAGGGTGAGATCGATTATGGGAAGTTTACACCGAATGGGAATATAAGTAAGGGAGGTTGATTCCCATTAGGAAAAGATTTTATCCCTATACATATACATGGCTCGACGATCGGCAGAAGCTTATTCATGCTCCTGCGTTCATGCTACTGCCGTGGGTCATCGTCGTCCTCGTCTTTCTCTTCCTCCTCGCGAGTGTGCTGCTGCCGTAGTTGCTGCAGTGAAGAAGAAAGTGAGCTTTTTCCGCTGTGGTCTTCTTCCTTCTCCATCCTTCGCACGGACATTGTTCTGCGGCAGAAGAAGCAAGGCTTTTTCCTCTACCTTTGTCTTTCTCCTCTGCCGCGGTTACCGTAGGCTACTACCACTAAAGATACTCTTATTCCTTTGAACGTATTGCTGCTGCCGTGTGAACGTGCTGCAACTGCTGTTATCATCTTCTTCTTCTTCACGTTAAAGCGTCCAAAGGTACGTAATATCCCAAACAAAACACCAGATAACTGGCATGCTAGATCATCAGAGCATGTAGATTCCTTCATGGGCTTTTCTGCTTGCATACATCGTATGTTTAAACGTGGATGCTGGATGTCTAGAACCTTTACTGCATGAAAGGGAATTAGCGACCATATAAGCAGTCGCTTATTAATAAATGACCACATGGACGGGCATAAATTCTGATTGGGTGACCGCTTGCGCAGTTGCAAATTAATGAACGACTGATACACCGTCGCTATTTCCTATGATGAATTATTAATAACTAGCATGCTTAAAAATTCAATATCTATGGAACCATGCACTTAAAAGTCATGATATATATATGTCTGAAATCCCTGTAATTTTTTGGATTTTCCTATGTCTTTAGATTCCTGAAAATCCTTTTGAATTGAAAGTAGCACTGTTCATCTCCTAAATGAACAGTAAACATGAACCGTTGTGTCTGTGAACACATCCGGTGGATGCAAAGCAGCTTGCAGATATGAAAGGAATCAACGACAGGAACCCTATCGTCCATTAAATATTACGCCTGTGTGTGAAGGCGCTCATTCATGATAAGGAAACAGTTAAAAGATTGAGCGACTGCTCAAACTGTCGCGTATTCATCAAAGAGCACCTCTGTAAAGAGTCGCTACTTCTTACAAATTGAATTATCCATGATTAAACTGGAAATTCAGAAATTATGACCATGAAGTGGGCGTTATTTAAAGTTCTGGCGCCTACGTCGTAGGTCACCCATTACTGCAATATTTAATTTAAATTGTAAAAATAATGATTTGGCTCCTCTTTGGGCCGGCGCACATTTATGTTTCATTAATTAAATTCTAGAGAATAAAATATTGACCGACCCTGCGGAGAGCCGCTATTTCATGATATAGCGACCTCCTGTCTGGGCGCAGATTCTTCTCTCACATATTTATCGGGTTTCGGCCCATATTGTGCGTCTTCTTGGCACTGTTATCTCAGTCCGTAGATATAGTCCCTACGTCATGATCGTTTCTCGCATTACCCCTCAACTGTTGGTGATGTTTGAGCCCTCCGCGAGATATTCCTTCCTTTGGACTGGCGATTTCATCATTGGGACCTCCGGAAGTCTACGCTAGCCTTGGATTACCTTCAGGCAGCCGAGCAGGTTGTACCCTAAAAACCTTGGAACCCTGTTTGTCATGTCACTCTGAAGAAACATGACGTCCGGCCCTTATAGAACGCTGTTCTGGCAATTCTGTGAGAAATCTATCTCTATCTAAATGGGCGACCAGTCCAGCGGGCACCAATTGAATGAACGACCGTCTGGGTGGGTGCTAATTCCTCAAGCTTGTCCTGTTCTCTCTGGAATGAGGGACCAGAGCGTGGACGCCAAATGGAATTGGTGGCTAGTCAGTGGGCGTGATTTTCTATTCTAGCGACCATACACTAGACACTAATTATGAATGAGCGACCACTTGAAGTGTCGGAAATTCTTCGTGTCTGTTCATGGATTTAGCGACCTGACAGTGGGCGCTATTTCTTGAATTGGTGGCAGCCGAGTGGGCAGCAATTATCCTAGATTCTCGAATTGACATGCTTTTCAGGTGATTTATCGCCTATGTTATCCGGTCCAAAGTTCAAATCTTGAACTCATCATTCCATGATTTTACCATAATATTCCTACGTACTTGATCCTTAGAACTCTTGGCCATTATTTTAAGTGGAATTGGTCTTGACATAAATGGGGCCATGGGTCCAAACAAATTGATACTGAATGCTAGTGTATAAAATACGGGGTCCGGATCTGATCCCATGGGCGAGGCAAAGTCCAAACGTGTGCCTGTATCCTGATTGATCGGGTGTGGCATTGCACCAAAGATAGCAAAAGTTGGTCTACGACACTTCCACAAGTGATTTTCATTAGTTGAATATTTGAACTCCTTTATATGGCCAATCCTACAAAGTGATCGTGAATTGCCCTAGTGAAAGTGAATGCCTTATTGAAACGACTGTTATTATCTCATCATGAATGCTCTTGAAAACCTTATTGAAATGCTTGCTATCTTATCATGAAGGTTCTTGTAATTATGGTACTGAGTATCTATTGTCTTTATAGTACTTTATCTATTGTCATGTCTACATTCCTTTATATTATCTCCGGATTATTAATCTAGCTCGTGCCATTATAGTTCTCGATTTTGGTACCTTGCATGACTTGCATGTTCATGTTGCAATTGTTAATCACATAAACCTAGCTTGGAGCTTGAGATATTAAGTCCTACTGAGCATTTGCTCACCTAGTGTTTTTCAATATTTTTTTCAGGTAATGACCATAGTGATGACGAGACCAAACAAGAGGGGCAAGGGCAAGAGTGAAGAGTGCTCCGGCAAACTTAGAGGAACCTCCAAGTCTGGTTATCTTGTGTCCATGTCAAGATTGGTCTAGTCAAGAGTCTCTTGTAATTTTTCCTTCATTGAGTTTTCTTTTATTGGGTCCAACTTATAATCAACTTCTATTTGAAATGAAATATTATTTTGTTCAAGTATATCTCATCTTATGGTTATGATCTGATTGACCCGACTATTTAAGTCTGCCTGAGCTTTTAGCAGAAGATCTGTGAGGAAGAAAGGAGAAGTGTGGAGCAGCCCAACAGTTGGTCTGAGCCAGTCCAATGTTGAGAAGAAGAAAAAGATAGGAGTGCAGCCTAGCAGAGTGGCTTGAGCAAACCCAGTGGAGAGAGGAAAGAAAGAGAGTTGGAGCAGTCTTTAGATCTGAGTTCAGATATGCCATTACAGTTTCATGACTTCGATATGAAGCTACATTTACTTTCTCAGTTTCGTTTTGCTTTTTCTTTTTGAAACTCTGAATCTATTTTCAGTGTGTTGTGTTGTAGTGACAGCGTTTGTTCGGTGCTCTGTTTTTGAGACTAGAGTGGTCTTTGGCTGGTGTACAGCCATGTGTGTATTGAGGAGTTTATTCCTCGTACAAGCTGTTTGTCAGCGTTCGTGTTTTTGTTGTGGGGGTTTGTCCCTGTGTTTTGCTACATCTTTGTAGCATGGTTTTTGTTTTTCCTTTGGGCTTGTCCCTGTGTGGTGTCGTAGTTCTGCAGCATGTGTGGGGCTCGTCCCCATTTGTTTGCTGTGTGTAGTAGCGTATGTGTGTGTCTGGGGTTCATCCCGTGTGTTGTTGTGAGTAGCAGCGTGAGGCCTGTGTCCTTATGAGGATTGTGTCCTCGCGCTAAGCTGTGTATCAGTGGTTCTGGGGTTGCGTCCCCTTCAAGCTATTAGTCATCGGTCTGTGAACTATGTCCTCGTGAGGAGTGTGTTCCTCGTCAAGCTGTGTGTCAGCGGGAAACTATGTATCAACGGTTGTAGGGGACTTGTCCCCGTTGCGGCATTTGCAGTGTGGTGAACTCTCACCGTGTTTGGTGAGGGATGGACGTAGGTCTACTGGTTTGCAGACTGAACAACCTTAAAAATCATCGGTGCCGTGGGTTGTGAATTGTGCGACTGTCCATTTCTTCTATCCCCATTCACAGGGACTTGGGTGTTTCTGAAACGCACACATTCTAATATGTTCGAACACACTATGAGCTGTTAGCTGCACACACGCACTCAAGCACTTGCATGCTATCCTATATAGGGACAGTGTTTGAGCTCCAATGTTTTCAGCACTATGATCACCCATACACCCTCTAAGTGTTCGATCCAGGATCAGTTTGAGCCATCTATTTACTGAGCACTGTCTTGACTCCTTGTGAGTATCATCTCAGTCTAAGTTGGCATATCCTGTAAAGAAACATTTATGTTCCTTTGTTATACAGTTCATTAAGTGATCGGATCAAGCTTTAAATCTAGTATAGTTTTCTAAAAGGATATATTCACCCCCCTCTAGATCCTATTGCGTACCCAACACTGCTCACCAAAACCTAGTGAGGCTTACTACGTTGCAACTGAAACAACACATATGGGGACAAGTCCCCAACCACACGTTGATACACAGCTTATCACGGGGACAAACCCTACACCCACACACTGCTGAAATGTAGCCCACACACATAAACACAGACTCTGAATCTGAAATCTAGTAATACACACATAACCACACACAAATCTGTATTGAAAAAATCTGAGCCTGTACTGAGTGTGGATGAGTACAATCACACACACACACATTGAAAATATTCAATAAGTTCAGTAAGTAAAACAAAATAGAACAGCTCAAAATAGAATGACTCAAGGATGGCTCGGTGTTGATCTCCAGATCTGCATCTCTTTACTTCTTCTTCTTCTTCTTCTTCCTTGCTGATGTGCTCTTCTTCTCCTAATTTTTGCTTCTTCTGGTACTCAGCTTCTCTGCTGCAACTAGATGATGGATGCTCTCTTTCTCCTCTTTCTGCTCACGCTTCTTCTTCTCCTTCTACTCTTCTGGGCTGTGGACGAAGGTATCATACTAGGATACATTTTTCTCTTGCTGGAGACGAACCAGAGCTTCCACAATCGACCTCTTTTCTCTCTTGGCGACTCGACTCTCTCTATTTCTGCCACACCTTTACAAAAGATGCCCTAAATGCATATTTATATCATTGTGGAAGCTTATACTACTTTGTCCTCATTCTTAGCATGTGGGAGAGGACGAGGCAATCATTGGGAGGATGCCCAAAGGCTGTACGCATGTGATTTGGGCCGCCACTAGCATAGGTGTTCGAAGCGTAACCATTTTTGGTCGACCTATCCATTTAAATGGTCGACCAGTCATTGAAGAAGTCTATCAGTCTGCTCAAGTCAGTCGACCGGACCCAGATTTCGGTCAACTGGTCTCTACAAAGAAATTGCTCATCTGAGCATTGGGAAATTCGATCGACTGGAACCTCCTGCTCGGTGGATCGGACCATGGTTTCCCTGTCGACCAAGCTGAACATCGGTTCTGGATGAGAAGATTTCCAGGAGTCCTGTCGACTAGGTCCTTCAACCCTATCGACCGAACTGAAATATGGTTCTGGATAGAAGGTGATCCTGTCAACTTGAACTTAGATCTTGTCAACCTGGACTGAGGTCTTGTCGACATTACACCTGAAAATCAAAGAATTAAGTGTAGTCAGCCCTTAAATTACTTTATGTGGAAAAGCCAGTTGGTGGACTGACACCAATTGTTAAACAGATGGATACCTCGATGCCAATTTTTGGGATAGGAATGATGTAAAAGCACATGTATGCAAGTGTATGACTTTTGACCTAGATGCCAATTGTTCAATATGATGCATTATGGATCATGCAAGCATGCACTCAGTCAAGTAACATCATGCATATATATATGTAAGTGCAACATGTCTCCCCCTTTTTTATTAAAATATGGGATAGGTGTATGAAGAGCGCAAATAAGTCAGTGCAACCAGAATGCTCATATTTAGCACCAAGGAGTGTGAAAATATTTAGGATAATTCATGCAACAATTTATGTAAACACCCAATTTTTCAGAACACATATTAAATCAAGTTCCGATATCTGTAAGTGAGTAAACATGAGGAATGAATTTCAAACATCTAGATATATGGACTTTCAAAATAACACAAATGGACACTATCCACACTGCATTTCATGTTCAGATTTCAGCATATTGGGGGCTTCGCTATACCCCATTTTACTTTCTTACCACAATTTTTTTGATTTTCTGACTTTTTCTTACCATGAATATGAAATTCTCTTAACAAGATTGATTAGGTTTAATCCATTCCTTTTTACACGAGGAGACACATGGGTCACATGCTAGATTCCCTGATTACCCAAAATGGTAACCATTCCACTTCATTTTGAGTAGACTTTTGTATATCACTTTTCAATGTGAACTATGTCACATCTTAGGTGACATGCATCTAGTTTACTTAGTGAGACTGAGCATTGCTTTGCTATCAAGTTTGCTTTTCCTTTCTTTTCATTTTTTATTTCAAAATCTTTTTGTTAATGAGGTAGGCAGCCTTTTCCTCAACTTTCCTCTTAAAATTCTATGCAGTAAGTTTAGTTTCTCTAGAGTGTTAAAAAGAAACTCCTATAACCTTATGTTAACACTCATTTTTACATTTAGGTGCAGGAACAATGTGCGGATTTTATTAAATATGTATGCTAAAAATTTAGTTGAAAACATAACTGTGGAGCTCCCCCTAAATAAATACACTTATTAAAAATTCCTCCCCCTGAGTGTGTGACATGAGACACACCGGTCATAACTCAAATGCAGCATTATTTAACAAGGGAGTATATGGTCATAGGAAATTGTAAGAAGGGTTGATATCACATATATATTATGCAAGCACACTTGGGAGAATGCAACATGCAAGGCATATCTCAAAGCATGGACACTTAAAATCATGCCATTCATGCAACTATGAGTGCAAGATGTAATTTTTTTTATGCCCAACATGCACTATATGCATGAATGTGCTTTACACATGAGTGCTAGATGCAAACCACAGTCTATACTTGAAATGAACAACATGCATGCATGACATCTAATAAATGCAATTTCCAATTTATACCTGAAATGTATTATATGAGATGCAAGATCCATTGTATACATGAAATGGCCTCTATGCATGAATATGCAAGATGCACCTAAATGCGTATGATCAGATGTCTAACAGATTTATTGGAACTGAAAAACTAAAGCAAGAAAATTTATTACAAACTCCCCCTTTGAATGAGCTATCAACTTCCATAATTGAGTGGGAGGTGAATCATGAAATAGAACCAAATAGGAGCGAGAAATGCTAGAAATGTTTAACTGAGTTTAAAAACTAGAGACAGTTCGGTTGACAGGCTATTCAGATAAGGTCAACAGGTCTAAATAGAGAAGGCTCAAACAAAATCTAATTAAGGACCTGTCGATAGGAAATAGAGTTTACTTTGGGGTCTTATCGACCGATGGTGAAAACTTGAGTAAAAATAGTGTTTTTGAAGCAGATTGAGCTAATAAAAAAATCGATTATTGAAAGTTTAGCTTCCCCTGAACAAGACACCCAACTTACTCTAAAATAGCTCACTAGCTCCCCCTTAACACACTGCCTATGATCACTTAAGACAATCGAGCATGTAACCACATATTTGTTCACAATAAATTTCAATAAAAGTAAAATACACAACATCAAGTAGATCTCAATGATGATAATTCAAAAGTTAATGTGGCAGCAGATCTTGAGACATTATCAAAATCAGTCATATGGATTGCACCTCATTTTAATTAAATTTTTTATCACCTCAAATCTAATCAGAATTAACGTTTCCTCAAGAACTACACATTGGAATTCATTGATTTCTGGTACGAGGTGGAGTATATTCTCACGCATCGTGATAGCTTCAGGCAAGACTTAATCTATTTTTTCACAAATCACTATTTGATATACCAGAGAATCATATGCATGCTATGCATTCATTACTCACAACAAATTTTCTGATAAATATTGACCATTTCATAACATTTAGATCATCATTTTTCATCAAAAGGCAATCATACATATCATGTCCAAATAATCCACAATAGTAACAACACAAGGATGATTTCAAGCACATAAGCATGCATATTCACTCTGCTCAATTAAGCCTATTAAATAATGAAACAACAAGAGAGATTTTCCAAATTGATCAGGGTTGATAGCGATGAGTCAACTGGATGACATAACTCCCCCATCAACTAGACAGTTAGGAAACTCACTCCCCCTCAATGAAACCATCATAGAAACTGTGATTAACACAAATTCTTATTAGGCTGAGAGTGAAATGCAAAGACATAGAAATGGAACATGAGTAGACTAGAATGATCTCTTAAGTGAACACATAAATAGGGCACGCAAAGATTATCTAAAAACTATAGAGCAACTGAAAGTGAAACAATGAAGGAGGCAAGCATTAATTTTTTGAATTCTTTAACAAAACTTTATTATCAAACCTGTGCCTTGAGTAGCCATTATTGACAAAAACTTTAATCAGCCTTAAGACATTCCTGCACTAAAATATCTCATTTGGATTGTTTAGGTACCCAAGTTTTCTTGGGTCCAAGATGATTAGTATGACCTTTATCAAACAATTTTTCTTTTTTTCATCGCATTCAAATCATCAATTTCCATCGAAAAATAATTGTGTATCTCATGTCCATATCCACCATAATAATGGCAGAACACAGAGGGCTTCACATTCTTCCTATGCATGAGATTAAAAGACTTTTGTTTATGGATAGGAAGTCTGTCATTTTTTGCATGCAAATTGTTTCTTTTCTTTATTGCCCAGCAATCTGACATGGCACGATTAGGTTTTTCATAATGATAGAAGCATAGAGAGATGTTTCTTTTGATTGAACTTTTATTGACAAGTTGATATTTCTTAGACTTGTTTCTTTCATTTGAAAATTTTCTTGGTTTATTAAAAATAACTTTATTTTTGCATGCATTTAAGTCATCATATTTCATGACATTGCAGTTGCTCATTCGATGACCATGCATTCCACAATAAAAACCTAGGCCATTCATTCCTTTTGGTGCAAATTTGTGTTTGACAGATGAATGTTCAGCATGCAGACCAAAATTAGTAAACTTGTTTTTCTGTTTTTGTTACGAGTCCTTTCTTGATTTCTGATGTTTATTCTGTGTTTGTATTTTTTGAGAAGGAGATTATTTTGTGGGTGAATTAGAAGTACTAGATATATTTGAACTTCGAACAAAAGAAGTGAACAATTTATGCTCAAAAGATTTTTTATTTTTTGATATGTAGCCTAGCCCTTCCCTTTGGAAATTAACTTTTGTCCCCAAAATCATGTCTAAGTTTTCTTTTTCTTTCACAAATTTTGACAGGAATACATTCAAATCTTTTATTTCATTTTCCAACAATGAGATATGCAATTTGAAGCTAGCAATTTCTTCCTCACAAATAGCAACCCTATCATTTAACATTCCATTCACAGTTTCGTAACTTTTGATTTCTTGTTGTAGCGTATGCACTTTTTAAGAATCATCAACAATCACACACTTTCTTTTTTCATATGCACTATGTTTATCAATCAACATTTTATTTTGCTCTCTCAACTTTTCATTTTTTTCACTAAGTTTCTTATTATGAACTAAATCATCAAGTAATTTTTGATCATCAGACATTGAATCTTACTTATTTCTAAGTTCTTTGTCATTCTCTTCAAGTTCTTCAAGTTCATTAACTTTACTGAGCAGGGTTTTATTTTCTATTCTCAATCTAGCAATTAGTTCTTTATGCACATCAATATCAAGCAAACATGATTGATTCATGTCCTTATGTTTAGAACAATTTTCACAGGAAGAATTAACATAACAAGCATTTTCAATTTTCTTTTTCAGTTTTTTATTTTTGACTTTATATTCTTGAATTTACTTAATAATTCATCATATGCATTCATCAATTCTTCAAAGGAGACTTCATCATAGTAAGAGTTTACCTCTTCGAATTCCTCACTCACTTGACCATTGCTAGCCATAAGACAGTTATTGTCCATCTTCTTTTCATGGATCTTGACCAGGCCATCCCAATTTCCTTTAGCAGTGTTGCAAGTAGAGACAAAAGGGAATGAGTTATAATCAACTGTAGCCTTTAAAATATTCAAAACTATCAGATTATCACTGTTCTTCAGCCTATCCTCATTAGACCATTTATTCTCATCTAGAGTCAATTGATTAGGACCATGAGAAATCTATTTTTAGAGGTTCGAATTAATAAATTTAACAATCATACACATTCTGCCTAACCAAGGAGCATAATTAGAACCATTAAAAATTGGTGGAGAATTCATTGAAAATTGTTTGGCAAACGGACACATGACCAGAGTTGCACTAGGATCTACTCTTAGATTGTTAGATCTAGGTAAAACAAATCCCAAGCTCTGATACCAATTTGTTGGGTCCCTTACTGCAAACATAATCAAGAGGGGGTGAATTGATTTCGCCCTTTCTCTAGCTAAGTCACTAAAATAAAACTTGAGATGCTAGAACTCAAGAGAAACACACAGCGGAATTAATTCAAACACTTAAGATCTACTTAAGTAAACTCAAGTTTAACAATTATCTGATTGATCAATCTCAGAACCAATGTATTGAGCACACAATCAGCACTTAAAAAAACAAATCTGCTAACAGTGATGTGTGTAGGAAAATGATTGAACACATAGAATAGTCAACCAAATACCTATGAATGGGATAGGAAAGATGAAACAATCGCATAGGCAATCTCACAGTGGCACAATGATTTTTAAGGTGGTTTGGGACCACAATCGGGCTCCCTACGTCCACCCCTCACCAAAACCTGGTGAGGCTTACTACACTACAATTGCAGCAACACACACGGGGACAGGTCCCCAACCACACACTGATATACAGCTTATCACAGGGACAAACCCCACACCCAAACGCTACTGAAAGGCAGCCCCCCCCCACACACACACACTCTGGATCTAAAATCCAATAGTACACACACAGACAACCACATACAAATATGTACTCAAAAAATCTGAGCCTATACTGATCGTGGATCAGTACAGTCACACACACATTGCAAATATTCAATAAGTTTAGAAAGAAAAACAAAATAGAACAGCTTAAAGCAGAATGACTCAAGGATGGCTCAAAGTTGATCTCCATATCTGCATCTCTTTCTTTCTTCTTCTTCTTCTTCTTTACTGCTGCATCGGAAGTCCATCTTCTTCTTCTTCTTCCTTGCTGCTATGCTCTTCTTCTCCTAATTTCTGCTTCTTCTGGTACTTAGCTTCTCTGCTACAACTGGATGATAGATGCTCTCTTTCTCTCTCTTTATGTGCACTCTTCTTCTTCTCCTTTTGCTCTTCTGGGCTGTGGATGAAGGTATCACACTGGGACGAATCTTTCTTTAGCTGGAGATGAACTAGAGCTTCCACACTCAACCTCCTTTCCCTCTTGGCGACATGACTCTCTATTTTTTCCATAGCTTTGCAAAGGATGCCCTAAATGAGCTTCCACACTCGACCTTCTTTCCCTCTTGGCGACATGACTCTCTATTTTTGCCATAGCTTTGCAAAAGATGCCCTAAATGCATATTTATAGCCTTGTGGAAGCTTCTACTCCTTTGTGCTCATTCCTAGCACATGGGAGAGGATGAGGCAATCATTGGGAGGATGCCCAAAGGCTCCATGCATGTGATTTGGGCCGCCATGAGCATACGCGTTCGGAGCGTAACCATTTTCGGTCGACATATCCATTGAATCAGTTGACCAGTCCATGAAGAAGTCAGTCATTCTGCTCAAGTTGGTCGACCAGACCTAGATTTCGGTCGACCGATCTCTGTAAATAAACTGCCCATCTAAGCACTGGGAAATTTGGTCGACCGGAACCTCCTGCTCGGTCGAACGGCCCATGGTTTTCCTGTCGACTGGGCTGAACATCAGTTCTGGATGGGAAGATTTGCAGGAGTCCTGTTGACCAGGTCCTTCAACCCTGTCGACCAGGCTGAACATCGGTTCTAGATGGGAAGATTTGCAGGACTGAAATATGGTTCTGGATAGAAGGTGATCCTGTCAACTTGAACATAGATCCTGTCAACTTGGACTGAGGTCCTGTCGACATTACACCTGAAAAATAAAGAATTAAGTGCAGTTAGCCTTTAAATTACTTAGAAAAAAAACAACATACCTTGGTTTTCCATTTGAATGAACTTTGGCCTTTGTTTGACCCTGTTGAGCACTAAAGAAGCATTTTGTCATTCCATTTGGCATGAACAACTCTATGAGTAGGAAGACTTCATACAATTGATATTTTATTCACTTCAAAACTCAAGAACTACGAGGATATGGATCAAAAGCTAAAAACAAGAGGGATCTATACAAATTTGAGAACCATCAAGAACTCATGACTCATATCTATTCAAGTTTAAAGCCTGTCAAGAATTCATCAAAGAGAATAAAATCCATCAATATATCCACTTGGAAGAAATCACATCAGTACATTCAAATATCCATTTAATGTTATAAAATGGCATCCACATTGAGCCCATTGAATCTAATAGACTAACATCCATTTACACTCATGTAAAACACATTCTCAAATCAAATTTCCAAAACATAAACTACATACACACATACATAGTTTTGTCATTATCAAGACATTCTAGACATAACAAACACAATGATTCGAACCAAACCAATAAGAAATCCAATTCAGATTAGTTCAATTTGATTTGTAAATTGTAGATGGGAAATACTATATGCTATGCTCTCTCAAGCGACGCACTAAATCAATTTATATCAATTGTATGAACAAGAACGTGTATGTGTTGGCAACAACTTCACAACGCAGCACAACAAATCGTACAATAATCACACCGCTGGCAAACCACTGCATATGAGATTTTTTAGGTGGTTTGGATGCACCTGTGTGAAATCCTACGTCCACCCCTCACAACTCGTGAGGATTCCACTAACTAATAACCTACTACAAGATAGCCAACCATACACACGGAGAATAAATTCTCCACCACACACACATGCAGACAAAGTTTGCAACCACACGACGTACAAACGTCGACACACCCACAAAGATCAAAATCTCCGCACATACACACAAAAAATCTCTATAAAAGGATGAACAATGTGTGCTCATATGACAACAAAATAAACCACAAGATAAGAGAATCAAAGAGTTTTGAGTCCCCCCTTAAAGATCAATGAAATGCTCTCGACGAAGATTCTGACTCTACAGCTTCTCAACGATCTGGGTACTTTGAGAGGTAGAGGATGAAGGGAAGAAGCTTTTAGTATGATCAATCCACCATTGGAACCTTGGGAAGACCTTCTCCTACCTGTTGAGTCTCCTTGAATGATTTTGATGAAAACAAAACTCAGAATTAAGGTTTTATCTCAGTCCGTGTCAATGGAATCAAAACACGAGTCAAGGGGGTTTAAGTTTGAGTTTAAATATCTTGTGGAAAGTTCTCAAGTTCTAATTGTATCAATGTTTTCAAACTGAGTTAACTAAGTCAAACAAACCCCAAAATGCATGAAACAATCATTCACTTAAAGCCATTGTCAGTTTGATAAATTTCACTGGGCTAACAATTCAATTTTAAAGGACTGGGCCACTTCGTTCGACCAACACCCTAGGGCCGGTCGACCAGAATTTCCAGAGACAAACAATTCCAAAATTTACAGGTTTCGATCGACCAATAGGCAGTGGCCGGTCGACCAGAATTCCCAGAAATGAATAACTCTAATATTTATAGGTATCGGTCGACCGCCCCCATATTTTTGGTCGACCGAAATCCCCGAGACAGCCCTTTTTGACTTTCTGGTTCAAGCTCGAGAAGAGGGTGTTTCTCCCATTTGTTTAAGCCCATTGCTCTCAGTCAAGGAGTGATTTATGGATCTGGTCTGGGGACTTGTCTTCTGACCTTCCAAGATCTATAAAAGATCTCATTAGGGCCATAAACCCTAAGGCTTTTTCAAGGAAGAACAAGGGGAGGCTATCAAGGAAGAAGGAGCTGGTACTATAGCCGTGAGCAGTGATTCGTGGGGAATTCTTCATCCAGGAGCTGAAGCTTTCAAGGGCAAATCTACATCAAAATCAAGTGGAGATCGAGCTGAGATCAAGCTTCATCCCATATCACCTTCATCCATTAAGGGAATGCTTGTTTTGTGTTTCCATTCTTTTTATTCTTCCTCTTCCATTCTTGTTTGAGTAGAGTTGTGTCTTCTTGTAACCTTCAATCACTTGTGTGTGTGTGGATCTAGACAGATCCATGTGTGTGTAAGTTCTTCGTTGTTCTTCACCGTTCTTGTGTGTCGGTGGTCATGCACCTTCGTGGGAGTTCTATACTCTTCACGTGTGTGTGTATGTTGTTGATCTTGTAACCTCCTACAAGATAGTGTGTGAATCCTCACCTTGTGTGAGGGGTGGATGTAGGTTGCAGTTGTTGCATCCGAACCACCTAAAAATCGTGGTGTTCTGCGTGGTTTGCTCCTTATCTCCTACCTCTATTCTGCTCTAGCTCAGTTGCATATTGCGTTATCACATAGTTCCCTTGTTTAGATCTAGCTTTACTAACCTTCTACGGGAGATCTCTGGTATATCAAAAGGTACCTTCTGATCGACATGGTTAATCCTGTCGGGAGGAAGATATCTTGTGTGAAAGAATCTTCAGATTCCCGGACTTCGCCTGGTACCAAAGAACTGCTATAGGGGTTGTTTTAGCCAGATCCTTTTTGGATTTCTTCAGATCTATTCTTGTTTGTTGGTTGCTCTTCATATATAATTTAATTTTGTTAAAAGTTCTTAAAATCTGTTATCACCCAATTCACCGCCCCTCTTGGGTGGCATTGATCGCGGGACTTTAATTGGTATCAGTGCTAAGGCTCTATCTTTCACAGATCTAACGATCTAGAGTGAGATTCGAATCAATGGCAAACAAGGGTATGATGCCCGAGGGTCACTCCATTAATCGTCCTCCTTTCTTTGACGGTTCGAACTACTCATACTGGAAAAATAGAATGCATGTCTTTCTGAGGGCTCAAGAGTACAAAGTTTGGAGAGTTGTGGACAAGGGTCCTTACAAACTCGGGGATGACGAAGAAAAATGGACACCCGAAGAAATTAAAAAATGCACTGTTAATTTCTATGCTATGAACATTATGCAATGTGCGATACACCCTAACGAATTTTCTCGTGTTTCTATGTGCAGCTCGACTAAAGAAATGTGGGACAATATGCGGCTCATATATGAGGGGACGTCTGAGGTCTAGGAGACCAAGGCCAACCTTCTGGTCCGAGATTATGAGCTCTTCAAGATGAAGCCTAAAGAGACAATTTCAGAAATGTTCGCAAGGCTAACTAAGATCACGAATGGTCTCAAAAGTCTTGAGAAAGATTACACTGATTCTGAGCTCGTGAGAAAAGTGCTAAGATACCTCCCTCCTGCGTGGCACACCAAGGCCACCGTCATTAAAGACTCCAAGAATCTGTCCACACATACTCTCGATGAACTCATAGGGTCACTCATGACCTATGAGATAAATATGAAGAGGACAACCGAGGAAGATATCAAGAAGAAGAAGGTGATTGGATTGAGAGCTTATCAATCCGATGACGACTCCCAAGAAGAAGAATCCAGTGACGGGAGCAACGAAGAAGAATAATTGGCTATGAGCACTCGCCAAGTGAAAAGATTTCAGAGGAAGAAGAGAAACTTCCAAGGCAACTTCAGAAAAGGGCAAAGGAAGCCCACTCAAACCAATGGAGAGTCGAGCAAGCAGAGTAGCATCATATGCTACGAATGTAAGAAGCCCGGGCACATGAGAGGAGAGTGCCCAGATCTGAAGAGAAAATTCAAGAAGGACAAGAAGCCCAAAGCTATGGTCGCCACATGGAGCGACAAAGAGGACGAACCGTCCGATGAGGAGATTCAAGAACTGGTGGAGAGCTTATGTCTCATGGCACATGAAGATGAGACTCCGGAGGTAAACTCTGACCCTACTTTCATTTCGAATGAACAATGGGAATCTGAATATGAGAAACTATACTTGAAATATAAGAAAATCAGGTCTGAAAATAAAGATATCAAGAAAAAGATTGATGAGGATATATTTGTTAAATTTAAGAAACTGGAACAAGAATGTTTTGAATTAACTGAAGAAAAAGAAAGTTTGCTGCAAACAATTTCTGATATTGAAAGAACCAAAGAAGAGATTTCATGTAAAATGTCTAAAATTGAAAAATGTGTGAAAGACTGAAAAAGGAAGAAGAAGTTCTGAGATCCACAAATTCAGAACTTGAAAAGAGAAATGAGATTTTGGGTGAAGAAGTGGCTGAACTTCAGTCCACCTTGTCTAGGTTTGTTAAAGGAAAACAAAACCTGGATAACTTGTTTGGGGTTAAGGTTAACTTCCAAAAGGAAGGTTTGGGGTATAGTCCTCAAAACAAAAAATCCTTTGAGTGTAAGATCACCACATCCCATGTGCAAGAAAAAGGAAATGATTATGCGTCATATTCATACACTAAGCCAATACATATTTAATCAAAATCACGTCAATTTCCAAGAAGGTCTTCAAATGTAAATTACTTTCATTGTGGTCGTTTTGGACATGTTATTGCTCATTGTTGGTTTAGACAAAACTCACTAAGAAATCATACATTTTGGACTAAGAAAAGATATGCACAGAATTGGACTAACTCTCATGGACCCAAACAAGTTTGGGTACCAAAAATAATTGTATGAGAATTTTTCTTTCTTGCAGATATGTCTTGAAGCCAGGGGGAGCAAATGGTACTTGGATAGTGGCTGTTCAAGACATATGACTGGGGACAAGAAGGTGTTCTCTACACTGCAAGATAAGGATGGAGGTTCAGTTGTCTTCGGAGGCACGGACAAAGGTAAAATCATTGGGATTGGCAACATAGGTAAGAATTTTAATATCATTATTGAAGATGTGCTTTTGGTGAAAGGTCTAAATCACAATATGTTAAGTATAAGTCAACTGTACGATCGGGGTTTTAAAATTATTTTTGATGAAACACACTGCATTGTCATGAACAAGAACTCAAATGGAATCAAATTTATTGGAAAAAGGAATAACAATGTCTATACTGTTGATATTGATAATGTCTCGTGTGATGATTTTACCTGATAGCAAATAATCATGAAAATGCATGGTTATGGCACCGAAGATTAGGTCATGCTAGTTTTGGAGTAATCTCCAAGTTATCTAGACATGACTTAGTGAATGGATTGTCAAAATTAAAGTTTGAAAGTGATAAAATCTGTGAAGCTTGCACAAAAGGCAAGCAAAGACGAATCTTATTCAAAAATAAAGACATTGTTTCTACCGCTAGGCCCTTGGAATTGCTGCACCTTGATCTTTTTTGTCCAACTAGGACTTCCAGCCTAGGAGGAAAATCTTATGATTTTGTGATTGTTGACGACTTTTCCAGATTTACATGGGTGCTTTTTTTAGCCAATAAAAATGATGCCGTGATGGAATTTCAAGTTTTTTATAGGAAAGTTCAGAATGATAGAGGTTATCTTATCACTACCATTTAAAGTGATCACGGTGGAGAGTTTGAGAATCATGATTTCAGCAAGTTTTGTGAAGAGTGGGGATACACACATACTTTTTCATCACCAAGGATGCCTCAACAGAATGGAATGGTGGAGAGGAAAAATAGAACCCTGATAGACATGGCACGGACCATGTTAAGTGAGAATTTCCTACCCAAATACTTTTGGGCTGAGGCGGTGAGTACAACATGCTATATCGTCAATAGGGCAATGGTAAGGCCCATCTTAAAGAAAACTCCTTATGAGCTGTACAAGGGTAAGAAACCAAACATTGCTCATCTTAAACCCTTTAGATGCTCATGTTTCATCTTGAACAATGGTAAGACCTATCTAGGAAAGTTTGATGAGAAAAGTGACAAAGGAATTTTCCTAGGTTATGCACTTAACTCTAGAGCCTACCGATTATTCAATAAGAGGACTTTAGTTGTTAAAGAAAGTCCTCATGTGATTTTTGATGAATCTGAGTTAAAACTAAAAAACCAATCTATTCAAATTATGGATGTAGATGAGGATTCCAAAAGTCCAAATGATGTCAAGGCCAAGGATGACCCAACTGAAGGGGGATCCAGCAAAAGTGAAGAAGATGAGGACCCCTCAATTGAAACACTTCAAGAACAGCAAGTGCAACACCCATAATTGCCAAGATCATCCACTCTTCTGAAAGATCACCCTGCTGAAAATATCATAGGTAATCCTGAAGATGGGGTAAGAACTAGATCCTCTCTAAGGCAAGTTGAAGAGGAGGATTTGATTGCTTTAATCTCACAAGAGGAGCCCAAAGACTTTCATGATGCCTTTCAAAATGAATCATGGATCCAGGCTAGGCATGAAAAGTTGCACCAGTTTGAAAGAAACGGGGTATGGACTCTTGTGCCACGTCTTAGAAATCAACCCGTAATAGGAACCCGATGGGTTTTTAGGAACAAGCTGAATGATACGGGTGTGGTTGTTATGAATAAGGCCCGGCTTGTAGCCAAGGGGTATAGCCAGGAGATGGGGATTGGCTTTGATGAGTCTTTTGCCCTGGTTGCTAGGCTAGAAATAGTCTAAATTTTATTGTCAATTGCTTGCTCATTGAACTTCAAATTGTTTCAAATGGATGTTAAATCTACCTTTCTTAACGGATATATCAAAGAAGATGTTTTTGTAGAACAACCTCCAGGCTTTGAAGATTCCAAGCACCCACAACATGTGTACTGTTGAGTTAGATGGACGCAGTCTATCTCCACGAAATGTGGATCTAGAGGGGGGGTGAATAGATTTAATGCCTATTTAAAAAACCAATGTAAGGTTCAAATGCGGAATATAAGCAAATCTGCTAAATCACTAACCCGGATACTAAATTTCAACAGAAGCGAATCAAGCTCTTAAAATAAACAAGACAACCAGTCACACACAGTTCATAGACAATCACACGAACACAAGACACCCAATATTTTTAGGTGGTTCAGTCAAAGACTTACATCCACCCCACACTCAACCCAGTATGGCTTACTGCTGCGCAACACAGCTTGCATCCGCTGGGCAATACAGCTTAGCCTATAACCGCTGATACACAGCTTCGCTGGGCACTACAGCTTGCCGACCAGAGGAATAGATCCTCTGCAACTGTTGGGGAAATACAACTTAACCCGTCCAGTGGAGACTTCCACTGCAAATCCGCTGACTCACAGCTTGAAGAAACAGGAATTCAGAAATGAAAGACAGAAGCAAAACGAAAATGAAAACCCAAATGGGAATGTAGCTCGAATGAGCAATGCTCAGCTCTGGTTTCTGAACCAAGAGACTGAGATACAACCTCTCAAACAAAAACTCTCACAATCTCACTCTCTCGATCAAGCTCTCTCAACTCATCTCTCTTGATATTCTCTTCTCTCTTTTTCTTCTTCTCTGTTTCTCTTCTCACAGTGGATCGATGGCACTCAGCTGCTTTCAGACTGGCTGTATAGACTTTGCTCTCTTCAGTTTTTGATCTACCTCCATCTGAACACCAAGGCTTCAATATATACTAGCAGCAGGTGGATAAGGGCGCGTGGTTTCCACGTTTTCCCGCCCAAGGAATTCGCCAGATCCGAGGCAACTTTATCCACGTGTCATCATCTGATCACCTAGTCCTCCTGGGATCACGAGCCATGTCAGCAATCCCTGTAGAGAATCCCTGTCAGACAGAGTATCGGATCATCAGCTGTAAGTATATTCATTGCAGTGTATAGACTTCGGTTTACAGCCGACGTACAGACATCAATGTATGGACTTTACAAGACAAACACAATGTGTATACTTGCCCAGTGTATGGACTTGTTTGAACAAAAAAATAATGTATATACTTGAGGCATGAAGGCCAATGTACAGACTTGGCCACAAGCTGAACAATCGGATGTATAGACTTTGAGATCATTCAATCAGCCAATGTGTAAGACATCACGATGTATAGACTTCAGTTTATATGAAGGGATGTACATACTTGCTGAATTGTAAAGTAATGTGCAGACTATGAAGAACCTCACCCAATGTATGGACTTTAGATTAAGGCCGATGTATAGGCTTTGAAGCCCAAAGGCAATGTATAGGCTTCGCCTTAGAAGTGTAGGGAAGGACTCCAATGTATAGACTTGAGTGAAGTGAACGGATGTTCATACTTTGAATATGAAGACCAATGTATGGACTTCACATGATGCACGAAGACACAGTCCAATGTACAGACTTCATGAACAATGCATGAATGAGACGCTGTATAGACTTTGAATGAAGGTCCAATGTGCAGACTTGCCTTAGACTCTAAATGAGACGTACCTGGCTGTACAGACTTTGACTGATGCATGAAGACAGACACTGTATAGACTTGGATAGCATGAGACGCTGGAAGAGAGGGTGGAGTCTGTATAGACTTTGCCCAAAGCCTTAGACGCAACAGAGACAGACTGATGTACACACTTAGCCAATGCAATGCAATGTATGGACCTGTACAGTGAAACGATGTATAGACTTCACCAAGACACTGCATGAACAATATGATGCGATGTACACACTTTGAAGAACAACATCCAATGTATAGACTTGATGAAACACTCACGAGTGTACAGACTTAGAGTGAAGCATGCAATGTATAGACTTTATGAAATACATGCTACAGTGCCGATGTGTACACTTGAATATCATTCAACAGCCAATGTGAAGACTTCCCGATGTATAGACTTTCAAAATGAAAGGCTGTATAGGCTTGAATAAAGAAGCAGTGAATGTATGGACTTCCAATGGAAACGACGGTAAAATGATCAGTGTATAGACTTCAAGGGAGACGACGGTAAAATTACCGATGTATAGACTTGAAGGAAAACGTAGGTAAAACTTCCAATGTACAGACTTCAAAGATGAACTGTTGGATGTACATACTTGGGAGATCACTGATGGCTGTACAGACTTTGTTTCAATGTATAGACTTGGAAGATCAACGAAGGATGCACAGTGCAATGTATGGACTTTGCATAAGACGCTGCATGAGACGCTGAAGTCTGTATAGACTTTGCTCAATGCATAAGACGCTAATTGAGACGGTCCACTGTACAGACTTGATGCCATCGTCAAATGCATGCTACAGTCCAATGTATGGACTTAGAAGATTGATGCATGAACCAGTAATGTATAGACTTGCATGAGACCCTCATTGAGACGGACGATGTATATACTTGCGTTACTGTAGCAATGTATTGACTTTGCCTTAGACGCTAAATGAGACGGACGTTGTGCATACTTTAACGATGTGATGCAATGTACACACATGTAAAGATGATGCAATACGTTGACGCTGCAATGTATGCCAATGTATAGAGTTTCATGCTGCAAAGCACTGTGAAGACTTGTGAGTGTGTGAAGAACACAGTATAGACTCTGACTGCATTATGTACACAGACAACCTGATAAAAGCAATTTCATCAAAATAGGAACTGTTGCCAATCAATCAAAACAAACAATCAATCAAGATAAGGTGTTGCCAAAGAAATGAAGCAAATGTCAACATCATCAACACAGAGGAGTCACAACATGTACAAGCTCCAGAAGGCGTTGTATGGGCTCAAGCAAGCACCAAGGGCATGGTATGAAAGGCTCACTTCATTTCTGACTGAAAATGGGTTCAAAAGAGGTAAGGTTGATCAAACACTCTTCACAAGAAAATCAGGTAAAGATATATTGGTAGTTCAAGTGTATGTTGATGACATAATTTTTGGAGCTACTAACAATACTTTATGTGATGAATTTGCAAGAATAATGCAAGGAGAGTTTGAAATGAGTCTAATGGGTGAACTAACCTTCTTTCTTGGATTACAGGTAAAACAAACACCCGAGGGCATCTTCATAAACCAAGCCAAGTATACAATGGAGCTGTTGAAGAAATACGGGATGACAGAAGCAAAACACATATCAACTCCGATGGCCACAACCACGAAGTTGGACAAAAATGAAAATGGTAAAACAGTAGATCCTACACTATGTTGAGGTATGATCGGATCACTACTGTATTTAATATCATGTCGCCCTGATATTCAGTTCAGTGTATGTCTTTGTGCTCACTTTCAATCATGTCCAAAAGAATCTCATCTAATGGCTGTTAAACGAATTTTTCGGTATTTGATTGGCACACTAGACTTTGGCTTGTGGTTTCTGATCGGCAGTTCATTTGATTTGATTACATATATCGATGCCGATTATGCTGGTTGCAATGTTGATCATAAAAGTACTAGTGGGTACTGTCAGTTTCTTGGTGGTTGCCTAGTTTCATGGGCCTCTAAAAAATAACATTCAGTAGCTCTCTCAACGGCCAAGGCTGAATATGTAGTCGTCGGAAGTTGTGGAGCCCAAGTACTTTGGATCAAAAATCAATTGCTTGATTTGGATGTTGAAATAAAATATGTTCCAATTTTGTGTGACAATACTAGTGCAATCAGTTTGTCCAAAAACCCTATTCAACACTCTATGACAAAGCATATAGACATTCGGCACCATTTCTTGAGAGATCATGTAGGCAAAGGGGTCTTTGAGCTGAATTTTATTGATTAACTCATGCCGAACCAACTTGGGGCGATCTTTACGTTATGCATCCCAGTTGACAGGAGTCTTCATCTATCTTGGGGTAGATTTTGCAAATGATATGTCACTACCAGTTCACCAAGATGATGTCTACAATGAACACACGATCTTTTTCAATCTTAGATATTACTAGAATGAAGATGGTGAGCTTACCAGGGATATTCCCACCTATGCTAAACTATTTGCAAATGAAGAAGAAGCATAGCAGCAGTAGGATCATGGGGATGCACTCTCTCCCGTTAAGGCGGAGGATCAGCCTCCCCCACCTTCACCTCTTCATATGGATCAGGAGATGCCACCTTCACCTCTTCATATGGATCAGGAGATGCCACCTCCTCCACAGGTTTTTCACGGGGAGTCCTCTACTCAGGGTGCTGGTCATCCCGCTTGGGGGGATTATGAGGCTCTTGATAGACGTGTCTTAGGCATGGAAATCCAGATTTACTCATCCCTTGGGTGGCTAGACACCTTCATGGACACTATGACTGGACAAATGGACTCTTTCACCCATGCTCTGGATGACCTTTCTACCCACATGGCCACTCTCTATGCTAGCCACGAGGATACCCGCGAAGCCTTCCGGATCAACAATCGTGCCCTTCTTAGCATCCGTAGATAGCTTTATCATCCCGATGAACTTCTACATCGTATTGAGGACCGTCTTCCTCCTCCTCCACCTCCTGCTCCTGCTCCTCCTGCTACATGCTCCGACGAAGATCACGGTGCTTCGGATGATGATGATCATGAGGGGACTCTGGATCACCCTGCTCCTTAGCTGTCCTTGTGTTCTTTTGTATCCTTTATGTCCACAAGTCATGTTACCCACTCCCCATTTTGATGATGCCAAAGGGGGAGAAGTAGCTATGTCAGGTCTTATATATATATTATGCATTTTGTTTGTTTGCTTGCATGCTTGAGTCTTTGTGAGCTGAGTCTTTGTGAGTCCTTTTGCATCTTGTTAGCTTGCATCTCGTGCCTTGCATTTTGTGAGTCTTGTTGGAAGTCATTGCAGTGTATCAGTCCTTGTATTAGATCCTTGAACTGAAATGAAATGATGTAATGCACTTGGTTTTGGCCACCTACTGGATCTACTTGTTTTATTTCATATCAACATCTGGGCATATATGAATGATTCAAATGTTTTGTTTCTTGGCTGACTCGTCTATGCTCTTTTCTACTCGTGTATTGTCATCATCAAAAAGGGGGGAGATTGTTGAGTCTCCTTGAATGATTTTGATGATAACAAAACTCAGAATTAAGATTTTATCTCAGTTTATGTCAATGGAATCAAAACACGAGTCAAGGGGGTTTAAGTTTGAGTTTAAATATCTTATGGAAAGTTCTCAAGTTCTAATTGTATCAATGTTTTCAAAATGAGTTAACTAAGTCAAACAAACCCCAGAATGCATGAAACAATCATTCACTTAAAGCTATTGTCACTTTGATAAATTTCACTGGGCTAACAATTCAATTTTGCAGGACTGGGCCACTTCGGTCGACCAACACCCTAGGGCCGGTCGACTAGAATTTCCAGAGACGAAGAATTCCAAAATTTACAAGTTTCGGTCGACCAATAGGCAGTGGCCCGTCGATCAGAATTCCCAAAAATGAAGAACTCTAATATTTACAGGTTTCGGTTGACCCCCCCCCCCCATATTTCCGGTCGACCGAAATCCCCGAGGCAACCCTTTTTGACTTTCTGGTTCAAGCTCGAGAAGAGGGTGTTTCTCCCATTTGTTTAAACCCATTGCTCTCAGTCAAGGAGTGATTTGTGGATCTGGTCTGGGGACTTGTCTCCCGACCTTCCAAGATCTATAAAAGATCTCATTAGGGCCATAAACCCTAAGACTTTTTAAAGGAAGAACAAGGGGAGGCTATCAAGGAAGAAGGAGCTGGTACTGTAGCCATGAACAGTGATTCGTGGGGAATTCTTCATCCAGGAGCTGAAGCTTTCAAGGGCAAATCTGCATCAAAATCAAGTGGAGATCGAGCTGAGATCAAGCTTCATCCCATATCACCTTCATCCATTTCCATTCTTTTTATTCTTCTTCTTCCATTCTTGTTTGAGCTGAGTTGTGTCTTCTTGTAACCTTCAATCACTTGTGTGTGTGTGGATCTAGACAGATCCGTGTGTGTGTAAGATCTGCGTTGTTCTTCACCGTTCTTGTGTGTCAGTGGTCTTGCACCTTCGTGGGAGTTCTATACTCTTCACGTGTGTGTATGTGTTGTTGACCTTATAACTTCCTACAAGATAGTGTGTGAATCCTCACCTTGTGTTAGGGGTAGACGTAGGTTGCAGTTGTTGCATCCGAACCACCTAAAAATTATGGTGTTCTACGTGGTTTGCTCCTTATCTCCTACATCTATTCTGCTCTAGCTCAGTTGTATATTACGTTATCACATAGTTCCCTTGTTTAGATCTAGCTTTACTAACCTTCTAAGGGAGATCTCTGGTATATCAAAAGGTACCTTCTGATCGACACGGTTAATCCTGTCGGGAGGAAGATATCTTGTGTGAGACAATCTTCAGATTCCCAGACTCCACCTGGTACCAAAGAACTGCTATAGGGGTTGTTTTAGCCTGATCTTTTTTGGATTTTATCAGATCAATTCTTGTTTGTTGGTTGCTCTTCATATATATTTTAATTTTGTTAAAAGTTCTTAAAATCTGTTATCACCCAATTCACCCACCCTCTTGGGTGGCATTGATCGCGGGACTTCACTACCTTTGCCATATTCTCCTCTAGTCTCTCCCTCTCTTCTTCTTCCTCTTCCACTCTTCTCTTCTTCTCCAAGCTTCTTTTTCTCCCAATCTTGTATACAAGCCAAGGAGAGAATTTTCAAAGGGCAAATGACTACTAAAACTTTTCTAGAAACATCCCAAACCTTTCTCCGATGATAGACTATCAAATGTGGGCACAAGTGTCCATTTAGGATGCCATAGGAAGGGCCCATTTGTAGCTGACGTGAGGTTTGCATTGGACACATATGAAGGGTAACCACATTGGTCGATCGATGTAATAGATATGTCGACTGGTCCCTACTCATTTGATTAATTTATTTTTTTAATTTATGTGTCATAGAAAATGTATGCATCGATCTGATTATATGGTTTTGGTTGTTTTGATTTTACTATATTTCTTTTGTTGTTTCAATTTGTTATATTTTTATTTATATACTTTTCTTTGTTGTTTTGATTTTATTATATTTTTTGCTGTTTTGTTTTGTTGTATTTTTTGTTGTGCATTTCTTTTTATGACTTTTTTATCATGTCCCACCAGGCTTGCTAAACTTGTGGGATAATTTTTATTAATTTCATTATTTATGTATTTATTATTATTTTTTATGTGCGTAGGCGTGCCAGTCACAAGGTGACAAATTGTTCAGACTTCAAGGCTAAGGGGCTTCAAGTCGCATGCCCGTCGTCTGACTGATCAGATGATAGTAGGTACCAAGTTGGGACTAGAGACCTGTCACGCCATACAAGCTACGATGCTAATTACATCTCCCCGAATGGAGAAGACCATTGATTAATTGCCAGGAGAAAGGGACTCACGACCTGAAGTCTACATTATTTCGAGAAATGAAATAACTAAAAATCAAGTGCGGCTAGGCACTCTTTGCCAACGGAAGAAACATTCAAACTATCTCACTTATTTATTATTCATTATTTACTTATTACTGTCTTTCCTACAAGAGCGGTAGCACACACGCACCATGAAGTTTAGGCAACACCTCCCCCTGTCCTGGAGTATGTCGGGGAGATGTAGCAGATGCTTGTCCATAGAAGTCTTAGACGATCCCTTAATCCTTCAGGTGGGTCTGAAGCGGCGACACTCGAGCCCATATCGGACGTAGTGCCCTCGAGGGCTAGCCTATGAGGAGGTCCAGATTATCCGGGGCTTTCAAATCGTATCTGCGCAAGTTATTCGACCTACTATTGTTGTCGTCACTAACACATGAAGGTTCAAAGATAAACTGGGGTGACTTCATGGCAATTGGGCCTAGGACCCAGTGGCGCCATAAACACAGACGGTAGACGAGAAAAACTCATCCGACCGTTCGTCTGGGGACTAATTTATGCTAAGAGTACAACAATGCCGTGGGTAACCTCCTCAACATATGTTAGCCTATGATCCAGCATGATTTGATGTTTAATAGCGGGAAAAGAGACAAAACCTGATAAAGACGGATGAAATCCAAGTGGCTATCGGCCCTGAAGCAAGGTCCGGCCTTGACCACGGTGGGGTAAACCCGAGGATCTATACCTGACCAGTGATATGCATCATTTCTATTCCCCTCGCTCATGGTTCAGGGGCGTCGGATCAAAGATTCATTATTATTATTTATTGTTTTTTATTGTTTTAATTTTTTTTCGATCTGATTATATATTCCTTTGTTGTTTTGATTTGTTATATATTCTTTTATTGTTTTGATTTTATTATATTTTTTTTGTTTGAATTTGTTATATATTTTTTGTCATTTTAATATTTTTATAATTTTGTTGTTGTTTTGACTTGTTATATCCCTTTTTTTATTGTTGATTTTGAACATGTGCATTTCTTTTTTATGACATTTTTTGTCATATTTTTTGATATATTATTATTATATTATTATATTATTTCTCTTATTTTTCTTTCTTTCTTTCTTTTCCTTTATTTCATAGAAAAGGTATGCATCGATCTGATTATATATATATATATATATATATTTGTTTTAATTTTACTACTATTCTTTGTTGTTTCAATTTGCTATATATTTTTTATTTATATATTTTCTATCATTTTAATTTTATTATTTATTTTTTGTTTTGTTTTGTTGTGCTTTCCTTTTTATGTTCTTTTTTGTCATTTCCTCTTCTTCTTTGTTTAGTTTATTATTATTATTATTATTATTATTATTTATATTTATCAATTTTTGGTTTTAGTAAAATTTCGACAACATCTCCCCTATACCTGAGGCATTTTGGGGTTAAAAATATAAGTGCTCATTTACAAAGAGTCCGAGATGGTTCCTTAATTGACATTCGAAGTCATCCACAGCACCATATCCCCGAGGGCTAGTCTGCTAAGGGATCAGAATTGCTCGAATGCTTTAAATAGACCTAAGGGGCGGGGGGCAATCAGATAAAAAAATAGACTTAAATCCTTATTGCGCCCAAAATGAATAGTTAAAAGTCACTATTCATTAGCGTTCACTTTTTCGTCAATAAACGGTCGTCCGACAGCGAGGGGTGACTCTCCATAAAATAAGGAAACGGGGATCACTAGCGCGATGCCCAGGGTGAGCAGGACGGGAGGGACAACGATGAGCACAATAAAAAATGATTTTAAAGAGGTTATTGGATCACTTGTAGAAGAGGAAAATGATGTTGCGGCTTACTGGATGGAAGATGAATAGGGTTCTGGATCGCTTTCCAAAGCGAGAAAATAGAGTGCTATAATGGCATTTTTTGGAAGTAGGAGGATCTAGCAGGATGGAAGCCTTGATTCAGCCTGTCCTCAAGCCATCACTGACTCTGGATGCGGCCATGAGGCTGGCATCTCAGAGCACAATCTTCAACTTGAAAAGACAGGAATCAGTTGTGGAGAGGGGGATTTCTGTAGCCCAATTAAGAGCAGTCAAACTAGGCCCATCAGGACCGAACGAGGCTCAGCTCATCCAAGTGACCGCCCTCTAGGGCCCACTTCGGCAGAAAAGCCCAATAAAGATCTCTCAGGATCCCATCCTTCCTCGGCGGCCCTTAGGCTCGAAAGGCCCGAACGTCAGAACGGAGGAAGACCCACACCCGAGCCATCCCTCATCGGGATGAAGGGCAAGCGCTCCGCACCCACTCCGATCTGATTGCTTCCGAGCTATGCCTATCGCCCGGACAGGGCTCGCACTTCTCATGCTTGGATCGACTGACAAATATTTATCCATGCAGCCGTTGACAGTCCTTTATGAGCAGGAGTTCAGCAGGATAAGGGAGCCACGATCCCCCAAGGTCATGAAGAGCCCACGATGAGAACGTAATGATCCTATGATGAGGACGTAACTCCCACCTGAAACTCCTCAACTTATGGGACTCATCAGGGGAACTCGCTATATAAACCAGGGACTCCCTCCGGCGGCAGGTAAGGTAGATAGAGGCCTAACACTCCCTGAGCAGGAACCACTTCACCACCTTGGTGTTGGGGAATCTCGCGCATCTCTTTCTACCTCCCTCAATACCTTCCACCATTGCTCTATTGACTTAAGCATCGGAGGGTTTCCCCAGGGAACCATCCCTGGGCCCCTTGATTCGTTTCCCTTTCTCTGCAGTTCACTACCCGGTGATCATCCTCTCAGCTCAGGACCAGCGCGAGATCACGCCCCTTCATCTGGCACCGTCTGTGGGAAACGACCAAAGAGCCAGTATGGTGAGAAGAAGTTCAGGGAGGAGGTCCACCGGCGACAGGGGAAAGGCCATGGCGGCGGAGGGAGAAGGCCCCTCACAAGCCTCCCAAAACCCCCCCTCCGGTGCCAGCACTCCCGCCGACGGACCGCCCCCTCCGCCTGCGGCCGGGCTGCCACCCCCTCCTCCCACGACGATAGGGCTGCCGCTCAACGGCGGTGCCGATGCCTTCCAAGCCCTCAACGCGAAACTGGACGTCTTCGTGGAACTCATGAGGACCCAGGCGGCCAGGGATGGAAGGTCACGCGCCTCTCCGGAGAGCCCTCGCCGTGAGAATGTGTCCCAGCACACCACCGGAGGCCGCTTCACCCTCCGAGGACAGCAGCTCATCCGCAACAAAGTAGGAGGACCCTCGCAAGCCCCCCTCCGGAGCAAGAGGCTTCTTCCACGCCAAAGCAGGGCAGGCATGGGGCATGCCGTCCCCTCCCGGAGATCGAAGTCCCCAGGGAGCGCCAAGACAGCCTGCTTTCACGCCCCCTCAGCCCTATGGCGCAGCGGTAGCCGGAGCTATCCCTCCGACTGTGAGAATTCGAGAGGCGTTTCACAGAGCAGGAGCGCGCCCTGCGAGCCCTGTAGAAGACCTCTCCACCAGAGGACGAGGAGACATCCCCGTTCTCTGACCTTATCTTGAAGGCAGAGGTATCTCCCCGAACCTCTATCCCGACCTTCAAGCCCTACGATGGCCAGGGCGACCCGACCGACCACTTTGACAGCTTCGACGCTCTGATGACCCTTCACGGAGCATCCGACGCCATCAAGTGCCGAGCCTTTGCGACCACCCTGGTCCAAGGCGCCCAAGCATGGTTTCGGGCCCTCGCCCCCGGATCCATCCGAGACTTCAAGCAGTTCGGGCGAGTATTCAAGGAGTGTTTCACCGGTAGCGGCCCCCCTAGGTCGGTAGCGGGGCTTTTGGCCCTCAAACAGGCACAAGGGGAAAAACTTCGGGCCTACATCCTCCGATTCAAATCAGAAGCCCTGAGGATCCCCCGCCTGGTCGTCGCCTCGGCCATAACCGCTCTGACCGGGGGCACCCGCGACGAGAACCTCCGCCGCGAGCTTGTCCTCTACCCTCCCTCGACCCTTGCTGCGCTAGTGACTCTGGCATTGCGCCACGCCGAGTGTGAGGAAGTACTCAGTGCCTACCGAGACGCAACCGGCTCGGGTCGGGAGGGGGACAAGAAGTGGGCACCCGAGCCAAGCTCGGGCCCATGAAAAAGGCGGAACCGAGACGGGGAACGCAAGGAACCGTCACGGAGGTACGAGCGGTACACTCCCCTAACCGCTCCAGTATACGAGATTTATGAAGACATCAAAGGATCGGGCCTCCTCCGCCAACCCGAGCCAATGAAGTCAAAGAACCGTAGTCGCAGCAAGTATTGCCTGTTCCATAGCGACCACGGGCATCATACCGGCGACTGCCACCAGCTCCAGGATGAGATCAAGCGTCTCATCCGTCAGGGGCACCTCTCCCGGTTCGTGGCCGGGCGCCAGGAAGACCGAGGCGCCCCAGAGGAGATCGACAACGCCCCCCGAGGGGTCCACATCAACGTCATCGCCGGAGGAGCTGCATCAGGAGGAGACAGCGGTGGAGGAAGGAAGCGTCACGCTGAGCGGGCGAGCCGAGCCATCGAGCCTCCCAGGGCCCCGCCAAGCGAACCCTAGGTCATAATCTTCTCCGACCAAGACCTGGAGGGACTAAGCACCCCGCACGATGATGCCCTAGTGATATCAGCCACAATAAACCATTGTAACGTAGACAGGATTCTGGTTGACAATGGAAGTGCCCCTGATGTATTATCCTACGAATCTTTCCTTAAGATGGGAGAGGATCCGTCTAAGCTCCGCCCGATCCAGACCCCCTTGTGCGGGTTCAATGGCCAGGCCACGTATCCCGAGGGAGCCCTAAGCCTGCCGGTTACTCTTGGCACCCCACCCAAGACCGTTACGGTCATGGTGGACTTCATAGTGATCAAAGGTATGATAGCATACAACGCAATCGTCGGCCGAGGAATCCTCAGCCGAACGAAAGCGGTGCCTTCTACCTATCACCAAAAGGTGAAGTTCCCCACCAAAAATGGATTGGGGGAAGTCCGAGGTAACCAGGCAATGGCCCGAAGGTGCTACAATATCTCAGTCGAAGCCACAAGGCCGGACGGGAAAAATAAGGGCCCCCGGGAAGTCGAGGAAAAATCCACAACTGCCGACCCTGGAGGCGAATTGCTAGCGGTTTTCCTAAACGACGACCCGACCCTAGGAGTAAAGATCGGAGCCGACCTAACATCTATGGTTCAACAGCAATACAAAGAGTTCCTTTCTGCGTACATCCGGGTCTTTGCGTGGTCTGATGATCAACTCCCAGGGATACCGGAAGAGACGGTGATGCATAAGCTCAACCTCGACCAAACCATGAAGCCCGTGCAACAACGCAGAAGGAAGCATGCGCCGGAGAAGCAGACGATTATCAAGGAGCAGGTCACCAAGGGGCAGAGGACTGGCCTTTTTAGACCGGTCCTGTACCCGACGTGGCTAGCTAACGTCGTCCTGGTGCCGAAAGTTTCGGGAAAGTGGCGGATGTGCGTGGACTTCACCGATTTGAACAAGGCAACTCCAAAGGATTGCTATCCCTTACCGAGCATCGACCAACTGGTTGATTCAACCTCGGGCAATGAGATACTCAGCTTCCTGGATGCCTACTCAGGTTACCACCAGATCAGAATGCACCCCGAAGACATCGAGAAGACTACCTTTATCACAGACTTCGGCGTACACTGCTACACCCGGATGCCTTTCGGGTTTAAAAATGCCAGAGCCACGTACCAAAGGCTAGTCAACCATATGTTCGAGGGACAGCTCAGTCGGAACGTCGAGGCCTATATTGACGACATGCTCGTGAAGACCCCCAAGGCCAAGGACCACTTCACCGACCTAGCAGTAACTTTCAACACCCTCCTGAAGTACAACATGAAGCTCAACCCCGCCAAGTGCGCATTCGGAGTAAAGTTCGGGAAATTCATGGGCTTCTTAGTCACTCAGCGTGGGATTGAGGCCAACCCCGACAAGGTCCAGGCCATCCTGGACATGCGCCCACCCACCTGCATCAAAGACATTCAACGCCTTACCGGGCACGTTGCTGCTCTCAGTAGATTCTTGTCCTGCGCGGCTGAACGATGTCTACCCTTCTTCAAACTATTGAGGGGACCCAAAATGGCATCTGCCACATTTGCGTGGGATGAGGAAAGCCAAAGAGCGTTCGACGAGCTTAAGGGGTTCCTGGCTTCGCCCCTAGTGCTCTCCAAGCCCATCCCAGGGGAAGCCTTGTATCAATATCTCTTGGCAACTCCATCCACAGTTAGCTTGGTCCTAGTCGAAAATGACTCAGGAATCGAGAGACCGGTCTACTACACAAGCAAGGTGCTCAACGAGGCTGAGAAAAGGTACCCCGCAATCGAGAAACTCGTGCTAGCATTGGTTACCTCGGCCAAGCGCCTCCGACCCTATTTCCAAGGCACTCCATCACCGTGCTGACCGACGAACCATTGAAGAAGATCCTCGCTCACCTTGAAGCCTCGGGACGCCTCGTCAAGTGGGCCATCATGCTCGGGGCCTACGATATATCGTATCGGCCTAGCTCGGATATCAAAGGCAAGGCGCTTGCCAACTTCATCACCGAGAGCACCATCCCGACTGAAGAAAGATCTCCGTCCGCACCCGGGCCGACCTGGGAACTGTTCGTTGACGGATCTTCCAATTCAGCCAGGAGCGGTGTCGGCATCCTCCTGAAGTCCCCCGAAGGGGCAGAGCTACAGTACGCCCTGAAGTTTAACTTCCAAGCATCCAACAACACTTCTGAGTATGAGGCCCTCATATCGGGAGCCCGCATGGCCCGGCGGTTAGGGGCTGAGCGAGTCAGGATTCACACCGACTCCCAACTAGTCGCTAGCCAGGTCAACGGTGATTATGAAGCTCGGGAGGCACCGATGATCAAATACCTCCAACTGGTCAAGACTGTGGCACAACAGTTCGAGGGTTTTGAGGTAGTCCGGATAGCTAGGGAGGAAAACTCCCGAGAGGATGCCCTCTCTCGGCTGGCCTCCTCTCTTGACCCTGAGGGTACTCGATCGGTCCTTCTCGAAGAGCTAGAGCGCACGAGCATTGATTCGGAACTCCTAGCTGTTGACTCAGCCTCCCCAGGCGACTGGCGTGCCCCCTACCTGTCGTGGCTCCAAGACTCCCAGGAGCCTCCCGACCCTCGGGAAGCCCGAAGGTTGAAATACCAAGCTCGGTTATTCATCACTCTGGATGGCGCACTTTACCGGAGATCCTTTTCTGGCCCTCTTTTGAAGTGCCTCGGTACCGACGAAGCCGACCGAGCGATCGAAGAAGTTCACGAAGGTCTGTGCGGAGCGCATATGAGGGGAAGGTCACTCGCCAGGATCTTGCTACGACAAGGCTATTGGTGGCCCACCCTACAGCGTGACTGCTCGACCTACACACAACATTGTGACCATTGCCAGCGATTCGACCACTTGGTCCATCAGCTAGCAACGGAGCTCGTCACCCTAGCCGAGCCTTATCCTTTCGCTCGCTGGGGAATCGACATCCTCGGGCCGTTCCCCACGGCCCAGGCCCAGAAGAAGTTCATTATCGTTGCCATCGACTACTTTGCTAAGTGGATCGAGGCCGAAGCCATTGCAAGGATCACCGAGACAGTCGTCTGGAATTTCGTCTGGAAGTCGATCATCTGTTGCTACGGCATCCCCCGGGTGATAGTGAGCGATAATGGTCGGTAATTTGATTCTCGGTACTTCCGAGACAGATGCGCCGACCTCAATATTCGGAATCATTTCACTTCGGTTGCCCACCCTCAGGCTAACGGGCTGGACGAAAATGCCAACAAGGCTATCTTAAAAGGCATCAAGACTAGGCTCGGCAAAGCCAAGGGCAGCTGGCTCGAGGAATTGCCGAACGTACTCTGGTCGGACAGAACGACTCCCAGAACGGCAACCGGTGAAAGCCCTTTTCAGCTGGTATACGGTACCGAGGCCGTGATCCCGTTGGAAATTGGCAACCCCTCCCTCCGAGTCATCTGCTTTTCGTCTGAGGCAAACGACCAGAAACTGCTCGAAAATCTCAACTTAGCAGATGAAATCCGGGAGATTGCCAGCATCAGAGCAACGGAGTACCAACGCCGCCTCACTCGATACTACAACGCCAAAGTCCGAGACAGACACTTCCAGCCGGGAGACTTCGTCCTCAGGAAAGCCGAAGCCTCTCGACCACTTGAGGCGGCGGGCAAGTTATCCCCTAACTGGGAAGGCCCCTACCGAGTGGTCGAGACGCTCGGAAAAGGAGCATACCGCCTGTCTACGATGGAAGGAGAGCCCATCCCTCGGACGTGGAACGCAACTACATTACGCAAGTTCTACTTCTGAGTACTGAGTATTGTGAAAACGACATAAGATAAGACAAAAGGCTCCTTTCTTTTTATTCAAACAACCCGTTTGTACATCAGGAAGGCCGAAGCCAATAGAATACATGTCAAAAAAGCAAAAGATCCACCAAGCGCCGTCGTATGAGCCCATCGCTCGGCTGACTCAGATGACCTTCCTGCGTCCAGCCACTGACTCTGCCTAATGCAGAAACTGGCTCGGATAAAGGATAGTTGACCCCGTTGGCTCGGGCAGCTCGAGACAAAGGTGACAGAGGGATTAAGAAAGAGAAGGCTACCTTCCAAGTTGAACTTGGAAGAGAAGGGGGAGAGGGAATGCATATGAAAGCATCTTCCCCGCCAAACTGCCAACTCTTTGGAAGAAAGAGAGTGCAGGCACCCTCCGAAGAGTGAAAGAAAGGAGGAGTAGAGCAGAAGAGGAAAAAGAGGCTGCCAGAAAGAAAAAGAAACCAGCCGAGCTGGATGAGGAGGCAGGGGAAGGCCCGGAAGGGATGGAGCTTAGTTGGCTTCCTCCTCCCATCCGTGAGGCGAGCAGGAAGGGATGGGCAGCAGGGATGTCTGATGCCCCCATCGGTCCTCCATCTTGCCCCCCTGCAAGCGCCGCCGGAACTGATAAAGAGAAAATGGTGTGCCTCTGCGCGTCGGCCCCTTTTCAAGTCTGCCCATCGGCCGTCGACTCCTTTTCATGTCCGGAGCAACAGGAACTCCCTGCCCCTCGTCGTCGGTAGCCTCCTCATCTGGAGCTTCCTCCATGCTCCGAATACAACGGCACAACGCTACGTGAAGAAGGAATGATGAAAGACTGTCAGTAAAAACCCTAAGTGGTAGAGAGGAAGGGACGCCCTTCAGTCCTTCTTATAGGTGAAGGGAGGCTACTTGCCTTAAATGATTTCCCCCCCCCTCGAAAACACGTCAGAAGGATTTCTCCCTACGAATGGTCACCTCAAACTTCTCGTCTTTCGCCCCAGCGGGACACACGAAGCGGCTAGGCATTTAAAGCGTGGGAAAACGGAAAGACACCCTATCAGACGCTCACCCAACCATTATGCGAGATTCACGCAGAAAATATCGGTTCTTTCCAACCACCGCAGATACGCTGGACAGAATACGGCAATGGCGATATGAAACAGATAAGTCTTCATCAGAATGCCACTGCCTTATTTATTTCTACACAAAAAAGGGAGTCTTTTCCTTCAAGAAGGGAAAAGGTATGCAAAAAAAAGAAGCGAAACAGATACATCAGGCCTCTGGCCCACCTTGAAGACCGGAAGTAGAGGGCTCGAGTGGTCTGCCCCCAGCAGCCTCGACGACGACCGACCCTGGCACCGACCCCACCGGCGTGGGAACTGCCTCGGTTGCGTGCCCTCCCGAGGCATCCGGAGTTGGCTACCCCTCGGATGATGAGCCCTCGGGATCCTCTTCATCCTGCGCCGAAACAGAGGAACTAGAGGATGACAAGTCAGAGTCATAACATTGACCGGATGGGAAGTCAACCACTCCGGACGCCTGCTCCTCGGTGTAAGAAATGGCCCAGTCGTAGCCCTGCTGGAACCCCTTGCGGATGCCCCGGCGGAGTCCTAGCTCGTAGTAGGGGAGGGCAACCTCTTTAAGGTCGAACCGGTAAGCCTTTGAGCTCTTGTATTGCTCGAGAGCCTCCGCCCCGGCCGATTCCACCCTACCAGTGAGCTCGGCCTCCCTCTGCTCCGCCTCGGCTGCCTTCCGCTCGGCCTCAGCAGTCCGCCCTTTGACCGCCGCCACCTGCTTCTCTGCCTCAGCTCGATCAGCCTCGGCCTCCCGCCGAAGACGCTAGGCTTCCTCCGCACGGTCTACTAGCTCAGCACGCTCGGTCTCCCACCGTCCGTCCAGCTCAACGCGTGCTAAGCGCTCCTCTTCGAGAAGCCGGTTCTTCCCCTCGAGCGATTCACGAGCCTTAGCCAGCTGCTCGGCTAGCGCCCGGGTCTCCACTTGGCTTGATCGTACCAGCTCCCTGATTGAGGAGAACTCCAGCCGAAGCTCGTCACGCTCCTCGACGAGCCGAGTCAACCTTCTGTCCGACCCACCGAGGGTCCAGGCCAGGTTTGCTCGCTCCCACTCCGATCGACCTTACGCTTCTGCCAGAACCGCCCCCATCTGAGCCAGGGCCAAGCCGCCCTCCATAACCCCGGTGAGAGCCGTGGACGGGGAGTGCTGCCTCCCACCCCCCCTCACCTTCGCGGATATACCATGACACACCTGGTGCAGGGGGCCCGAGATACCCAGCCTCTCCAAGGTCACCGAAATGGAGAACCCCCCATCGCCCGGCGCCCCACCGTATGGCCCGGATCGAGCCCCAGCCTCGGCCGCCTCTCGCATCCCGGCCGGATTTTTCTGTGGCCTCTCCTCAAGGATCGGCTCGGCACTGGCATCGCCACCTGGAGCGCCAGCCTCGGCCGCGATCACAGCACCCCCAACTTCGGCCACGGCCCCCTCGGCTCCGGCGGAGGGGAGAGCCGGGTCGGCCCCGCTGCTGGTTGCAGGAGCCCCCTCGGCCCCCTCGGTCCTAGCCAAAGGAGGAACCAAGCCTGCATCATCACCGCCCGCAGGGGCAGCCCCGACCTCCTCGGCCCCCTCTGGCTCGGCTGGTGGGAGAGCCCGCCCGGTAGGGTCGGCCCCACTGTGCCCGGCGGAGGGGTGAGCCGCGGTAGGGTCGCCTTCGACCGTGGTTACGACCCCGGCCTTCTTGGCCCGCTTTCTAGCCCTCGCAGTGGCCCAGATCATACCCTCCACAGGGTCGTTGCGCTTGGGTCCCCGCGGTCCGGAGGATTCACCCTGGGCCACTCCCTTGCCTTTATCTTTGGTTCGGGAGAGACCCACGGGAGCAGTCGGTTCGTCGGCAGCCGAGTCATCTCCAAGCTCGATCACCTCTGCGGCCTCCTTCAGAGGCTCCCGCCTAGTGTCTGCACAAAGAAGAAGACGTATTCAGGAAAAGAAAGATGACCCTCACATCCGAAGGAAAATCTAAGTTGTGGCACCTGAGCCCGACGGGTGCAGCCGCGTAAGAAGACACCGCTCGATATTCTCCGGTGTCACCAGTTCCTCGGTGGACTTGCATTTTTTCAGCAGGGTGGCTGCGTGCTTCTCCACGTGAGGGGGGAACTCATCCTGCCTAGGAGGGATATTAGGGTGGAAATTGGGGATTACCAGGCACCTCCAGGTTTCCTCCACTGAACAAATCTTCACCCAGAAGAATTGGGTTTTCCACCCTTTATGCGAAGAATCCTTCACCGCCAAAGAGATACAACTCCTATTCCGCCTCGCCTGGATGAAATAGAAGCCCTTCCCCTCCAAAGGATGCGCTTTCAACTCATAGAAATAGTGGAAGAGGTCCATGGAAGGAGGGACTCCGCACTAACTACAGAGAATACGAAAGGCGGAAAGGAGGAGATAAGAGTTGGCTACCAACTGAATGGGCGCCAACAGAAAAAAATTAAGAAGCTGAAGGACGTAAGGTTCGAAAGGAAGGCGGAATCCACCCTTCCACGACAGAAGAAACATACAGATGTGGCCTGTACGAGAGTCCAGGCTCGTCTCGTATGGGGTAGCAGCGGCAAAACTGAACTTGTGGGGTAGGCAGTACTGGTGCTCCAGTCTCCTCACATCCGCCTCCCCCAGTTCGTTGCAGTTGGGGACCGGCGCCCTCGCCACCGGCTCGCCCTCCCACTCCTCAACATTTGGGCGCTGGCCCGCCATGGAGTCAGAAGAAGACTCTGAGGGAAGACGGTCCTGAGACCCTGAAGATTCTGGGGGAGGAAGAAGCTGCCGGACGGCCTCCGTGGTTATCGCCGCCAACTCCTCAAATGCTGCCGCACACCTCTGCTCCTCCGTCGTGTCCTCACGGCGCATCAAAGAGCCCCCAAAACAAGAATGAAGGAGAGCCAAAACCCTAAGAGACGGAGGGAGTTTGGAATGACAACAAGCGCCCAACGCCTATAAACCCACGTAGAAGGCGGCGCGTCGTTCCGACCTCAGAGGAAAGGGGGCCCCTTCAGTTCAAATACGTCAGGATCATCATTAACACGGGCACAGGTGACCACGACACGTGGCTTCCTAAACACCGCCAGATTTCCACCCACCTGAGCCACGCTGGTCCGAAACCCCAAGCAGCTACTCGTCCGAGCTTACTAAAGCTCGGGAGTAGGAGGGGGACAAGTGGAGAGGGGGATTTCTTTAGCCTAATTAAGAGCAACCAAACTAGGCCCATCAGGACCGAACGAGGCTCAGCTCATCCAAGTGACAGCCCTCTAGGGCCCACTTCGGCAGAAAAGCCCAATAAAGATCACTCGGGATCCCATCCTTCCTCGGCAGCCCATAGGCTCGGAAGGCCCGAACACCAGAACGGAGGAAGACCCATGCCCGAGCCATCCCTCATTGGGATGAAGGGCGAGCGCTCCACGCCCACTCCGATCTGATTGCTTCCGAGCTATGCCTATCACCCGGACAGGGCTGGCACTTCTCATGCTTGGATCGACTGACAAATATTTATCCATGCAGCCGTTGACAGTCCTTTATGAGCAGGAGTTCAGCGGGATAAGGGAGCCACGATCCCCCAAGGTCATGAAGAGCCCACGATGAGAACGTAACGATCCCATGATGAGGACGTAACGATCCCATGATGAGGACGTAACTCCCGCCTGAAACTCCTCAACTTATGGGACTCATCAGGGGAACTCGCTATATAAACCAGGGACTCCCTCTGGCGGCAGGTAAGGTAGATAGAGGCCTAACACTCCCTGAGCAGGAACCACTTCACCACCTTGGTGTTGGGGAATCTCGCGCATCTCTTTCTACCTCCCTCAATACCTTCCACCATTGCTCTACTGACTTAAGCATCGGAGGGTTTCTCCAGGGAACCATCCCTGGGCCCCTTGATTCGTTTCCCTTTCTCTGCAGTTCACTACCCGGTGATCATCCTCCCAGCTCAGGACCAACGCGAGATCACGCCCCTTCAAGTTGTACCAAAATCAACTCGATACGGCACGGGTAATAGAGCATTGATGGACTATTTATTCTAGGGAAAATAGGTAAGGGAAAAAGTTCCAACCAGCGTCGCATATAGGCTCAGACAAACTCTGTTCATAGCCAGGATAGCGGGCTATTAAAGCATGCTTGTGCCCTTTACAGTGAAATCCACCTACCCCATCAGTGATCAAAACGAAAGCCCCATGAACCGGTAGCTTCCAACTTGTTGCTCATGGAGTGAGAGGGAGTTGAGGATTGCTCTCACCGAGCTTCCTATTGATTTGTGCCTTCTTCGGCACCATATTTTCGAAAGGGAAGCTGAGAGCCCCTTCCTATCTTTCAAGCAAAACTCGGATAAATTAGGAAAGAGAGAACATGGGTGATATGGCAGGGTCACATGACATTCCAGGAGGAGATTTTAGATGCCTTTCCATTTGGGATCACAACCATGGGGTTGGTTGAATTCCAAATAGGGGTTTCTAGGAGGGAATCCTCCTCTCACTGAACATGATCATCCTTTCCAACAAAGATGATCAGACCATCTTCAGTGCCCAACCGTTGACAAAATTGAATGCAAATGATAGCAAAGAAAGACACACAGGAAGAGAACCATAAATGACAACCAATAGCATAACAAAGAAGGGAATGCGTAGCAATTCATTCATTCATTCTTAAAAAAAATCTTTGATCACAAAAGAATCCCCGTAGCGGAGATTAAAATATAGAAGAAGGCAAAGAAAGAAAAGGGCATCAAGCACAGGTTGAGACCATAGACCTACCTGTAAAGTGCACTATGTTCCGTCTCTCCTTTTTTTTCTCTTTCTCTCCTTCTACTTCCTCTCTTGCTCTGGCTCTTCTTCTTCTTTTTTTTCTCTTGCTTCCACATAGATGCCATGCAGGTTAATTAGGTGCGTCTAAGTTTACCTGTAAAGTAGGGATTCTTTATTATAAGGACAAGATCTACTTGCATAAATCATTTTCTCTTTTGCCCACAATTCTGCAAGCTTATCATCATTCTCCTCAGGTTCGCCACTCTGGCTACCATAAAACATTACATGACGTCAAGAGAAGTTTTTATTAGCTGGGACTTCAAACTGTTATACGAGAGTATATCAAAAATTGAGACATTTGCCAACGTACTAAAACACTTCATCAACATCTGGCTGATTATTACAACCATTACCAATATCGGAACGTATTTGGATACATGTGAACATGGATTTTATTCATGGTCTGCCAGTTTCATAGCATAAATCTTCTATTTTGGTTGTGGTCGATCGATTGTCCAAATACGCCCACTTTATTCCCTTAAAACATCCTTAATTATACTGCAGCTTGGGTGGCTCAAGAATTTATGGCAAATATTGTTAAATTGCGTGGATTTCTACAAGTCATTGTATTTGACCGGGATGCCATCTTATGAGCAATGTTTGGTAGGAGCTTTGCAAATTACAAGGGGTACAATTACATAAGAGTTCTACCTATCATCCTTAAACGGATGGCCCATCAGAGGTGTTAAACAAATGTATGCAGAGCTATTTACGCTATTATTGTTTTCAACGGCAGCAACACTGGATGAAATGGTTGCCTTGGGTGGAATTCTGGTATAACACTTCACTCCATTCATCCATAGGCTTTAATCATTTTGAAGTCATTTATGGAATTGCCCCACCCTCATTTTTTTCTTATGTTCTGGGTACTTCTCAAGTTCAAGAAGTGGAAGACTCCCTTATCAATAGAGATTTGATATTAAAGGAGTTAAAGCATCACCTTCTTACAGCTCAACATCGAATGAAGAAATTAGTAGACATGCATCGTACAGAGAAAGCATTTGCTGTGGGGGATTGGGTCTATCTCAAACTGGAACCTTACCTCCAGCATTCAGTGGTTCACCGGTATAATCAAAAATTAAGCACCAAATATTTTGGCCCATCTCAAATGCTACAACGAATTGGTCCTGTCGTATACAAGCTAGCACTACTGGCCTCATCCAAGATTCACCCTGTATTCCACATTTCTCAGCTCAAAAAGTGACATGGCAACCAACCAGTTCCTACTTTTCCACTACCAACTAACTTTCATCCTATGGATAAACGTCCGATTGCTCTTCTGGGCCGCCGTTTAATCAACAGAGACAATAAACCAGCTATTCAAATTTTAATTCAATTGGATGGTGGTTCTCCATGAGATGCCACTTGGGAAGACTATTATGATTTTCGGGAACGCTTTCCCGATTTAAACCTTGAGGACAAGGTCACTCTCAAAAGAGGGGGGAATTTGTAACAGAGAACCAGTTCAAAAACTAGCTGGTCGGCACTCGTTATATCGACCAATGACCAATAACAGTTGGGGTCTATGATCGTTAAGCCTGTTGCGTTTGTTTTTAAGAAGTTATTAAAGTTGTTTTATTTTTTTAGCGAAAATGAGGAGAGGATTGTAAGGGGAATTGTTTGGGGGGGGGATCTAGTTTTCTGGTGAAGAGGGACTCCTATAAATAAGAGTTTAGAGAGGAGAAGAAGGATCATTCTCGAATGGAAGATACCTCTCGTTCTTCCCAAACTAGCCTTCTCTTCCTCCCTTTTCGATACTATATTCTGATGTTCTCTAATCCTTCTGCAACATGTAGATTTGCTTAGAAATTCTTCTGTTATAGAATCAATTCTAGAGCCCGAGCTAGAGGATCTTCTCTAGCCGATGCCAAGAGGAGTCGATTGGGTCTATATGAGGAACCATGACAAAATGCAAAACTTGTGGAATATTTTTTTTATTTACTATTTGTTAATTCATTTTATTTTTTGCACAGATGTGCCAGTCACGAGGTGATAAATTGTTTGGACTGCGAGGCTAAGGGGTTTGAAGTCGAGTGCCCGTCGTCTGACTGACTAGACAATAGTGGATACCGAGTCGAGACCTGAGACCTGTCGCACCATAAAGGTTGCGACATTAATTACATCTTCCCAAAGGGAGAAAACCCTTGATTAATCACCAGAAAGAAGGGCCCTACGACTTAAAATCTAAACTATTATGAAAAATGAAATAGAATAAGAGAAAATTAATTGCAATAAGGCAATCCATGTCAACGGAAAGAGACGTCCAGCATGTTGCATTCTTTGTCTTTCATTCTCCTCCCCTTTTTTATTTATTTTATGATAATATCATTCATTTTCTTTTATTTTCTCACTTTATTTATTGCTTCATTAATGAGATAATTTCATTTATCCATCATCTATTATTACTCTTCTACCCGAGTAGTAGCGTATGTGATAGAAAATCTATCAACGATCGCTCAAATCGAAAATTAATGAAACTTCGACAATATCTCCCCCTGCCCCGGTGCATGTCAGGGGGATGTAGCGGGTGTTCATCTACAGAGATCTGAGACGGTCCCCTAGTCATTCAGATATGCATGAAGCAGTAGGACTCGAGCCCATGTCCAATATGGTACCATTGAGGGCTTACCTACCAGGGGGTCCAGATCATCTGGGGGCTTCTGAAGTCACATTTGCACAAGCTATTTGACCCATTATTCCTACCATAGCTCATTCATGGGGGCTCAGAGACGAACCGACTTGGCTTCGGGCAATTGGGTCTAGGATCAAGGAATGCCATAAACTCGGATGGTCGATGAGGAAAACTCATTCGGACATTTATTTGGGTACTAGTTTATGCTAAGAGTGCAGCAATGGCACAGATAATCCCCTAGACATATGTTTGCCTATGATCCGGTGTAATTCGATATTTTAAAATGGCAAGAAATTGGATAGAATAAAGAAAATGCAGCTCGAATCCATGTGGTTATTGGCCCCAAAGTGAGGTTGGGCCCTGGCCACAGTGGGCTAAACCCGAGGATCCAAACTTGACCCGTGATAGGCATCATTTCTATTCACCTAACTCATAGTTTAGGGGCACTGGATCGGGCTAGATGGTCGCGAGCGGGTGATCCCAAAGGTTTCAGCTGGGATATCACGGTGCAGATCGAAGCTCAGCAGTCGATAGTAAAATAAACATCGAAAGAAATCCATGTTGGGACATGGAGTGGCACTTAAATCAAAACAAATGGAATTTAGCTCTTATTGGGCCAACAATGAATAGTTAAAAGTCACTATTTATCGTTGTTCGTCTTTCACATGGGAAAACGTCATTCCGACAATGACGGGAGTCTCGGCCAAAGGCAGGGCGTAGAGAATCATGGGCTTGAGTTTCTTGATGAGTTGGACCGGCGTCACGGGGATGAACATCGATGAAAGAGATTTAAAAAAAAGCTATCAGGAGGGTGACGTATCACTTGATGGAGGAAGAAAACGAAAAGAATAGTAGGGGTGCATGATCACATGCTATAAGAAGAAACTGGGAAAAAACAATATGGGTGTCGAATCACCGGGTAGTAGAAGGAAATGGGGAAAATAGTAGGGGTGTCAGATAAGATATTATTTCATTTCTTCTTTATTGTTTTATTTTTATTATATATTATTTTTTTGATCTAATTATGTATTTTTTGTTGTTTTGATTTGTTATATATTTTTTATCATTTTGATTTTATTATACTTTTTTGTTGTTAGGATTTGTTAGATTTTTTGTCATTTTAATTTCATTATATTTTTCTGCTGTTTTGATTTGTTATATCTTTTTTGTTGTTGTTTTGATTTTAAAATATGTGCATTTATTTTTATGGCATATTTTTTCATCATTCCCTTTTTTACTTATTTATTTTTTATTTTTTATTGTTATTATTATTTTATTATTTATTTCTCTTATTCTTCTTTCTTTTTTTCTTTTCTTTTTTTTCATAGAAGAGGTAATGTATCGATCTGATTATATATTTTTTGTTGTTTTAAATTTATAGTATTTATTTTGTTGTTTCGATTTGTTATATTTTTATTTATCTATTTTTTCTTTGTCGTTTTGATTTTATTATATTTTTTGTTGTTTTGTTTTGTTGTATTTCTTGTTGTGCTAATTTCTCTGATCTGTCTGCGCATTCATCTGAAGTCTTCTATATTCGATTGATCGCTATTAACTGTGCCTATTCGCTGAAGTCTGAATCTATTCTGTATTGAGTTGAATTCCTTCATCATAATTCTGGTTTATAATAGATAACTCAGTGGTATATAAACAAAGTCAGAAGGATAGATTAAATCTATCTGGAAAACTGACCCTTACGTGAGGAGATTATCTAATCAACCCTCCGTCTAGTACCATACTGAGTTATCAATTCAGTGAACTGTTGCTTCCATAGATGATTATTCATATTGGTTCAGTAGTGTGATTTGTTGTAGTTCATTCCTAATTCCACATTTCTTTTAAATTGCTGTAAATCAATTGTAATTTGGGGTAGATCTATTCAGCCCCCCTCTAGATATGTATTCATCCGATTCAACACGTGGTATCAGAGCCTAACTCTCCCTAAGAGCTTCACATCCCGGAGAGGTTAGCCGAAATGGATGCTAGAGGATTAACCATAGAAGGTCACTCAACCAGTAAGCCTCCTTACTTTGATGGAAATAATTATGCATATTGGAAAAATCGCATGCATGTCTTCCTTTGTGCGAAAGATTATGAGATTTGGAAAGTTGTGAGCAAGGGACCATTCGAGCTCCCTAACGATGAGGAAGTATGAACGAGAGAGCAAATTCGCAAATCAACATTGAATTGGAGTTCTATCAATGCGATTCAGTGCGCTCTGCATCCCATAGAGTTTTCAAGAATTTCTTCATGTTCTACTACTAAGAAAATGTCGGATAAGCTAGAGGTAATCTATAAGGGTACGTCTCATGTGAGAGAGACTAAAGCTAACATGTTAATCTCAGAATATGAAGCCTTCAAGATGAAATTAGATGAGTCCATCTCTGAGATGTACGCCCGATTGATAGTTATCACCAATAGTCTGAGGAGTCTAGGTAAGGTATATAGTGAGTATGAATTAGTTAGAAAAATTCTCAGGTCCTAGACTCCAATTTGGCACACCAAGGCCACTGTTATGGAGGAGTCCAGGAACTTAGCCACCACCACTGTAGATGAACTCGTTAGTTCTCTCATGACTTATGAGTTGAATCTTAATAAAGTGGATGAGTCAGAAAAGAAGAGGAAACCGCTTGCACTGAAAGTAACGTCTAGCAGCAAAGGTTCCTCAAGTGAACACAGTTCTTCGAGCTCATAAGAAGATGCAGATGAGTTTGCCATGATTATGAGAAAGTTTAAGAAGTTTCTTAGAAAGGAAGGAAAAGGGTTTAAAAGAAAATGTTATTCTGGGAAGAAGCAGTCAAAATATAGATCTGAAACAGTCAAGAAAATTGATGCTAATGTTTGTTACAATTGTAGGAAAGCTGGTCATCTGAAGGCAGACTACCCCGAACTGTAGAAAGAAAATTTCAGGTCGAAGAACAAGAAAGGAAAAGCAATGATCATCACCTGTAGCGATGAGGACGAGGGCAGTCTTAGCAGCACATTAGACGGCGATAAAGAAGACAGACTTTGACTAATGGCCAAAGATGATGAGAAGGAGGATGAAGAAGAGGTAACTTCTCCATTCGAGAATTATACTCATCATGATTGGGAAGATGCTTATGCAGAGATCTTAGATAAGTATGATGATCTGCGTAGGGAAAATAGGTATTTGAAAAGAAGAATAACTTCTTTAGTGAATGATACATCTCTGAATGATAAAATCATTTGCCTAGAAACAGAAAATGTTAGTTTAAAGAAATCTCTTGCTGAATGTAATAACTTGAAAATCTCTTTAGCTGACGTAAGAAATAAAAATGAGAATCTGAAAGATGTGATTGATGAATTGAAGATTAAAATTCAGAAATATGAGGAAAAAACCAAAATTGCTATTGAAAAATATGATGTTGTTGTTGGAGTGAATAGTAAATTGAAAGAGACAATTGAAAATCTAGAGAAGGAGAATAAGGATAAACAACAATCCCTTGAAGGCATGACCCAGGGAACTGATAATCTAAATGCCATTCTGGGAACAAGGGTAAATTTCAGAAGGGAAGGATTGGGTTTCAATCCAACAAATAAAAAGTGGCTTCATGTAAAAACCATGACATTCGTTGCTGAGAAAGGAACATCAAAATTCAAATGTCTAATAAGAATGAACCCTGAAGAGAGCAGTAACAAAAATTCTGTGAAAAATGTCAATCAAAACAACCCCAGTGCGAAGGACAAGGGTAATAAAAAGGTTAAGCTGTCTAGTGGATCTTGCACACAACTACTACACCTCAGGCTAGAGGATATGTTAGGGGTCAATATACTAAAAATCAAGTCCAAGGAAAACCCCAGACCAAAACATCCCAGTATCCATAGAAAGGTCGAGGCAGCTACCAACCTCCACCGATGTAGACTTCTTATGGGTTTAGAACCTTTAGAAATCCAGGTCTGAGTAGGGACACCTCAAGTCGAAGCTACCACCATGGTGCATAGACTTATTCTTCATTTCACAACCCCTATTATTACCACTCTGGTAAGATAGGTCGAGGCAGTCCCAACAGGAGGTTAGTGCAGCAGTCACATTCCAGTCAAAAACATAGACCTCAATCCTGGAACACCTTTGGACAACCTAGGTTCAGGAATTTCAGAAATCAGAACTTTCATAACTTTGTTCACTCTATGTCCGGTCAGCCAAGGACCCACACTGGACACTCTCATCCTAATGTCCATTGGGTTAATCATTGGTAAGAAAATTTTTAGGCTGATAATAAGAATGCAAAATCGCAGAAGCTACCAACCAAAGTTCAAAATGCTAATGTGAGACAGAATAAACAGAAAGTAAAGAAATCCACAACTCAATTGAAGATAACAAATCAAATGTGGATTCCAAAACACCTTCTATCCTCCTTGCATGATTTGACTATTAGTATGGGGCCCAAATATTTTTGGGTTCCCAAATTTTTCACTTGATTTCATTTGCAGGTATGCCTAGCAGCCAACCAGAACAAATGGTATCTTGACAGTGGCTGTTCCAGGCACATGACCGGGGATAAAGGAAAATTCTACATGTTGGTGAAGAAAGATGCTGGTCATGTTAGATTTGGAGGTAATACTAAAGAAAGGATCATTGGGTCAGGGAAGGTTGGTAAGTGCTCTTCCTGTTTTATTGAAGAAGTTCTATTAGTTGAAGAGCTAGCTTATAATTTGCTTAGTATTAGTCAGCTTTGTGATAAAGGCCATAAAGTTATTTTTGATTCTCTTGCATGCACTATTTTTGAACCAAATTCTGAATCTGTGAAGTTTATTGGCAAGAGAGTAAATAACATCTATATGGTGGATTTAAATGATGTAGCGCACACCAATCTATGTCTAACTATCAATAAGGATAACTTAGCCTACCTATGGCATCGTAGGTTAGGTCATGCCAGCTACAATGTGCTTCAAAAATTGAATAAACATTGCATGGTGAAAGGTCTTCCTGAAATTTCTTTCAAACATGATAAAAAAATTTGTGAGGCATGCACCCAAAGTAAACAAACCAGAAAGTCATTTAAGTCCAGAACTGAAAACCTATCTTCTAAACCTTATGAGCTAAGTCACATGGATTTATTTGGACACATTAGATCAGCTAGCTTATCTGGAAGAAGATATGGTTTTATGCTAGTTGATGACTTTTCTAGATTTACTTGGGTATTTTTTTGTCTTACAAGAATGATGCATTTGAGGAATTTCAGGAGTTCTTTCAAAAAATAAAACAGACATGTGAACAGCCTATTTCTAATATTTTGTCCGACCATATAGGTGAGTTTGTGAACTCACAATTTGATGATTTCTGTAGGGAAAATGGCATCAATCACATGTTCTCCTCACCAAGGACTCCAGAGCAGAATGGAGTGGTGGAAAGGAGAAACCGAACGCTAGTAGAGGTGGCTCGGACTATGCTGATCGAAGGGAACTTGCCTAGGAAGTTTTGGGCTGAGGCTATTAATACTGCATGTTACATCATTAATAGAGCCCTAGTAAGTCCCTCTACACAAATGACTCCTTATGAGATTCTTAAGGGTAAGAAGCCTTCTCTAGCACACTTCAAGGTTTTCGGTTGCAAATGTTTTATTCATGTCAACTCTAAACGAGACCTTGATAAATTTGAACCTAAAAGTGAACTTGAAAATTTTTTAGGTTATTCTGAACTGTCCAGAGCTTATAGGATATACAACCTTAATTCTAAAGTTGTTGAGGAATCTCCACATATTATTTTTGATGAATTTGCAATTAAGACTGAAACTGACTTATACAGGGACAAAGTTGATGGAGATATATTGGAAACTAAAGAAGAACATAATGAAGAATCCGCAGAAGAGGCTGAAGCAGAGGATCTGATGCTTATGGGGAGGTAAATGAACATCTAGGAAATCAGGTTACCAATGTTAGATTTCTCAAAGATCATCCTTTAGAAAACATAATTGGTAATTTTAATGAACCCCCTAGAACTAGAGCACATTTCAGAATTGAAAATGAACTGAACTCATTTGCTTAAGTTTCACAGATAGAACCAAAGAATAAAGAAAGTGTCCTACAGGATGAACATTGGATAAATGCCATGCATGATGAACTTAGTCAATATGATAGGAACAAGGTCTGTCACTTAGTTCCTAAACTCACACATGGCAATGTTATAGGCACTAAATGGGTTTTTTAAAATAAAACTAATGAGCAGGGCAATATAGTCATAAATAAGGCTAGGCTTGTAGCTCAGGGGTACAATCAAGAGTTTGGCATTGACTTTGAAGAATCTTTTGCCCCTGTTGCTAGGTTAGAAGCTATTAGGGTTCTTTTGGCAATTGCATGCAGTTTAGGAATAACTCGCCAACAGATGGATGTTAAATCTACATTTTTAAATGGTGAAATAAAAGAGGATGTTTTTGTAAAACAACCCCCTGGTTTTGAGTGTCTTGACTTTCCTGACCATGTTTATAAGCTTAATAAGGCACTTTGTGGATTGAAGCAAGCTCCCTGAGCTTGGTATGACAGACTGAACAAATTCCTCACAGATAAAGGATTCTCCAGAGATAAGGTTGACCAGACATTATTCATAAAGGTATGTGATAAAGATATTTTAGTTGTTCAGATCTATGTAGATGATATAGTGTTTGGGTCAATCAAGTCATCTATGTGTGAGGAGTTTTCTGAATTAATGACTAATGAATTTGAAATGAGTTCAATGGGAGAATTAAAATTTTTTCTTGGATTGCAGGTCTGTCAGACTAAAGAAGGGACATTCATAACCCAAGAGAAGTATATCAAGGATCTACTGAAGAAATTCAAGATGGAAAACCTCAAAGCCATAACTGCACCGATGGGCACATCAACCAGCCTTGATGCTGACACTAAAGGTAAATTGGTAGATACCAAAATCTACAGAGGTATGATCGGATCTATGTTATATCTTACTACATCTCGCCCTGATATTCAATTTTCAGTATGTTTATGTACACGTTTTCAAGCTAGTCCTAAGGAATCACATATGATAGCTATAAAAAGGATCTTTAGGTACCTATCTGGCACCCTAGACTTAGATTTATGGTATCCTGCTAGGTGTGAGTTAGACCTTATAGCTTACACTGATGCAGATTATGCAGGGTGTAGGATAGCTAGGAAAAGTACTAGTGGATATTGTCAATATCTAAGTGGTTGTCTAGTATCTTGGGCATCTAAGAAACAACATATTGTTGCCTTATCCACTGCTGAGGCAGAGTATGTGGCAGCAAAAAATTGTGTAGCCCAAGTCCTCTGGATTAAGCACCAGCTTATTGACTATCACATTAACCTTGGTTGTATTACAATTCTTTGTGATAATACCAGTGCTATTTCTCTTACTGAGAATCCAGTTCACCATTCACGGACTAAGCACATTGAAATAAGATATCATTTTATTAGAGATGAGGTAAATAAAAATGAAATTGAATTAGAAATCATTGAGTCAGTAAATTAAATTGCTGACATTTTTACCAAGCCTCTTGGTAATGAAAGATTTATGTTTTTGAGAAGAGAACTTGGTATTTGTAAATTTATGCATGAATGTCTGTTTAGATAAATAGCTGTGATAGTTTCATTCTTATGTGCCTAAATGGTATGTCCTGCAGTAAGTGCATCTAGTTAGGGGGAGTCAGTGTCAAAAACATTCTTTGTCCATCTCTTTTATGCATGTTGTAAGAGGGAGTTCATGTTAGGTTCATGCTGTTTAATCAAGACAACTATGTGTCCTCCTTGCATCATGTCCATCTTGTTCTCAGAGGTATATAATTGGTATGATGGTAGAAGGACAAATTAATTTTTGTTTGGAAACCCATACTATGTGTAGAGGCCAGTCCTCCGCCAAGTACCCTAAATCAAGAGTTTTTCTGAGTCCTTAACTCCACATGTTGTATCTAAATATCAATGCATATAAACATGGAGAGTTTCTTGCATGTTCATAGGGGGAGTTAATAATAATTTTGAGTCAGATCATTGTGAACGTGTCACATAGACATTAAAAAGAAAGAAAATTTAATTTCTTAAGAGGGAGTTAAGAAAAGATGGATAAGCTAAGCATGATATGTGGGAAATAAAAGAAAATAGAATAAAAGGAGCATGTGATGCTCTAAGGAGGGTGATCGCCAGAGGGGTTACCTCAAAAAAATAAGAGATGATCGCATGTACCTTGTGAAGAAGCGGGTGAGAGTGTGAGTCCTTCCTTCCTCCTTCTACCGGCCGGCCGATGAAGGAGGTCCTTACTTTGATTACCCTTATGAAACAAGCAAAGACAAACCAATAATATGGATTAGCCAAAGTGTAGTATCAATGCTCTAAGAAAATAATACTATGCAACATAAACATGAGCACACCTTGTGTGTTTTGTTTAAACCCCAAAGAGGAGTAAAAGGGTGGAGTAGATGTATGCATGCAAACAAATAGTATGCAGAGAGAACTATATGCAACGATATATGCTGAAAGCTTCTAGCAAGATAGCTAGAACTGTGCGTGTGAGATGATCAATAAAGAAAAACAAAAAGAGAAGGGAGCCCTTCTGCTATTTGCAGCAGCAGCAAAGGGAGAGAACAAAAGAGAGCTTCGGTTCGTAGTAGGGACACCGCAGGAGGAAGAAGAAGACCGCCGTAGAAACGCAATAGGAAAGACCCCTGCAAAAGCTTGGTTAGCAAAAACTCAAAAGATCTCTCTTTCAATTGGAACCTCTTCTTTCTAATAGAATTCTCTCTTTTTTCGCCAGGATCTCTCCCTTCTAACAAAGTCTCTCTCTCAAAAAATCCTCTCTTCCGGGTGGCCTTCAAGGAGAAGTATTTATAGAGCTTAAAATCTAATTCTAATGGGATTAAAACTAGATATAAACTTCCAGAATATGGATTAACTTCCAAGGAAAGGATCGAGTTCAAATGATAGAAAGATTGCCTTCGCAAGGAAGAAGTAGTAGAAACAGACACGGAAGCTAAAATGACGACATTAGGGCAGTCGCTAATTGAAATGACAACCGTGCACGCAGCCGCTAATTCCTGGATCAATTTAGAGAAATAAAGGACTTTCCATATTTAAAAATAGGAAATGACGCCTCCATGGAATGGCGTCAATTAATGAGCGCCTTCAATCCAGACGTCAATTCCTTGGATTTTATTTTTAAATGGAATTTGTAAAATCAGGAAATGATGCCTGCGCGCACGGTCACTAATTGTTGAAATAACGACACCTATTAAGTCGTCAATTAAATGACGCCCTGTTGACAGTCGTGAATTACAAATACGATTGAAAAATTAGAAAAACATCATATTAAGCCAATATTGAAGTCCACTTTGGGGCATTACGTGGTGATATAAGATTTACTCATCATAGCATCAATTTTAGCGTGTCTACAGCTCTCCCGCCTTGGCGTCTGCTTTGCAAGGGAGTGAGACAGAATGAGGCGAAAGTGCAACGAGCAGAACGAAGTGGGAACAAACTGAAAAGTAGATGCCAAAGTGTGATGTGACACGCCTCCGACACTAAGTGTTGAATTTTTTTTCATAATTCTGAATGAAACAACCTCGGATGATCACGAGAAAGCAACAATCAACTGGATGAGAGAACTAAACTAATGAACAAAATGAGCACGCAGGCACGAAAGGAAAGACACCATTGGAGAGCGGTTACCAACCATAGTGGACATGCTATAGCCAAGGTGAGTTTGCAGAACAAGAAAGTGAAGCGAGGCAGGAATCCAATGAATGAATGCTTTCAAGGAACCAGCCTTAGCGGTTTCAAAGAGAACATAGTACTCGATTCTGAATGGAACATCTCATGTCAACTCAAATTAAGAGCAAGCGGCCCTCATTACTGACTTAATATGAGGATCTTCATCATTAAAACTTAAACTCCTACATGATGCATGCTGGGCTAAAAGAAAAACTAAAAACAAACTAAAAATAGAAAATAATCAGGGATAATATTGCTAAACCATCCAGACTTGGTCAGGAATCTAGACCTCTAAGCTGACACTAAGCCGAAGCCCGTTTATCCACATATCAACTTAGAAAGCGGAACCATCATCCCAAACCTTAGATGACCCAACGGCTTATCCGTGTGATCAAGACTTCCCTGGAATTATCACTATTTTTGATGAAGGGGAACTCAAATTTCAGGTTCATAAGAACCACAAGGTCCTTGATATGCTATAATAGAGTAGATATCCTATAATAGAAATGCATACATGGAGTATACAAAGGAGAGAATGATGATGTCACCAAGAGTAGAGATCTGAACGTCTCGAGACCTGCATAACCTGTTCTTTTCTGCGCTCAAAGATCATTAGCTCAAAATTCATGACATAACCAATTCATCAAGATATAGAATGTAAGCTCATTGAATAACCTCAATAACTCAAAAATATATAGCCCAGGAAATGACGACTGCATATAGATGCGCTATAAACATAAATGTCGACCGCCAAGACGTCGCCAATCACTTTCACCAGTCAAATTGGAATTGGATTGGAAATAACGCCTGCATGAGAGGGTGCTAAATAAATGGCGACACCTTCTGTGTCACGATTCAAGAAAATGACGACAACAGCTTCGTCATCAATTAACTGCAAGTTCCAGCGCTCCGTTCCCTGCTCGGAAACAAAACTCCAGAGGCCTAATCCCATTTAAACTAAACTTACACTGTTTGATCTCCGGTTATAGCTTCATTAATTATAAAAGGGGGGTGCATCCTCCGCTAAACACATCAAACTGGCAGTCGAGACCAAGATACCAACAGAGAACTGTAAAGTGAGAACATAGAACATGGATTTTTCTCAACCGAGAGAAGAAGATAGATAGAATGATGCAAAGGCCTTTGAAGAAATCCAAGATTGGATTACCTAGGATATCAGAAATCGCAGGCCATATCAACGGAAGAATTGCCATGAACCAAGTAAGTATTGAAATTTTAATCGAACTTCTATTTTACTCCTTCCTCTCTGTTGGGTTAGATGGACGCAGTCTATCTCCACAGAGTGTGGATCTAGAGGGGGGTGAATAGATCAACTTGCCTAATTTAAAACTACTGCAGGTTCTAAAGCAGAATTTAGGCAAACATCAGTTACAAAAGATGCTAAACAAAAGGTCGAAAGCTAGACATGAGCATAAGCGATGCAATCAAATAAGCTAAGTAAGAAATTCCCATCGCACACAGATCACACAAAAACATAAACACACTCCACACATAATTTTTAGGTGGTTCGGTCAACGACCTACGTCCACCCCACACTCAACCGAGTATGGCTTCCTGCTGCGCAGCACAGCTTGCGTCCGCTGGGCTTTACAGCTTGGCCAAACAATCCGCTGATACACAGCTTCGCTGGGCACTACAGCTTGCCGACCAGAGGATCTGATCCTCTGCAACCGCTGGGGAAATACAGCTTAACCCGTCCAGTGGAGACTACCACTGCAAGACCGCTGACACACAGCTTGAAGAAACAGTATTCGGAAATGAAAGACAGAATCAAAACGAAAACAGAAAAACTCAAAAGCAATATAGCTCTAAGAGCAAAGCTCAGCTCTGGTTTTGAACCACGAGACTGAGATACATACTCTCTCACTCTCACTCTCAATCAGCTCTCTCTCAACTCAATCTCTCTCGATCTCTTCTCTCTCTTTTTCTCTTCTTCTCTATTTCTTCTTCTCTGTATCTTCTTCTTCTCTCTTTTCTCTCTGTGGATCGAAGGCTCACTGCTGCTGAGTGTATAGACTTTCTCTTCTTTCCTTCGATCAGTCTTCTTCTGTGGAAGAAGGCTTGTTTATATAGCAGCAACAGCAGCAGGCGTGTGCTCTCCACGTTTCCCGCCCAGCAATTTGGACCACGTGGCAGCATCCAATGGAGTGTCAGTACACGTGTCCTCATCTGGATACCTTGTCCTTCTCGGATCATGAGCCAGGTACCTGGGATCACGTGCCCCTCATTAGCTTCTTCAGTCCGATGTATAGAGTTCTCCGTTCACGTGCTCAGTGACAGTAATCTGACTTGCTGCGTCGACGCTGTCAATCAATGGCGTTAACGCAGCGAGGCATTCCAGTAGCCATTAGCCTCGTCTCTTTAGCTGCTGCGTCGACGCTGCTCAATTGTGGCGTTGACGCAGTGGAATAGCCTGTGAAGATGAATGCTTCTTCAACTGCTGCGTCGACGCTGCTTGCTTGTGGCGTTGACGCAGTGGAAGATATCATGAAGGCTTCGTCAACTGATGCGTGGATGCTTTAAGCACACAGCGTCGACCTTGTTCCCTTCAGCAACAAGAATGAAGTCATAAGATTTGAGTATGTACATTGTAGTGTATATACTTCGTTGTATAGACTTGTGAAGGCAGAATGCAACGTACAGACTTTACCCACTGTATGGACTTCATGTAATGCAAACGAATGTGAAGACTTCAGTGTATAGACTTTAGAAGACGAGTGCAATGTATAGACTCCATGAGACTCTAGTGCAGACAGACGATGTATAGAGTTCTCAGTTCAGCCGTCAGTGTATAGACTTGAAAGTCTTGAAGCCAATGTATGGACTTGAGCAAGCTAAAGGGCTGTACAGACATCAAAGACAAGGGCCGGTGTATAGACTTGCCAAACAGTCCAGTGTATATACTTTATGCAAGGAGGCCAATGTGTAGACTTGAAAAGTTGAGGCCAGTGTACAGACTTGCCACCGACCATTGTGTAGACTTGATCAGCAAAGACACAGTATAGACATCAACTCTGCACATCGAATGTATGGACTTCAAGTGTGAAGACCATTGTAGAGACTTTGGTTTCGAAGACAATGTGCAGACTTCGAGTTTGAAGACCAATGTCCAGACTTTGAGTTTGAAGACCAATGTCCAGACTTCAAGTAACACTGTGGATGTACAGACTTGAGGGAGCGAAGCGATGTGTAGACTTGAAGCTCATGATGGATGTATAGACTTCAAATATCAAGAGGCTGAGGAAGACAGACAATGTACAGACTTGCTGTAACAGTCTGATGTACAAACTTCATGAAGCTCAAGACATTGAATGCTGTACAGACTTAGCCCAATGCCTGAGACGCTAACAACGACGGATGATGTTTAGACTTGTTGACAGACCAATGTACAGACTTTGCTCAAATGCATGAGACGCTACCTGAGACACTGGACTCTGTATAGACTTTGAGCGATGTATGGGCTTCAAAGAAGTTGGTGATTCAATGTACAGACTCTGAGGTTCAAGGCCAACGGCTGTACAGACTTAGAATATTAAGACTGATGTACAGACTTCATGCGTTGACGCTGTACACACTTAGCGAGTTGACGCTGTACACACATCCAATGAAGTGCATTGACGCTGTAACATGATGCGTTGACGCTGTACACACTTAACCAATTCAATTGAAATACAGTGTGTGTACTTTATCCAAAATGGACGATGTATAGACTCAATTGATATGAAAGCTTCTAGTGTAAAGACTCATGACAGTAAGAAATGCAAACATCAGTGTATTAAATGCAAAGAACACATAGTCAATCTGATAGAGCAATTTCATCAAATCAAAAGCAGTTGCCAATCAATCAAAACAATGGTGTTGCCAATGAAATAAAGCAAGTGTCAACATCATCAACATAGAGGGGTCACAACAATCTCCCCCTTTTTGATGATGGCAACCCCATATGAAGTAGAAGAGCAACATCCTGTCATATAGATATATGTTTGATGAAAGACATGATGTGTTATGCAGATTGACATGCAAATGCTATGAAGGCATGCAACTCACTGCCTCAAACTCTCCCTTGGTATGAATTCAGAATTGACTTCAGAATTCAGACAGATATGTATTCTCCCCCTAGACATCCCCTAGACAATATTCTCCCCCTTTGCCATCAACAAAGAGGAGGGAAAAATTAAATACAATGGAGGAATCAAGAGAAGAACTGACTGGCATTCTGAACAGGTAGTTCATGAATAAGCATTCTAAAGCATAGAGTCTTCAGTCATATGAATTTAGAAACTGCTGTCAGAAAGAGTTCTGGTTTAAGATGATAAAATTTGGAGTTCATGCACTACAAGCAATAGATAAGTTCACTGTGCATGATAAAACATAAACCAGAATCATATTTGCATGAAAGATTCAGTTTCATAATATCTTACTTTCATAGTCTCAAAAAAATATTGAGAGAAATCAAGTCATGTATTGAAACTAAACAAATTGACACTCATGAACTTTTCTTTTGAAGGAGCAGCATTATCAATATTAGATCATTTTGAGCATTAGGTACCATAAGTCTTTCTGCGTAAGGGTATACGTTTATAAGACGCCAATACCCCTAGATACTCAACAAGATGGACCATTCTGCCTATGATCAAATTCAACAGAACTGAGTTACACCTTTTTGTGTGAGGGTACACGTTTATCAGACGCCAGTTACCCCCAGGTACTCAGTGAAACCAGCCTGCTGTTTTGAACATTTTAAACAGAGATAGCTGATACACTTCATGACATGAGTGTTGTCCACTTCTTTGATGGATCACTCAGTTTCTCAGTGATTTATCAGTCATTGCTCTGCCAATATTAATTTTCAATGATTTTCAATGTTTTCAATAGCTTTCTTAGCTGTCCTTTTTATGTTTCAGAATGACTTGTTCAAGAACAATACACATACTTAACCTCTCTAACATGATTTCAGATGAGTTTTCAGATTTCAGATATGATTAGCTTTGTCTGACATGAAATAAGAAAGAGGTTGAGAGTTTTATCAATTTTCAACTTACTTATATACTGATTGCAATCTTTAAACTCCAACCATTATAAGATTTAAACCATTACATCAGTCTTTGAACAATTCAAATTCTTATAAATGAAGAAGTCCATTTTCTACTGCTTAGAAATCAGAACTGACCAACAGATTGCCATAATGTCAGAGACAAGTATTCAGAGTTAAAGGTTGAATGACTTCAAGAAAGTTGAAACCACTCTGAATTTCTAGCAATACTCCCCCTGTCTATATGCATGCAACATGGCAAGAATTAATTGAGAGAGAGTTTATGCATAGGTCATGAATGAATGATATGCAAGGACATGCCAAGACTCGACAAGCTCCCCCTGAATATATGCAATGCAGGACAGTTCTACATCCACATTCACATCCACATGATTTATCCAAGCAATCAAAAACAAGTCCACATCAGAGATTTTATTCACAGCAATTAAACAATCATTCATCATGCTGAAATTTACATAAGCCAAGTTCTCTTCTAAGAAACTTAAAATTTTCATTCCCAAGAGGCTTAGTAAAAATATCAGCAATTTGTTTTTCAGTTTCTATGAAATTCATTTCAATCTCCTTTTTATTTACAGCATCTCTAAGAAAATGATGTTTTATCTCTATATGCTTAGTCCTAGAATGGTGAACAGGATTTTTAGCAAGGCATATAGCACTAGTATTATCACATAAAAGTGGAATGCATCCCAGATTTATCTGATAATCAGCCAGTTGGTGCTTAATCCAAAGTACTTGGGCTGCACAATTACATGCTGCAACATACTCAGCTTCAGCTGTGGATAATGCTACAGTGTGTTGCTTCTTAGATGCCCAAGACACTAGACAGCCACCAAGGAATTGACAGTAGCCACTAGTGCTTTTTCTATCTACTCGACACCCAGCATAGTCTGCATCAGTGTAGGCTAGAAGCTCTAACTCACACTTAGCAGGATACCAGAGACCTAGTTCTTGGGTGCCTAGTAAATACCTAAAAATCTTTTCACAGCTTTAAAGTGATTTTCTTTAGGACTGGCCTGAAATCTAGAGCATAAACACACAGCAAATTGTATATCAGGCCTAGATGCTGTAAGATAGAGAAGAGATCCGATCATACCTCTGTATAGCCTTTGGTCCACAGGTTTACCTTTAGAATCTTCATCCAAACTGGTTGATGTACCCATTGGAGTAGCTATTTCCTTGAGGTTGTCCATTTTGTACTTCTTCAATAAGTTCTTTACATACTTGGACTGAGAGATGAAGATGCCATCTTCTGTTTGTGTAACCTGCAGTCCAAGAAATAGTTTGAGCTCACCCATTGAGCTCATTTCAAATTCATCAGTCATTATTTGAGAGAATTCCTCACACAATTTGGGGTTAGTTGACCCAAACACAATGTCATCCACATAAATCTGAATGATAAGAATATCTGGATGGCTTACCTTGGTAAACAATGTTTGATCAACTATACCTCTTGTGAAGTTCTTGTCGGTGAGAAATTTGCTCAACCTGTCATACCAAGCTCTAGGAGCTTGCTTTAAACCATAGAGAGCTTTATTGAGCTTGTAAACATGATTAGGGAAATCTAAACATTCAAACCCAGGAGGCTGTCTCACATAGACATCCTCATTAATTTCCCCATTTAGAAAAGCAGATTTCACATCCATCTGCTGAAGGTTTATTCCTAGGGAACATGCATAAGCCAATAAAATTCTTATTGCTTCTAACCTAGCTACAGGGGCAAAAGACTCTTCAAAGTCTATTCCAAATTCCTGATTGTACCCCTGAGCTACAAGTCTGGCTTTATTTTTAATAACATTCCCCGCTTCATCAGTTTTGTTTCTAAATACCCATTTAGTCCCTATGACTGTTTCATGATCAGGAGGTGGAACCAAATGCCACACCTTATTCCTGTCAAACTGATTGAGCTCCTCATGCATGGCATTAATCCAATGCACATCTTGGAGAGCACAGTCAATGGACTTGGGTTCTATGTTTGATACAAAAGCATAAGCATTCAGTTCATGTTGAATTCTTAAGTGGCCTCTAGTCCTAGGGGGGTCATGCAGATTTCCAATAACATTATCTACAGGATGATCCTTGAGATATCTAATATTTGCAATTGGAGTATCATGAACTTGATTTACCTCCCCCTGAACTGTAGGCTCCTCTTCATTAAGCTCTTTATGTTCTTCTTCATCCTCGGATTTGTCTGCAGGATCTCCTTCCTTCAGAATTTCACCATTGTTTTCATTCCTGCATTGACCAACATTAGAATTTGCCAAGGATTCATCAAAAACTATGTGTGGAGATTCTTCAACAGTTTTAGAGTTCAGATTGTACACTCTGTATGCTCGGGTGTTTTCAGAATAGCCAAGAAAAATTCCTGGTTCTCCTTTAGGTTCAAATTTATCAAGGTCCTTTTTATCATTTATGTGAATGAAACATTTACAACCAAAAACCTTGAAGTGAGCAATAGAAGGTTTCTTACCTTTTAATATCTCATATGGTGTTTGCTGGGTAGAAGGTCTTACCATGGCTCTGTTAATTACATAACAGGCAGTGTTCACTGCTTCAGCCCAAAATTTCCTTGGTAGACCACCTTCGACAAGGAGTGTACGACCCATTTCCACTAGGGTTCTGTTCCTTCTCTCCACAACTCCATTCTGCTCAGGTGTCCTTGGTGAGGAATACCTGTGGTTGATTCCATTTGACCTGCAGAATTCATCAAATTGTGAGTTTTCAAACTCACCTCCATGATCAGACAAAATGTTTTCAATTTTTGATTTGTTTTAACATAGAACTCCTGAAATTCTGAGAAAGCATCACTCTTATTAGATAAGAAATAAACCCAAGTATACCTAGAAAAGTCATCTACCATGACAAACCCATACCTCCTCCCTGATAGGCTGACAGATCTAGTTGGCCCAAAAAGGTCCATATGTATCAGCTCATAGGGTTTGGAAGACAGATTTTCAGTTCTAGACTTAAATGACTTTCTAGTTATCTTTGATTGAGTGCATGCATCACAGATTTTGTTTTCTTTCTTGAATGAGACTTCAGGAAGTCCTCTAACCATGCCATGCTTATTTAATTTGTGCAAAACAGTGTAGCTAGCATGACCTAACCTACGATGCCATAAAAATGCTATGTCTTCTCTACTGGCAGTAAGGCAAAGGTTAGTGTGTTGAATTTCATCTAAATTTATCATGTAAGTATTATTTATTCTTTTTCCAGAAAATTTGACAATATCAGAATCAGGTTCAAAAACCTTGCAGCATTGAGAATTGAATAAAACATTGTAACCTTTATCACATAACTGGCTGATGCTAAGTAGATTATAGGCTAACCCTTCAACCAGCATAACATCATCAATGCAGCAGGTAGAACACTTACCTACCTTACCTGATCCGATAATCCTACCCTTTGTGTTGCTTCCAAAGGTGACAAGGCCTTCTACTTTCTCAGTCAGTATGCAAAATTTGGCCTTATCTCCTGTCATATGCCTGGAGCAGCCGCTATCCATGTACCACAAGTTGTTCTTGGCTGCCAGGCATACCTGCATACACAATTAGGTAGAGAAGTTTGGAACCCAAGACTGATTGGGCTCCAATGTAAATGAACTAGAAGCAAAATAGGAAAGCAAATGTTTCGGAATCCACATTTGTTTAAATGAGTTTTGTTCAGTGGATCCTACAGATTTTCTTCTGTTGTTGTTCCTTTTCTTCTTATTGTTCTTTTTCTTATTGGCAGCAGCATGATTATTGACAGTATTGTTATTTCTGTGCCAGTGCCTTGGCCAGGGTATGTCCACAAAATTTTGGCCATAGTAGTTCCTGGGCTGGCTATGAAAATATTGATTTCTAGATGTCCAGTAACCATACCCATTGACCCAATTTCCACTGTAAGGTCTTTGGTTTTGAGCACCCTGGAATGCAAGACCTGTAAACCTACCCTGAGTTCTAGACCAATTTGACCTATTGAAGTAGGTTGGCTGTGCATTGTAGTGGGTCTGAGCTCTGGGTTGATAAAAATAATTGGGTTGACTCCTAGCAGCACCCTGTCTCCCCTGTACTTTGGACCCTGCTGACCTATACACAGGTTTGTATTGGGTCTTCTTAAGAGGTGGAGGTGTTGGTGGAGACTGGGTTACCTTGACCTGGGGTTTACCGGACTGTGTAGGTTGACCCCTAACCTGAGTCTGAGCCCTAGGATTCTGCTTAGATGTGCTAGCTCTACTAGGCTCATTAACCTTTTGTTTGCCCTTCTCCTCAGCACTGGGCTTTTTCAGATTAGCAGTTTTGTTCATTAAATTTGTTGAGTTCATGCTAATTAGAGGTCCCTTTTCCTTTTGAGCAACAAATGAAATTGTTTTCATCCCGAATGTTTTTGTTGCACTAGAATTAAATCCTAGGCCCTCTTTTCTGAAATTAACCTTTGACCCTAACAAAGCATTTAAGTTATCTGTTCCTTGGGTCATTTTCTCAATGGTTTTCATTTTATCCTCATTGTCTTTCTGAAGTTCATCAATAGCCTTTTTCAGCTCATTGTTGACATTGAGGACAGCTTCATATTTTTCAGAGATGATTTTTACTTCACTTTCACATTTCTGAATCTTCAGCTTCCATTCATCAATTTCATTTTCAAGCCTTAGATTCTCTTCCTTAGAAGCTTTTAACTCATTTTTGATTTCATCTTCTTCAGAGCATGTGAGTTTCAATTCATCAATCTCAGATTCCAAACATGCAATTTTATCAGTTAGTGTTTTATCATTTTGCATGGAATTGATTTTTCTTCTAAGATGCCTATTCTCTTTTCTAATATCATCAGCTCTATCAGCTATGTCATGATAAGCATCTACCCAATCAGCAATTGTGAAGTTTTCAAATCTAGTGATTACCTCATCTGTGTCCTCCTCTCTATCTTCGGAGCTTGTTGCCATAAGGCAAATGGGCTGTTCAGATTCGGCTTCACTATCTGAGCTGCTGCTGAAAGAGCCTTCATCTTCATCACTCCATGTGGTGATCATAGCTCTTCCCTTCTTGATTTTCTTCTTTGACCTGTCCTTATGTTTCTGATTGTCTGGACAGTCAATTTTCAGATGCCCTGGTTTCCTGCATTGATAACAGACATTAGCTTCATCTTTCTTTGCAGGTTTAGATTTATACCTTTTATCCTTTCGGCCACCACTGTATTTCTTCTGGCCGAACCGTCCTGCTCCCTTTCTGAGAAATCGCCTGAACTCTCTAGTCATCATGGCTATCTCAGATCGAGTCACATCTTCTTCTTCATTTAGGCTCTCCTCTGATGATGAAGAGCTGCTGGAGCTGGATTTTGTTGATTTGCTGGAACTAGCCTTCAGCGCTATCGGCTTCTTCTTCCTCTCGGCTTCATCTGTCCTTGGCATGTTTATCTCATATGCCATTAGTGAGCCAATCAGCTCATCAGCTTAGTATTACGCAGGTCCCTTGACTCCTCCATCACTGTTGCTTTGGTGTGCCAATTGGGAGTCAGGGAGCGCAGAATTTTCCTCACTACATCATACTCTGCCTGAGGTTTCCCAAAACCTCTGAGGCCATTGGTTATGACAGTCAGCCGAGCGTACATTTCGCTGATGGACTCGTTCTGCTTCATCTTGAAGGCTTCATACTCAGATACAAGAAGATTGGCCTTCTGCTCTCTTACTTGAGATGTACCTTCATGAATTACTTCCAGCGCATCCCACATCTCCTTAGCTGATTTGCAAGCAGACACACGGGAGAATTCTGTAGGATGCAGAGCGCACTGGATAGCATTAATAGCACTCCAATTCAGCGTGGACCTTCTGATCTCCTCCTTGGTCCATACATCTTCATTCGGGGACAGCTCATAAGGTCCCTTGCTGACAATCTTCCAAATCTCATAATCCTTAGCCCTGAGGAACACTTGCATACGGTTCTTCCAGTATGCGTAGTTTGATCCATCAAAGAATGGGGGCTTCGTTGTTGAGTGACCTTCGGCAGTCATCCCTCGAGCATCCATCTCTGCCTATTCTCTTCGGGCGATGAGTCCCTGTAGAAGAGTTAGGCTCTGATACCAAGTGTTGGGTTAGATGGACGCAGTCTATCTCCACAGAGTGTGGATCTAGAGGGGGGTGAATAGATCAACTTGCCTAATTTAAAACTACTGCAAGTTCTAAAGCGGAATTTAGGCAAACATCAGTTAAGCTAAACAAAAGATGCTAAACAAAAGGTCGAAAGCTAGACATGAGCATAAGCGATGCAATCAAATAAGCTAAGCAAGAAATTCCCATCGCACACAGATCACACAAAAACACAAACACACTGCACACACAATTTTTAGGTGGTTCGGTCAACGACCTACGTCCACCCCACACTCAACCGAGTATGGCTTCCTGCTGCGCAGCACAGCTTGCGTCCGCTGGGCTTTACAGCTTGGCCAAACAATCCGCTGATACACAGCTTCGCTGGGCACTACAGCTTGCCGACCAGAGGATCTGATCCTCTGCAACCGCTGGGGAAATACAGCTTAACCCGTCCAGTGGAGACTACCACTGCAAGACCGCTGACACACAGCTTGAAGAAACATTATTCGGAAATGAAAGACAGAATCAAAACGAAAACTGAAAAGCTCAAAAGCAATATAGCTCTAAGAGCAAAGCTCAGCTCTGGTTTTGAACCACGAGACTGAGATACATACTCTCTCACTCTCACTCTCAATCAGCTCTCTCTCAACTCAATCTCTCTCGATCTCTTCCTCTCTCTTTTTCTCCTTCTTCTCTATTTCTTCTTCTCTGTATCTTCTTCTTCTCTCTTTTCTCTCTGTGGATCGAAGGCTCACTGCTGCTGAGGGTATAGACTTTCTCTTCTTCTCCTTCGATCGGTCTTCTTCTGTGGAAGAAGGCTTGTTTATATAGCAACAACAGCAGCAGGCGTGTGCTCTCCACGTTTCCCGCCCAGCAATTTGGACCACGTGGCAGCATCCAATGGAGTGTCAGTACACGTGTCCTCATCTGGATACCTTGTCCTTCTCGGATCATGAGCCAGGTACCTGGGATCACGTGCCCCTCATTAGCTTCTTCAGTCCGATGTATAGAGTTCTCCGTTCACGTGCTCAGTGACAGCAATCTGACTTGCTGCGTCGACGCTGTCAATCAATGGCGTTAACGCAGTGAGGCATTCCAGTAGCCATTAGCCTCGTCTCTTTAGCTGCTGCGTCGACGCTGCTCAATTGTGGCGTTGACGCAGTGGAATAGCCTGTGAAGATGAATGCTTCTTCAACTACTGCGTCGACGCTGCTTGCTTGTGGCGTTGACGCAGTGGAAGATATCGTGAAGGCTTCGTCAACTGATGCGTGGTCGCTTTAAGCACACAGCGTCGACCTTGTTCCCTTCAGCAACAAGAATGAAGTCATAAGATTTGAGTATGTACATTGTAGTGTATATACTTCGTTGTATAGACTTGTGAAGGCAGAATGCAACGTACAGACTTTACCCACTGTATGGACTTCATGTAATGCAAACGAATGTGAAGACTTCAGTGTATAGACTTTAGAAGACGAGTGTAATGTATAGACTCCATGAGACTCTAGTGCAGACAGACGATGTATAGAGTTCTCAGTTCAAGCCGTCAGTGTATAGACTTGAAAGTCTTGAAGCCAATGTATGGACTTGAGCAAGCTAAAGGGCTGTACAGACATCGAAGACAAGGGCCGATGTATAGACTTGCCAAACAGTCCAGTGTATATACTTTATGCAAGGAGGCCAATGTGTAGACTTGAAAAGTTGAGGCCAGTGTACAGACTTGCCACCGACCATTGTGTAGACTTGATCAGCAAAGACACAGTATAGACATCAACTCTGCACATCGAATGTATGGACTTCAAGTGTGAAGACCATTGTAGAGACTTTGGTTTCGAAGACAATGTGCAGACTTCGAGTTTGAAGACCAATGTCTAGACTTTGAGTTTGAAGACCAATGTCCAGACTTCAAGTAACACTGTGGATGTACAGACTCGATGGAGCGAAGCGATGTGTAGACTTGAAGCTCCTGATGGATGTATAGACTTCAAATATCAAGACGCTGAGGAAGACAGACAATGTACAGACTTGCTGTAACAGTCTGATGTACAGACTTCATGAAGCTCTAGACATTGAATGCTGTACAGACTTAGCCCAATGCCTGAGACGCTAACAACGACGGACGATGTTCAGACTTGTTGACAGACCAATGTACAGACTTTGCTCAAATGCATGAGACGCTACCTGAGACACTGGACTCTGTATAGACTTTGAGCGATGTATGGGCTTCAAAGAAGTTGGTGATTCAATGTACAGACTCTGAGGTTCAAGGCCAACGGCTGTACAGACTTAGAATATTAAGACTGATGTACAGACTTCATGCGTTGACGCTGTACACACTTAGCGAGTTGACGCTGTACACACATCCAATGAAGTGCGTTGACGCTGTAACATGATGCGTTGACGCTGTACACACTTAACCAATTCAATTGAAATGCAGTGTGTGTACTTTATCCAAAATGGACGATGTATAGACTCAATTGATATGAGAGCTTCCAGTGTATAGACTCATGACAGTAAGAAATGCAGACATCAGTGTATTAAATGCAAAGAACACATAGTCAATCTGATAGAGCAATTTCATCAAATCAAAAGCAGTTGCCAATCAATCAAAACAATGGTGTTGCCAATGAAATAAAGCAAGTGTCAACATCATCAACATAGAGGGGTCACAACAATCTCCCCCTTTTTGATGATGGCAACCCCATATGAAGTAGAAGAGCAACATCCTGTCATATAGATATATGTTTGATGAAAGACATGATGTGTTATGCAGATTGACATGCAAATGCTATGAAGGCATGCAACTCACTGCCTCAAACTCTCCCTTGGTATGAATTCAGAATTGACTTCAGAATTCAGACAGATATGTATTCTCCCCCTAGACATCCCCTAGACAATATTCTCCCCCTTTGCCATCAACAAAGAGGAGGGAAAAATTAAATACAATGGAGGAATCAATAGAAGAACTGACTGGCATTCTGAACAGGTAGTTCATGAATAAGCATTCTAAAGCATAGAGTCTTCAGTCATATGAAGTTAGAAACTGCTGTCAGAAAGAGTTCTGGTTTAAAGATGATAAAATTTGGAGTTCATGCACTACAAGCAATAGATAAGTTCACTGTGCATGATAAAACATAAACCAGAATCATATTTGCATGAAAGATTCAGTTTCATAATATCTTACTTTCATAGTCTCAAAAAAAATATTGAGAGAAATCAAGTCATGTATTGAAACTAAACAAATTGACACTCATGAACTTTTCTTTTGAAGGAGCAGCATTATCAATATTAGATCATTTTGAGCATTTAGGTACCATAAGTCTTTCTGCGTAAGGGTATACGTTTATAAGACGCCAATACCCCTAGATACTCAACAAGATGGACCATTCTGCCTATGATCAAATTCAACAGAACTGAGTTACACCTTTTTGTGTGAGGGTACACGTTTATCAGACGCCAGTTACCCCCAGGTACTCAGTGAAACCAGCCTGCTGTTTTGAACATTTTAAACAGAGATAGCTGATACACTTCATGACATGAGTGTTGTCCACTTCTTTGATGGATCACTCAGTTTCTCAGTGATTTATCAGTCATTGCTCTGCCAATATTAATTTTCAATGATTTTCAATGTTTTCAATAGCTTTCTTAGCTGTCCTTTTTATGTTTCAGAATGACTTGTTCAAGAACAATACACATACTTAACCTCTCTAACATGATTTCAGATGAGTTTTCAGATTTCAGATATGATTAGCTTTGTCTGACATGAAATAAGAAAGAGGTTGAGAGTTTTATCATTTTTCAACTTACTTATATACTGATTGCAATCTTTAAACTCCAACCATTATAAGATTTAAACCATTACACCAGTCTTTGAACAATTCAAATTCTTATAAATGAAGAAGTCCATTTTCTACTGCTTAGAAATCAGAACTGACCAACAGATTGCCATAATGTCAGAGACAAGTATTCAGAGTTAAAGGTTGAATGACTTCAAGAAAGTTGAAACCACTCTGAATTTTTAGCAATACTCCCCCTGTCTATATGCATACAACATGTCAAGAATTAATTGAGAGAGAGTTTATGCATAGGTCATGAATGAATGATATGCAAGGACATGCCAAGACTCGACAAGCTCCCCCTGAATATATGCAATGCAGGACAGTTCTACATCCACATTCACATCCACATGATTTATCCAAGCAATCAAAAACAAGTCCACATCAGAGATTTTATTCACAGCAATTAAACAATCATTCATCATGCTGAAATTTACATAAGCCAAGTTCTCTTCTAAGAAACTTAAAATTTTCATTCCCAAGAGGCTTAGTAAAAATATCAGCAATTTGTTTTTCAGTTTCTATGAAATTCATTTCAATCTCCTTTTTATTTACAGCATCTCTAAGAAAATGATGTTTTATCTCTATATGCTTAGTCCTAGAATGGTGAACAGGATTTTTAGCAAGGCATATAGCACTAGTATTATCACATAAAAGTGGAATGCATCCCAGATTTATCTGATAATCAGCCAGTTGGTGCTTAATCCAAAGTACTTGGGCTGCACAATTACATGCTGCAACATACTCAGCTTCAGCTGTGGATAATGCTACAGTGTGTTGCTTCTTAGATGCCCAAGACACTAGACAGCCACCAAGGAATTGACAGTAGCCACTAGTGCTTTTTCTATCTACTCGACACCCAGCATAGTCTGCATCAGTGTAGGCTAGAAGCTCTAACTCACACTTAGCAGGATACCAGAGACCTAGTTCTTGGGTGCCTAGTAAATACCTAAAAATTCTTTTCACAGCTTTAAAGTGATTTTCTTTAGGACTGGCCTGAAATCTAGAGCATAAACACACAGCAAATTGTATATCAGGCCTAGATGCTGTAAGATAGAGAAGAGATCCGATCATACCTCTGTATAGCCTTTGGTCCACAGGTTTACCTTTAGAATCTTCATCCAAACTGGTTGATGTACCCATTGGAGTAGCTATTTCCTTGAGGTTGTCCATTTTGTACTTCTTCAATAAGTTCTTTACATACTTGGACTGAGAGATGAAGATGCCATCTTCTGTTTGTGTAACCTGCAGTCCAAGAAATAGTTTGAGCTCACCCATTGAGCTCATTTCAAATTCATCAGTCATTATTTGAGAGAATTCCTCACACAATTTGGGGTTAGTTGACCCAAACACAATGTCATCCACATAAATCTGAATGATAAGAATATCTGGATGGCTTACCTTGGTAAATAATGTTTGATCAACTATACCTCTTGTGAAGTTCTTGTCGGTGAGAAATTTGCTCAACCTGTCATACCAAGCTCTAGGAGCTTGCTTTAAACTATAGAGAGCTTTATTGAGCTTGTAAACATGATTAGGGAAATCTAAACATTCAAACCCAGGAGGCTGTCTCACATAGACATCCTCATTAATTTTCCCATTTAGAAAAGCAGATTTCACATCCATCTGCTGAAGGTTTATTCCTAGGGAACATGCATAAGCCAATAAAATTCTTATTGCTTCTAACCTAGCTACAGGGGCAAAAGACTCTTCAAAGTCTATACCAAATTCCTAATTGTACCCCTGAGCTACAAGTCTGGCTTTATTTTTAATAGCATTCCCCGCTTCATCAGTTTTGTTTCTAAATACCCATTTAGTCCCTATGAATGTTTCATGATCAGGAGGTGGAACCAAATGCCACACCTTATTCCTGTCAAACTGATTGAGCTCCTCATGCATGGCATTAATCCAATGCACATCTTAGAGAGCACAGTCAATGGACTTCGGTTCTATGTTTGATACAAAAGCATAAGCATTCAGTTCATGTTGAATTCTTAAGTGGCCTCTAGTCCTAGGGGGGTCATGCAGATTTCCAATAACATTTTCTACAGGATGATCCTTGAGATATCTAATATTTGCAATTGGAGTATCATGAACTTGATTTACCTCCCCCTGAACTGTAGGCTCCTCTTCATTAAGCTCTTTATGTTCTTCTTCATCCTCGGATTTGTCTGTAGGATCTCCTTCCTTCAGAATTTTACCATTATTTTCATTCCTGCATTGACCAACGTTAGAATTTGCCAAGGATTCATCAAAAACTATGTGTGGAGATTCTTCAACAGTTTTAGAGTTCAGATTGTACACTCTGTATGCTCGGGTGTTTTCAGAATAGCCAAGAAAAATTCTTGGTTCTCCTTTAAGTTCAAATTTATCAAGGTCCTTTTTATCATTTATGTGAATGAAACATTTACAACCAAAAACTTTGAAGTGAGCAATAGAAGGTTTCTTACCTTTTAATATCTCATATGGTGTTTGCTGGGTAGAAGGTCTTACCATGGCTCTGTTAATTACATAACAGGCAGTGTTCACTGCTTCAGCCCAAAATTTCCTTGGTAGACCACCTTCGACAAGGAGTGTACGACCCATTTCCACTAGGGTTCTGTTCCTTCTCTCCACAACTCCATTCTGCTCAGGTGTCCTTGGTGAGGAGTACCTGTGGTTGATTCCATTTGACCTGCAGAATTCATCAAATTGTGAGTTTTCAAACTCACCTCCATGATCAGACAAAATGTTTTCAATTTTCTGATTTGTTTTAACATAGAACTCCTGAAATTCTGAGAAAGCATCACTCTTATTAGATAAGAAATAAACCCAAGTATACCTAGAAAAGTCATCTACCATGACAAACCCATACCTCCTCCCTGACAGGCTGACAGATCTAGTTGGCCCAAAAAGGTCCATATGTATCAGCTCATAGGGTTTGGAAGACAGATTTTCAGTTCTAGACTTAAATGACTTTCTAGTTATCTTTGATTGAGTGCATGCATCACAGATTTTGATTTCTTTCTTGAATGAGACTTCAGGAAGTCCTCTAACCATGCCATGCTTATTTAATTTGTGCAAAACAGTGTAGCTAGCATGACCTAACCTACGATGCCATAAAAATGCTATGTCTTCTCTACTGGCAGTAAGGCAAAGGTTAGTGTGTTGAATTTCATCTAAATTTATCATGTAAGTATTATTTATTCTTTTTCCAGAAAATTTGACAATATCAGAATCAGGTTCAAAAACCTTGCAGCATTGAGAATTGAATAAAACATTGTAACCTTTATCACATAACTGGCTAATGCTAAGTAGATTATAGGCTAACCCTTCAACCAGCATAACATCATCAATGTAGCAGGTAGAGCACTTACCTACCTTACCTGATCCGATAATCCTACTCTTTGTGTTGCTTCCAAAGGTGACAAGGCCTTCTACTTTCTCAGTCAGTATGAAAAATTTGGCCTTATCTCCTGTCATATGCCTGGAGCAGCCGCTATCCATGTACCACAAGTTGTTCTTGACTGTCAGGCATACCTGCATACACAATTAGGTAGAGAAGTTTGGAACCCAAGACTGATTGGGCTCCAATGTAAATGAACTAGAAGCAAAATAGGAAAGCAAATGTTTCGGAATCCACATTTGTTTAAATGTGTTTTGTTCAGTGGATCCTACAGATTTTCTTCTGTTGTTGTTCCTTTTCTTCTTATTGTTCTTTTTCTTATTGGCAGCAGCATGATTATTGACAGTATTGTTATTTCTGTGCCAGTGCCTTGGCCAGGGTATGTCCACAAAATTTTGGCCATAGTAGTTCCTGGGCTGGATATGAAAATATTGATTTCTAGATGTCCAGTAACCATACCCATTGACCCAATTTCCACTGTAAGGTCTTTGGTTTTGAGCACCCTGGAATGCAAGACCTATAAACCTACCCTGAGTTCTAGACCAATTTGACCTATTGAAGTAGGTTGGCTGTGCATTGTATTGGTTCTGAGCTCTGGGTTGATAAAAATAGTTAGGTTGACTCCTAGCAGCACCCTGTCTCCCCTGTACTTTGGACCCTGCTGACCTATACACAGGTTTGTATTGGGTCTTCTTAAGAGGTGGAGGTGTTGGTGGAGACGGGGTTACCTTGACCTGGGGTTTACCGGACTGTGTAGGTTGACCCCTAACTTGAGTCTGAGCCCTAGGATTCTGCTTAGATGTGCTAGCTCTACTAGGCTCATTAACCTTTCGTTTGCCCTTCTCCTCAGCACTGGGCTTTTTCAGATTAGCAGTTTTGTTCATTAAATTTGTTGAGTTCATGCTAATTAGAGGTCCCTTTTCCTTTTGAGCAACGAATGAAATTATTTTCATCCCGAATGATTTTGTTGCACTAGAATTAAATCCTAGGCCCTCTTTTCTGAAATTAACCTTTGACCCTAACAAAGCATTTAAGTTATCTGTTCCTTGGGTCATTTTCTCAATGGTTTTCATTTTATCCTCATTGTCTTTCTGAAGTTCATCAATAGCCTTTTTCAGCTCATTGTTGACATTGAGGACAACTTCATATTTTTCAGAGATGATTTTTACTTCACTTTCACATTTTTGAATCTTCAGCTTCCATTCATCAATTTCATTTTCAAGCCTTAGATTCTCTTCCTTAAAAGCTTTTAACTCATTTTTGATTTCATCTTCTTCAGAGCATGTGAGTTTCAATTCATCAATCTCAAATTCCAAACATGCAATTTTATCAGTTAGTGTTTTATCATTTTGCATGGAATTGATTTTTCTTCTAAGATGCCTATTCTCTTTTCTAATATCATCAGCTCTATCAGCTATGTCATGATAAGCATCTACCCAATCAGCAATTGTGAAGTTTTCAAATCTAGTGATTACCTCATCTGTGTCCTCCTCTCTATCTTCGAAGCTTGTTGCCATAAGGCAAATGGGCTGTTCAGATTCGGCTTCACTATCTGAGCTGCTGCTGAAAGAGCCTTCATCTTCATCACTCCATGTGGTGATCATAGCTCTTCCCTTCTTGATTTTCTTCTTTGACCTGTCCTTATGTTTCTGATTGTCTGGACAGTCAATTTTCAGATGCCCTGGTTTCCTGCATTGATAACAGACATTAGCTTCATCTTTCTTTGTAGGTTTAGATTTATACCTTTTATCCTTTCGGCCACCACTGTATTTCTTCTGGCCGAACCGTCCTGCTCCCTTTCTGAGAAATCGCCTGAACTCTCTAGTCATCATGGCTATCTCAGATCGAGTCACATCTTCTTCTTCATTTAGGCTCTCATCTGACGATGAAAAGCTGCTGGAGCTGGATTTTGTTGATTTGCTGGAACTAGCCTTCAGCGCTATCGGCTTCTTCTTCCTCTCGGCTTCATCTGTCCTTGGCATGTTTATCTCATATGCCATTAGTGAGCCAATCAGCTCTAGTATTACGCAGGTCCCTTGACTCCTCCATCAGTGTTGCTTTGGTGTGCCAATTGGGAGTCAGGGAGCGCAGAATTTTCCTTACTACATCACACTCTGCCCGAGGATTCCCAAAACCTCTGAGGCCATTGGTTATGACAGTCAGCCGAGCGTACATTTCACTGATGGACTCGTTCTGCTTCATCTTGAAGGCTTCATACTCAGATACAATAAGATTGGCCTTCTGCTCTCTTACTTGAGATGTACCTTCATGAATTACTTCCAGCGCATCCCACATCTCCTTAGCTGATTTGCAAGCAGATACACGGGAGAATTCGGTAGGATGTAGAGCGCACTGGATTGCATTAATAGCACTCCAATTCAGCGTGGACCTTCTGATCTCCTCCTTGGTCCATACATCTTCATTCGGGGACAGCTCATAAGGTCCCCTACTGACAATCTTCCAAATCTCATAATCCTTAGCCCTGAGGAACACTTGCATAAGGTTCTTCCAGTATGCGTAGTTTGATCCATCAAAGAATGGGGGCTTCGTTTTTGAGTGACCTTCGGCAGTCATCCCTCGAGCATCCATCTCTGCCTATTCTCTTCGGGCGATGATTCCCTGTAGAAGAGTTAGGCTCTAATACCAAGTGTTGGGTTAGATGGACGCAGTCTATCTCCACAGAGTGTGGATCTAGAGGGGGGTGAATAGATCAACTAGCCTAATTTAAAACTACTGCAGGTTCTAAAGTGAAATTTAGGCAGACACCAGTTAAGCTAAACAAAAGATGCTAAACAAAAGGTCGAAAGCTAGACATGAGCATAAGCGATGCAATCAAATAAGCTAAGCAAGAAATTCCCATCGCACACAGATCACACAAAAACACAAACACACTGCACACATAATTTTTAGGTGGCTCGGTCAACGACCTACGTCCACCCCACACTCAACCGAGTATGGCTTCCTGCTGCGCAGCATAGCTTGCGTCCGCTGGGCTTTACAGCTTGGCCAAACAATCCGCTAATACACAGCTTCGCTGGGCACTACAGCTTGCCGACCAGAGGATCTGATCCTCTGCAACCGTTGGGGAAATACAGCTTAACCCGTCCAGTGGTGACTACCACTGCAAGACCGCTGACACACAGCTTGAAGAAACAGTATTCGGAAATGAAAGACAGAATCAAAACGAAAACTGAAAAGCTCAAAAGCAATATAGCTCTAAGAGCAAAGCTCAGCTCTGGTTTTGAACCACGAGACTGAGATACATACTCCCTCACTCTCACTCTCAATCAGCTCTCTCTCAAATCAATCTCTCTCGATCTCTTCCTCTCTCTTTTTTCTCCTTCTTCTCTATTTCTTCTTCTCTGTATCTTCTTCTTCTCTCTTTTCTCTCTGTGGATCGAAGGCTCACTGCTGCTGAGTGTATAGACTTTCTCTTCTTCTCCTTCAATCAGTCTTCTTCTGTGGAAGAAGGCTTATTTATATAGCAACAACAGCAGCAGGCGTGTGCTCTCCACGTTTCCCGCCCAGCAATTTGGACCACGTGGCAGCATCCAATGGAGTGTCAGTACACGTGTCCTCATCTGGATACCTTGTCCTTCTCGGATCACGAGCCAGGTACCTGGGATCACGTGCCCCTCATTAGCTTCTTCAGTCCGATGTATAGAGTTCTCCGTTCACGTGCTCAGTGACAGCAATCTGACTTGCTGCGTCGACGCTGTCAATCAATGGCGTTAACGCAGTGAGGCATTCCAGTAGCCATTAGCCTCGTCTCTTTAGCTGCTGCGTCGACGCTGCTCAATTGTGGCGTTGACGCAGTGGAATAGCCTGTGAAGATGAATGCTTCTTCAACTACTGCGTCGACGCTGCTTGCTTGTGGCGTTGACGCAGTGGAAGATATCGTGAAGGCTTCGTCAACTGATGCGTGGTCGCTTTAAGCACACAGCGTCGACCCTGTTCCCTTCAGCAACAAGAATGAAGTCATAAAATTTGAGTATGTACATTGCAGTGTATATACTTCGTTGTATAGACTTGTGAAGGCAGAATGCAACGTACAGACTTTACCCACTGTATGGACTTCATGTAATGCAAACGAATGTGAAGACTTCAGTGTATAGACTTTAGAAGACGAGTGTAATGTATAGACTCCATGAGACTCTAGTGCAGACAGACGATGTATAGAGTTCTCAGTTCAACCGTCAGTGTATAGACTTGAAAGTCTTGAAGCCAATGTATGGACTTGAGCAAGCTAAAGGGCTGTACAGACATCGAAGACAAGGGCCGATGTATAGACTTGCCAAACAGTCCAGTGTATATACTTTATGCAAGGAGGCCAATGTGTAGACTTGAAAAGTTGAGGCCAGTGTACAGACTTGCCACCGACCATTATGTAGACTTGATCAGCAAAGACACAGTATAGACATCAACTCTGCACATCGAATGTATGGACTTCAAGTGTGAAGACCATTGTAGAGACTTTGGTTTCGAAGACAATGTGCAGACTTCGAGTTTGAAGACCAATGTCTAGACTTTGAGTTTGAAGACCAATGTCCAGACTTCAAGTAACACTGTGGATGTACAGACTCGATGGAGCGAAGCGATGTGTAGACTTGAAGCTCCTGATGGATGTATAGACTTCAAATATCAAGACGCTGAGGAAGACAGACAATGTACAGACTTGCTGTAACAGTCTGATGTACAGACTTCATGAAGCTCTAGACATTGAATGCTGTACAGACTTAGCCCAATGCCTGAGACGCTAACAACGACGGACGATGTTCAGACTTGCTGACAGACCAATGTACAGACTTTGCTCAAATGCATGAGACGCTACCTGAGACACTGGACTCTGTACAGACTTTGAGCGATGTATGGGCTTCAAAGAAGTTGGTGATTCAATGTACAGACTCTGAGGTTCAAGGCCAACGGCTGTACGGACTTAGAATATTAAGACTGATGTACAGACTTCATGCGTTGACGCTGTACACACTTAGCGAGTTGACGTTGTACACACATCCAATGAAGTGCGTTGACGCTGTAACATGATGCGTTGACACTGTACACACTTAACCAATTCAATTGAAATGCAGTGTGTGTACTTTATCCAAAATGGACGATGTATAGACTCAATTGATATGAGAGCTTCCAGTGTATAGACTCATGACAGTAAGAAATGTAGACATCAGTGTATTAAATGCAAAGAACACATAGTCAATCTGATAGAGCAATTTCATCAAATCAAAAGCAGTTGCCAATCAATCAAAACAATGGTGTTGCCAATGAAATAAAGCAAGTGTCAACATCATCAACATAGAGGGGTCACAACACTCTCTTCCTCAAATTCTGATCACACTCTTCCTCTCTCTTCTTTCTATCTTCAGGATTATCCTAACATTCAGGGTGCAAGAAGATTCACCAAAAACAAATGGCTACCCTCCTCCTTTCTAAATTCTCCCTAGACATGAGGGCCTACCTCTCTAGATGACATCTTCTAGGCTTAGTGACCCATGCCAAAAACTATGACAATGTATACCTAGATTGGGCCGCCATGGGCGCCCTCATAGAAATATGGCATCCTACCACACATACCTTCCTATTCTCTACCTTTGAAGCCACCATCCTACTTGAGGAAACGGAGATGCTCCTAGGCTTGAAAAGGATGAAGCAAGGAGATGAAGAGAAGATGACACATATGACAAGGAGTATGAATGCACATGATGTTTTATGAAGCTTGATTCCAAGCTCCAATATGGTGAATCAAATCAAGGCCACCAAGGGGATCAACCTCATGAAGCTTGCAGCATGGGTCTACAAGAGGATGGACCAAGCCAAGGAAGATGAACCAGAGAAGGTAATGAAAGACTTTGTAATATGCTTGGCGGGAGCACTACTCTTCCCTTCATTGGAGGATTTTCTAGAGGAAGCACAATTGAGTGCTATTGCTAGTATATGGGAAGGGGAAAGAATAGGACCGGTGGTGCTAGCTTATCTCTATAGTGGGCTTACCTCGGCGGCTTTGGGGAGGCCTCTATATGGATCTATGCTTTTGTTTTCTAGTTGGGTAGATCTCCACTTGAAATTTGACCCATGTGAGGAAGCTCAACAAGTATCTAGGATCTTTTCTAAATGTCCTCTCCACTACATGACGGGCTCACTAGGATTGTGTGAGAGAGTGGTGAACCGGGTTCCAAAGGTGAAGAAGAGAGTGGAATGGAGAGAGCATCTAAAGGTCATGCCTAAGAACCTCTTTACAAGTGCTCCGGGGTTCCTCAAGACACAAGACATCCGCACAAGACTCTCATCCGGAGTGGAACTTCATCTAGCAGGTGCCACCGAGCTAATCCTCTACAATGCTCACCGGTGCCTACCACAAATTGGTCTCCCACGTCATCACTTTGAAGAAGCATCTCACCTCCCACCTATCAAAAGGAGGGATCATGGCTCTAATGAGATGAGGAGGAGATCAAGACCATTCAAGCTCTATGGAGGATCAATAAGCTACATCAACCTATGGAGATGATTGAAGAAGATAAAGAGCAATGGAAGACCTATGTAATAGCTCTTCGGGGATTGAGACCCAAAGTGGCTCATTAAAATGTACTGGTTGTTTTCCTTTTAATGAAATAAAGGATTTTTCCTTAATTGAGCCAAAAAAAGCATTTAGAATGATCAATTCTTCCTAATTTAGTTGATTTCTATCTTTCTGTTCTGAGCCGTGTCGGCAATCAAGTTGCTAATTCATCAAATAACGCCCTTAACCTTGTCGCCAATTCCCTTAATTGATTTCCTTAAAATAAATAATAAACCCATGATTTACTTAAATTCTTTTCAGATATTCACTTAATTTCATGAAATGACGGCTTGATAGAAGTTGTCTTAATCAAATGATGCCTCCTTGCATTGTCGTCAATCACAAATAATAATTACATTCGTCCCATCAATCATCTTCATCTCATCATTTCTCTGATGACAATTACAATTTCCCATGCAATGTTAAATGACGACTACACGCCCTGTTGCTGAATCTTCAACTAGCGCCTTGAATGCAGTCGTTAATTATAATTAATTTCAAAAAATTCAAAAATTCCACAAATTAGCGCCTGTGCACATGGGCGTCAATCAATAAAATAACAACACTCACTCAGGCATCAATTCTTTTCGAATGTAACCGCCTCCCTTTCCATTTTTCTTCTTCCCTTTCGTTATTCACCTTCTCTTCCTCCATTCTCTGCTACTCTCTCCCCAACAGTGATCTTTTCTCATCCCTTCCATTCCTATTCTCATCTCCCTTCATCTCTATTTTCATGGCAGGCCCCGGCAAACGACAACGGGTCATGGCCCCCCGATGTCGTCGACCTAGACGAAGCACTGCCCGCCGGCGGTGAGCTCCCTCCCGTGGCGACCGAAGGTGCTCCGACGACGGAGGACGGCAGAGAAGAAGAAGTAAATGAAGAAGAAGGAGGAGAAGTCGACGAAGGAGAAGAAGACGGTGGAGAAGATAATGAAGAAGGCGAAGAAGATGAAGACGAAGAGGGGGAAGATGATGAAGACGATGAGGACGACGAAGACGATGGCGGGGAAGAAGAAGAAGATGACGATGAAGAAGAAGAAGCAGCAGCAGCTCCTAGTCCTCGCCGGCCACTGCGAGGAGGCTTGATGGCGTCGGAGCCGAGCAAGGTAGGTTTCCCTATCCTAGCCTTTATTTTTTTATTTTTTTTAAGTTTTTTTTCAATTTTCCATAGCCCTCGGGGAAGGGGGAACGATGAACCAGAAAACCAAAAAAATGACGCCCCTTGAGGCGTCGTCAATTCAAATGGCGACCTAAGGCAGGTCATCAATTTCATTTATTTTTATTTTCTGAAAATGGATAATAAAGAAAAAGCGCCCTGAGCCATGTCATTATTTTAAAAAACCCATATTTATTTATCATTTCCTTTTGTTACATCAACTGCCATTTTTCTTTATATGCCTATCTTTTTTTAGTTTTTATTTAGAATAAAAACTGTTAGGATAGAAAACCCTCAGAAAAAAGCGCCCCCCACTGGGGCGTCAATTCAATAAATGATGGCCAGAGGGTGGTCGTCAATTATTTTATTTTTATTTTTTTATCATGAACAAAATCACTGAGACAGAAATTCTCTCAGAAATAGCGCCCCCCGGCGGGGCGTCAATTCAATAAATGACGGCCACATGGTGGTCTTCAATTCAGATAGTGAAGAAATTTAGTTAGCAACTGGACTTTCTTTTGGCTGATATATATATATATATATATATATTTATATTTATGTGTGCTATCTGTTTGGCAGGGCTTGATGAGGACTCGGATCTCATGGGTCCAAGTCCGGGCAGCATATTATGGGTTGCCAGATTTTCAGAGGGCTAGGGTAGAGGCAATGGGGTTCGGCCCCTTTCTTAGCATTGAGCCCATCTGTCCCGACCTACCTTTGATCCAGATTCTGAGAGAGAGGTGGGATAGGACCAGTCGGGCATTTCTGATGCCCTGGGGACACATAGTACCGAGTTTGGAGGACATTGCCCGGATCACCGGGTTGAGGGTAGACAGGGAGGCAGTCAGTGGGGTGACCCTCCCAGACTATGGGGAGTTAGCCCGAAGATTGTTAGGGCTAGAGACGATAGCCGACACCCCTAGGGAGTGTAGTACCATCTTTCGTACAGATCTGACCCTAGCTATGGGACTAGGGGACTCCAGGCAGAGATAGAGAGAATCCATGGAGCAGTTTTCACAGAGGTTGATAGGGAGAGCCCGGGCTGCCTACTGCCAGGACCCGGCTCAGAGGGAGCGAGTGGACCGAGACTTGAGGAGATTTTTGTTCTTGATGCTCGAGAGACTGTTGCCGAGCACGAAGGGGGATGTGATCAACTGCAGATTCTTAGGCATCCTCGAGGACTTGGAGGGAGTCGGGAGGTACGCGTGGGGAACTGCCCTGCTGGCGCACCTGATGGCTGATCTATCCACGGGGACAGGTCGAGAGACGACCGTCAGTGGCTTCTCACCTTTTCTTCAGGTATGCATGTTCTTTTGTTTATTTAAATGATTATGAATATGATTATGCATATGAATGTTTACTGATGTAATTGATGGATGCAGGTGTTGAGCCACTTATACTTGCCCGATAGGCCGAGCCGACCTGCGACCCGGAGATGAGGGGGCCTTCCCACTAGCACGACGGTGGTTACCCCTCATGACTGGAGCACCACACGCTTACGAGTTACGCGTTCTTCGGTGGGAGTTCCGCGACTACCCCGCCTCACTGGTACGTGTATAAAATATGATGCTATTTTCTTTTATTTCCTGCTTTATGAAATATGATTGCTTTGATATGATGATGATATGAATGCTGTGATATGAATGCAGGTGCTTTAGAGACCCTATGAGGGTATGACCGAGGAGGGTCAGCCTTGGGTCGTAGCGGGCCGACCTCGCTTTGGGCATGAGCTTTGGGTTCATTGCCTGAACGAGATCGAGCCATTACAGCTCAGACTGGTGATGAGGACCCTCGGCCTACACCAGGAGTGGGTCGAGGTCGGAGAGTCCCACGGGATCGGGCAGAAGACTCGAGGGCGCACGAAGGCGACCGATTGGCGGATCCGGTTCCCAGACCAGTACGCTGACTGGCAACATGGCGGTACGCAGGTTACTTCTCAGGTGACGGACAGCTCAGAGTACCTCCGGCGCTAATGGGAGGTTTACGCCGGTCGACCCCATTTGAGGGTCACAGGGGTATATATGAATGCATTTTTTCTTTCTTTTTTTAAATGATATAAGTCTATTGTGCAACTAATATGTGATGAATGCAGGATGTGCGGGATGTAGCAATGATGGACATGCAAGTCCACCTTCACAGCCTGGAGGCCCAGCTCGCAGCCACACGGGCAAACCTGGAGACCTTGGTGAGTGTAACTACCTATATGCAAATGATTCCTGATTTATTAATGTTTAGCCACTGACAATTTTAATGAATGCAGCGTGCCCAACTGGGGGCGGTAGTTGCAGGGAGAGAGACAGGTGGTGCAGGAGGGGCCTCCAGCTCGAGGGGGCCGAGTGCAGAGGTCACTACCCTAGAGGACCAGCTTGCGGGAGTAGTTGCGCTGGCCGAGACGGTGAAGCGCGACCTTACAGCACGGGTAAGCTAAAAACCAAACTCATAAATCCATCCCATTATATCATTATGTGCTTATAAAATCTTGTGTTTCTTATAGACTGAGGAGCTTCGAACCGCGATTACTTGTATCGAGGCAGGACAGCACGAGATGGCTACATAGGTTAGTTCATAAAACTAATATTCACATGCATTGTTTACTTTCAAAAATTCAATGATGTTAATATGATGTGATGCATGCAGGTCAAAGAGCTAGCAGAGGCGAGGAGGCAGACGGCGCTAGCGTCCACCGAGGTCGCCATCCGTGACCAGCGCGTGGCGGAGCTAGAGGAGGCGCAGCGGCAGCACGGTGAGTTGCCTCACGAGGTGACAGAGATGAGGCTCCTCTTAGAGATGTAGAGGGGGGAGCGCGCCCGCGAGAGGGATGAGCCGATGACACGCGAGCACGAGCTCGCGGACCTGAGGATGCAGTTGGGCGCCTCATAGGAGTGGTTACGAGTCACCGAGGAGTGACTTCAGAGGGGTCAAGAGCGGGCGCGAGCTGTGGGACACTCCAACACCTTCGCCAGCATGACGTACTTGGCGGGTTCTTCGACGCGACAGAGGAACGAGGCAGAGGAGCATGGTCGGGCTTCTGCTGCTTCCCGGGGGTCCATGCCCCCTCCACAGGACCGTCGCCAGGACGAGGGTGAGGCAGAGAGTAGGAGAGAGGAGGGTGGAGGCGAGAGCTAGAGAGAGACTTGTACTCCTCCACCAGCATGCTTTGTACTTAGACATTTATATCTATATGAGATTTTGATGTTTACCTGAGTTGTTGACTTGAGCACTAGCGTACTTGCCTTGTTTGTTTGTTTCTTTCTCCCCCTATGCCTGTAGTTCACACTTAAAACAAACAGATTAATTCATCTGTTCGGATTGGTCCCTTACTCAATAAGCAAGGGGTTGTCACTATTTTGACCTTGATGACGGGTCAAGGGGCCAAGCCTTCAATTAATTAAGGTAAATAACAAGGATATGGGAAAATGCAACACGCAAGCAAACAGATGCAAACTTGAAATAAAAGAATGCCCACATAAGAATGCAACCAAGCACATGATATGGCAAAAGGAAAAGTAGTGGACTTAATAGGAAATTTCTCTTCTTTTTATTTTCTTTCTTTTTCTCTTTTTTCCTCTTTTCTTTTAAATGACGACTCTACACGAAGTCGTTAATTAAAGAATTGACGCCCCCTTGCGCGGACGTTAATTGAAAATTATTTTTTTTATTTTAATTAATTTTTAAAAAAATGACGACGTGCATGCTGACGCGACTCAAATAAATGACGCCCTCTCACGCGGGCGTTAAATGAAAAACCATTTTTTTGATTTTATTTTATTTTGAAGAAGATGACATGAAGACTGACGCTAATTATTGAAATGACGCCCCCTCATGAAGGCGTGGATTCAAAAAATATTTTTTTATTATGAGGCTTAGCATGGTACAAAAAGGTCTGAAAACCATACACAATCACCATCTTAAATTCATTAATCATTCTTAAACGATTTTAACAAAGGTTCAACGTACTTAATAACTTGTGCTCTTACTCATATCCTCTTGCGGCCCATCCTCCTTAGTCAGTCTTTGTCATCCTTCGAGCTTATAACACACCGCGGAGGGGGAAGTGAAGAATAAATTGAGGAAGCTCACGAGAGGTTTCGTAAAACTAGGAAGCTTCCCTCCCCTTGCCCTAGTCCCTATTGGGGTTCGGTCTTTGGCTTAGGAAAATTTTGTTACCTTTTGCCTTTATTCATGCTTACGACCAGGGTTTTCCCTGCGGGGACTTTGCCCTCTTGACATGCTTTTCTTTTATAACTTTGCACTTCTTCTCTTTTCCTTTTCCTTACTTTTAAATAAATAAAGACCTAATTGTACTTGATCTTTGCAGTGTTGTTCCCTTTTCGGCCCGGACTTCCACCTACTAGGGCGGCGGGTAGGTTTGGTCAGCATTCCCTGACTCGTACTCCCTTTCGTGAACCGAAGAGATGAGAATATATAAAGTTTTTACACTCTTAGTCTGGTTCTGACTTTCCTCAAATTTTGGACCGCTTGAGTTTAAGAGCAAAGCATATAGTGTGTGCGGGTATTGGCCCCGAGTTAAACTGTTAAGACTAAAGAATGAATTAGGGATTTTAATTTTTTCAAGTTCCGCAGCCTATGTACCACGCCATCCTACAACTTTTCAATTTTCCTCTTTTTTTTCATTTTTCATTTTTCATTTTTTTCTTTTATTTTCTTCAAAGACTTAAGGGTAGTATTTCTTAAGGTATAATCCGTTCCAAGGGTGAGCTAGTTCGTCTCCTTCGGCGTTAACCAGTTTGTAAGCATTGCCAGGATAAACTTCTTTTATTACATAGGGCCCTTCCCAATTCGGTTGGAGTTTTGAACGATGTCCACCTGGTTTTACAAAAAATCTTGTTATTACCATTTCAGCGATTTTAAAATTTCTCTCAATCACTTTCTTTTGATAAAAACGTGAAAGCATGTTCTGGTAAACGCGCGCATGCTCGGCGGCGGCCAGACACTTCTCATCTAGGAGTTCCAACTGAGCGAGGAGAGATTCACGACGTTCCTCAATAGAAAGCTCCTTGTCCAGTTGTACTCTGAGGGAAGGAATACTAATTTCATAAGGGACTACTGCCTCCATTCCATAAGTGAGGGCGAAAGGGGTTTGCCCAGTAGGAGTACGAATGGAAGTGCGATAAGCCCAAAGAGCTTCTACCAGCTTTTCTGGCCAATCCACGAATTTATTAGCCTCACACATTTTCTTAATGATTTTGATCAAAGTTTTATTTGTTGCCTCTGCTTGGCTAATGCCCTGTGGATAATAAAGAGATGAATGATGCAATGCAATGTTATACCTGTTGTAGAGATCCTGAAGCTCTTGAGAGATAAACTGCGATCCATTGTTGGTGACGATGGTACTTGGGATGCCGAATCTTGCAATGATATTCTTCATTATGAACTTGCAGACTGTTGACGCTTTGATCTCCACATAAGCTTCCGCTTCCGCCCACTTGGTGAAGTACTCCGTGGCCGTGAGTATAAATGATTCCAGGTTTTGTGAGGAGGTTTGAATCACCAAGAGGTCCGATGATATCGAAAGCCCACATGGAGAAAGGCCATGAGGAGGACATAGGATGGAGTGAAGAGGCAGGAGAATGAATTTTATCGACGTGCAGTTTGCACTTAACACACCTTCGAACATAGATAGAACAATTCTCTTCTAGAGTGGGCCAATAGAAGCCTAATCTAAGGATTTTCTTAGCTAGCATCTGGCTATTGACATGACCCCCACATACCCCTGAATGTGCCTCTTCCACGACCTTCCAAGACTCATCATCGTCGAGACATCTAAGCAAGATTCCAATGACACATCTTCTATAGAGCATACCTCCAACAAGAGCATATCTCTGGGCAACTCTTCTAATGGCTTTCTTCTCTTCAGCCGTGGCCTCTTCAGGATAAGATTGATCGTGACAATACTTGGCGATCTCATAATACCACAGCTTTTCTTCATCATTCAGCTCTTCCTCTAGATCTAATAACATGATCGCTTTGTTCTCAATGATTCCACCTTCCTTAAACTTCTTGAGCACTTCCTCCTTAATACTAAGGAACACTGGATCTTTAATAGCAGGAGTGAGACGCTTGTGAATGATGATTGAATGGAAGTCCCTTTCGAGAAGGAAAACCAAAGAGGAAGCAAGGGAAGCGAGAGCATCAGCTAGCATGTTCTGATCTCGAGGAACATGGACAAAATTTAGTTTAGTGAAAAGCTTGGCATAAGCGGAAGCCAATTCCTGATAGGGTTTAAGTTTAGGATTGAGTGTGCGACATTTGGTGAGCACTTGGCGAAGAATAAGCTGACTATCACCTACAATCCGCAATTGGGTAACACTGAATTGATGAGCGGCCTGTAGTCAGGCCAGAAGAGCCTCATATTCAGCTATGTTATTTGTAACTAGAAATGCGAGCTGAGAGGCAAGCAGAATAGTGATACCCTCGGGTGATAGGAGAACAATGCCGATCCCCTTTCCTTGTGAATTCTGAGCTCCATCAAAATGTAATGTCCACATCGAATCGGATTGATTGACGGACATTAGTTCCTCATCTCGAAACTCTGAGCGAAGAGGGTCGAATCTAGGGAGAGGGTGATGAGCAAGATGTTTTGCTATGGCATAGCCCTTAATTACTTTTTGCTAAATGTAGATGATATCAAACTGGGAAAGAAAGCTTTTCCATCGTGCCAATCGGTCAGTGAGAACATATTTTTCAAGGAGAAACTTGATAGGATTCATGGGAGCTATAAGATGAACATCGTGAGCTAAGAAGTAATGCTTCAACTTCTGCACTACCCAGACTAAAGCAGCACAAGTCTTCTCCATAGCTGAGTACTTCTGTTCACAGGGGTTAAGAAGCTTAGACAAGTAGTAGGCTGCCCTCTCCCTTCCTTCTTCGTCAACTTGCGTAAGGACAGCACCTACATAGTCATCCAGGACGGAAACATAAAGAACGAGTGGTTTGCCTGGAACTGGCGGCCTCAGGACAGGAGGATTGGCCAAATAATCCTTTAGTCCGTCAAAGGCTGCCTGACACTTGTCATCCCATTTAAATTTAACTCCCGGTTTAGTAAGCTCATAAAACGGCCTACACCTTTGTGAATGTTGGGAGACAAACCGACGAATAAATTGTAACCTCCCGATTAATCCTTGAACTTCCTTCAAATTCTTGGGAGGAGGCATATCCCTTATTGTCATTGCCTTATTGGGATCAATCTCAATACCCCTTTTGCTAACGATGAATCCAAGCAATTTTTTCGATGAAACACCAAACACGTACTTCTTGGGGTTCATCTTTAACTGATGCTCCCGTGCTCTTTGCAAAACCTTGGCTAGAACCCCAGGATGCTCAATCCTTGTTCTTGATTTCACTACCAGATCATCAACATACACCTCTATAAAAATATGGATCATGTCATGAAAAATAGCCATCATGGCCCTTTGGTAGGTGGCTCCAGTATTCTTGAGCCCAAACGGCATGGCCACATAACAGTAAGTGCCCCAAGGTGTAGTGAATGAGATTTTATCCTGATCCTCTTCAGCCAAGCGGATCTGATTGTAACCATAGAAGCCATCCATAAAAGTGGGGGGTCTCGTACCCTACCGTATTATCAATTAGCATATCTATGTGAGGGAGGGGGAAGTCATCCTTAGGACACGCGCAGTTAAGGTCCCGGAAGTCTATGCAAATTCTGACTCTTCCGTCCTTCTTCATTACCGGGACAATGTTAGCTACCCAACTGGGATAGAGGACGACTCTAATAAATCTGGCCTTATAAAGCTTGTTGACCACTTCTTTCATCTTTAATACCATGTGAGGGTGGAAACGTCTTAACCGCTGTTTGATCGGGATGGATCCTGGCTTGAGTGTGAGACGGTGTTCAACAATCGCAAGGTCCAGACCCGGCATATCCTCATAACTCCATGCAAACGTGTCCTTATATTCTCGAAGAACTTGAATGAGCGCCTCTTCTTCGGAAGGTGGCAGATTTTTATTGATGAGGATAATCCTAGGGTTTTCCTCGGTACCCAGATTAATATCTTTGGTGGGTTCTTCTACTGAGACTGATGGTTCGTCAAATCTCCTCATGCCACTAGCAAAAGCATCAGCCTCATCCTCATATTCTTCGTATTCTTCATCCCCCCCTTCAATAGGGTCTTCATCATTCATTATCTCGTAAACACCAAAGCCTTCATCTATAGAACCTATATCCTCGCATTCAATCTCTGGCAGAAGGATCGGATCCTCTAAGAAACCAGGAAGAGCTAAACATGCCCGACATCTTCTAGCTAGATCTTGCAAAAACCTATGGGGAATCTATCTACCCTTATCTTTCTTATAAGTAGCTACCCCAAGACTCTTATTATAAGAAGAGGGAGAGGAACAAGACGACAAGCTAGATGAACTATCCTAACCTAGAGGAGGAGGAGAAGAAGTGGAAGACGTAGTGGATACACGAGGGGGTACAGAAGAAGCCTCCTTATCAGAGGAGAAAAGGAGGTCCGCTAACGAACCTTGGAAGAGTGACCCTTGGATCGGGGCACACTCACGAGCAAGATAGGAGGTCTCTTCAACAGAGATGGAAGATTGGAAAGTTTGAATTTTGGCATTTTTGTTCATTTTCAAGGATAAAGCAATGGGAGGAAGTAATATGGGGTGGTGCTAAAATTGACAGATTAGAAAAAGATTGGAGGGGAGATTGCCCACGCGGGGGCATAATGTAGAGTCGAGAAAATTGCTCAAGGAGCAATGGAGAAATTGGGGAATCTTGAAACGAATCTGGAGAGAGAATAATCAAGACCGCGGGTGGTCTAGAAATATCAGGGACAATGAGTTTGGAATACCAGATGGTAATGAGTGATGGGTGTATGGAATTAAGAGAGAAAAGGTCGGCCCACAGCCTATCCACAATTAAGCCTTCCTCAAATGGCACATCTGGCTCCCCAGTATCAGTGTAGTTGCTTAACAACTGCCTCTTATCAGTAATCACTGTCGGCTTTTCTACCAGCTCATGAATAAGCAGCGGCCATTCTGGATCAGCTGGCATGAATAGATGGCTTAAAGCAATGGTAATGTCATTCATATAAAACCATCTATACCAATCACATTCCGGGTCATCCATCTTTCTTCTCTTATCCAGCTTCAAGGTCTCCAAAGCTTTGTATGTGACTAGCGGGGCTACATGGCGAGCAAACTGACGTGCATGTACATCTTGATGATCTAACATAGAAGTGACCAATGTGGTTTGCTCATCATATTGAGTAGGCCCTTTCACAAAGTGTGTTTGCAGAGTCCATGTGAGGGGGTATCTATCTATCTTGAGAGTGGAGGTCATGACAGCCTATGGCTCCCTTTCATCTTTACTAGATTCCTCTTTGCCCGGCCCTTTGTATCCCAGGCCACCTTGGGGAATAAGCTTGTGATTTTTAATGGGCTTTACTCTGCCCTAGAGGTTAACACCTAGGCCTTTGCCAGATCTGTACCCCATTTTCATCAAAATGTTCCACCCCGGGGTGTTAATCAAGTTCTTCTTTTTCTTCCCTTTGGAGGGGAGGGGTGAAGACCAAAATTGTTGCAGGTGTTGTAGTTAGAGGCCTTAACAAATCTTGCCGCGGATCAACAAGATCTAACACTAATAATAAGGGCCTATTAGCCGCCCATATGGAAGGTACTTACGTTGCTGAATGTATATCCTCCGACGGTAGAATAGGCATGCTTGTGACTTTGATGATTCGCCCTTTATGTGGAAACTTTATGCATTAGTGATTTATGGAGGGTACGGCATCAAGCTCTTGAATGTAAAGGCGACCCAGAATACCATTGAAAGTTGGATCCATGTCTAGAATGTGGAAGTCCGCTGTAACTGAGACCGGACCCAACCCAACTTTTAGAGTGATCATCCCCAAAGGCGGCTTCTTCGTGTTATCATAGGCAGTCACTGTAATGGTAGATGGCTGGATCTGACTGACCGGAATGCCACACATCTTTAGAGTGCTAGGAGGCAGCATGTTAATGGACGCTCCAGTATCCACCAGGCATTGCTTAACATGAACTTTATTAATATTAACAGTAATGCACATGGCGTACTTCCTGGCTGGCCTTGGAGCTAATTTATGCTTATGAAAAATAATGGACGGCTAATCTCTTGTCGGTGTTAAAACTATTGTGATTTGTTCAGCTGGAATGTCGTCATTTACCATCACCATCCGTAAATACTATTTCAATGCCAGCTGGTGAACGGTGGACCTCTTTATCAACTCTAAAATAGAAATCCTTGTCGGGGTCTTGTCTAAGTGCTTTAGCAAATCATACTGAGTGCCCGGTATGGATTCTTGTTCTGGCTCTTATTCCTCTTGCCCTTGCGCGGGCTCCAGCTCCCTTTGCGGAAATACACGATGGAATATCTGTCCGCTGCGGAGCACCATGGTTTGCGACGATCGCGCCTCTGTCGGGTTGTGGGTAGGTGGAGGGTTCATGGATGAAGAGGGGATATTATGATTAACGGGTGTTGGGGGGGTGACCAAAGAAGGAACCCTTATGAGGGACCTTGTTGGCTGAGGAGTAGGGGTAGTAGTAGGAGGGGTAGGGGTCGCCTGAATGGCTGGAGAAGGTGTAGGCCGAATGAGGAGAGGTCTAGGTAACAATGAGGGAGTTGCAGGTTGCGGTGGCGGAGGATTGATGGTTGTAGTGGAGAAATTAGGTGTTGGCGAAGGGCGAATGAGGAGTGGCCTAGATGGCAAAGGCGAGGAATTGGTAGTGGAAGGAATTTGGTTAGTGGTGCGTAAAAGGGGACGGGATGGTTGGGGAGAAGGCGTCGAACGGAGAGGTGTTCTTAACAAGCGAGGTGGTTGACTTGGAGTTTGGTTTATTGCCCCGACAGAGGTGTTCTCTTCGTGCCACCCTTGTCCTCTTTCCACCTCATGGAAGGAAGTAACAGGGTTCACTTGCTGATTCGGAGGGTGCTCCGGCAGTGGATTATGGACAACCCCCATGTCCGGTTGAGGTGCGGGAGCTTGCTGCTGTTGAAGAGGAGGTGGAACTTGTTGCTGAGGCGGTTGCTGAGCCTGCTGCTGCCGAGGAAGTCTTCGTGTCTTCAAAGAGGCAATAAACTGCCTCATTTCATCCCAATTAATACCACCTTGATCATTTATATCATAACTATAATCCTTGAAATGAAAGTAATGATCTATATTGTGACTAGGCTTTCGATGGAAAACACAATACCGAGAGGTATCCACATTATAGGGCCAGGCCATTCTTTTTTTTGGCAAGGTGAGTAGGTTGGCGGCCATGAGTGCGTTAAATATATCGGGAAGGCTTTCGGGTAATGGTGGGTATTGAACCCTTTTGGGGCCTAGTGGTCTTCTTGGCTGTTGGGGGCCATAATTGGTGGGTGGCGGAACCTGGTGGTATTGTTGAGGAACTTGTTGGTTTGGGTGAACGGCTTGATTTTGTGGAGGAGGATGGAAGGGTCGAGGGTGAATTTTTGCTTGGGGGGTAGGATTAAAGAAGGGGAGTTGTTGTGGAGGTTGTGGAGGTCTTGGGTTAGGGTGGCGGAAAGGTGCGGGGTTGTCAACCATGCCCACCTGCTCATTAGTCACGGTGCCCTCGGTAGTGCCACCACTACTGTTAACATTAGTGTTCTTCCTAACCAGCCTTGGTTTTTGTTCAAACATGCCCATGATGGGCGAATGTTTCATTTGGGTCTGTATGTATCTAGCTCTCTCATAGAGCTCTTCCATGGTGTTCAGCCTATTCATGGCCAGAATGTGACAGAATTATGGAGTAGAATTTGATATAATCATCTTGACTTGCTCCGTTTCAGAAAGAGTATCTTTTAATTTTTTGGCCATAGCTCTCCATCTATCGGCAAATAGGATGAAGTCCTCCACGGGCTTCATTTTCTCAGCAACAAGATCTGTGACTGACAAAGAAGGGCCCACACGGTCCTTATATTTCTTTAAAAACTTCCACTGAACAATATCAAAATCACTAGCTTCAGCCGGCTCCAAGGAATAGGACCATTCGAGTGCCGGACCATCTAGAGACCTTCTAAAGAGATAAGCCAAGGAGATCTTATTGTCTTGTCAGAAGGAAGTTTCATACATAAAATCTTTCAAATGAATGAACGGGTTACCCGTTCCATTGTAGCGCCGAAAATTCGGCATCTCGGAAGGAGGCAAATGGAAAATCGGCAAAGTGGGGAGAGCAATCTCCGGAGCATTCTTTGGTGCCGTGACCTTCTTAAGCTGCTCCTCCATACTAGCTATCTTCTGGAGGAGTATAGTGTTGGTGTCAGACTCGACCGGGGCCGGATTGGAGGGGAACAGATTTGGCATAGGCCTCCTTAAGAATTGGGGAGGTGGAGGATATTGGGGCCTAACCACTGAGTGGCTCACCGATTGAGCTGGCGTAGCCATGACAGGAGTTGGTGGACGCGAAGGATTCTTATGTGAGACCGCCTTGTCATTAAGAGATGGATGGCCACCCGCAGCCTGAGGAGGGTTTAAAGATGAAGGGATGGATTTCCCTTTTAAAGCGGCCTGGACTGCCTGACGTTGGGAATCATCTAATTGGGACAAAACATGAATTAAATCATTAAGATTAAAGGATGGGGCAATGTCCCCAGGTGTATTTTGTGTGGTAGGTTGAGCTTGGGAGGAAGGCTGCACCTCTTCGGTAGTGGTGTCTACCACATGGACTTGAGAGTAATAAGCATGGGAGGGAGCATAGTTTCCCTCATAATGGGTGGAATCTTGAGGGGGGACCTCATAGGATGGGTCAAATTGACCCTCCTCATAACCATCATAAGAATACCCGTAGTTGGCCATGTTAATGATTTTACCTGAACGAAGTTACATGTTTAAGGAAAAGAGAATACCTCAAGCCAACAACTATAAGTAAGAAATAATCACCCAATCAAGCAAATTCTTCACACAAGTTGTAATGAACCCAAGATTTTAAGATTTTTTTTTGAGATTAAGGTGGATTTTTAAATGTGTAATCAATTCTCTCTCTTCAATAAGGGTCCTAGTTGCAAGTTTGGGTGTAATCTCGGGTCAACTAAGTTCTTTCTCTCTCTTCGCCAATGGATGGGTTAACTAAACTCCGGGTACTTCAAATGGTACAATCGGCCCGGTGTCCGTGAGGGAATCCACGGGTGCGGGGACTTACGGAGGCCTTGGAAGAGGAATTTTCAGTCCAAAGAGATGGAATGCTCAATGGAGGGGCCTTCCAATTCCAAGAAAAGGGTGTGAGATCCTAGAAGTGTGGAGAGAGGAGGTCTCTCAACCAAATGCCCTAGAATGCAAACTAATGCAGGCAGATCAAGTAGTAACAATCAGATAATCAATAAATGCAGCCAACAGGTGAAGATAACAGCAATAATGAAGGTTCTATGAAAACAGAACAAAATGGCGACCTGACAGCAGTCGCTGTATCAATAAACCGGGGCTGTATGACAGTCACTAATCACAGTAAACAGTGGCAAATAATGAGCAACAAAGTAAAGTAGCGCCTTGGTGTGAGGCGCTGAATACGTGAATAACGCCTCTGTGAAGGGGCGTCAGTAGCAGTGAACAGTGACCGGAGTGTGAGGAGAAACAACAGTAACTGAGAAATGACGCCTTGGAAATAGGCGTTAAATGAGTGAATGATGCCTCTGTGGAGGGGTGTTGATTATGAAAAATAATGAAAAATGGCGCAAATAATAGAAACAACGCCTCTGTGAGAGGTCACTGATTATGAAAATAGCGGCTTCAGAGAAGTCGCTAATTAGTTCCAGAGAACAGATGATCAGCTGAAAATAAATAGAAACAAAATTTTCTTCTTAAAAATGCTAAGGACAGTTTAAAAATTGGCTAATCCAGTGGGAGGTGTGCGCGCGGTGCACAAAGGGAGTGTGCTACGTGGAGCACTAAGGAGGGGCACACGTGGGTGCCAAAGGAGTGGCACGCGAGGGTGCCAAAGGGAGGGGCACACGTGGGTGCCAATGGAGGGGTAATCAAAATAAAAACATCAAGAGTCCCACCGTGATCGCCAATTTGTGAACGTGTCACATAGACATTAAAAAGAAAGAAAATTTAATTTCTTAAGAGGGAGTTAATAAAAGATGGATAAGCTAAGAATGATATGTGGGAAATAAAAGAAAAGGGAATAAAAGGAGCATGTGATGCTCTAAGGAGGGTGATCGCTAGAGGGGTTACCTCAAAAAAAAATAAGAGATGATCACATGTACCTTGTGAAGAAGCGGGTGAGAGTGTGAGTCCTTCCTTCCTCCTTCTACCTGCCGACCGATGAAGGGGGTCTTTACTTTGATTACCCTTATGAAACAAGCAAAGACAAACCAATAATATGGATTAGCCAAAGTGTAGTATCAATGCTCTAAGAAAATAATACTATGCAACATAAACATGAACACACCTTGTGTGTTTTGTTTAAACCCCTAAGAGGAGTAAAAGGGTGGAGTAGATGTATGCATGCAAACAAATAGTATGCAGAGAGAACTATATGCAATGATATATGCTGAAAGCTTCTGGCAAGATAGCTAGAACTGTGTGTGTGAGATGATCAATAAAGAAAAACAAAAAGAGAAGGGAGCCCTTCTGCTGTTTGCAGCAACAACAAAGGGAGAGAACAAAAGAGAGCTTCGATTCGCAGTAGGGACACCGCAGGAGGAAGAAGAAGACCACCGTAGAAACGCAATAGGAAAGACCCCTACAAAAGCTTGGTTAGCAAAAACTCAAAAGATCTCTCTTTCAACTGGAACCTCTACTTTCTAATAGAATTCTCTCTTATTTCGCCAGGATCTCTCCCTTCTAACAAAGTCTCTCTCTGAAAAAATCCTCTCTTCCGGGTGGCCTTCAAGGAGAAGTATTTATAGAGCTCAAAATCTAGTTCTAATGCGATTAAAACTAGATATAAACTTCCAGAATATGGATTAACTTCCAAGGAAAGGATCGAGTTCAAATGATAGAAAGATTGCCTTCGCAAGGAAGAAGTAGTAGAAATGGACACGGAAGCTAAAATGACGAGATTAGGGCAGTCGCTAATTGAAATGATGGCCGTGCACGCAGTTGCTAATTCCTGGATCAATTTAGAGAAATAAAGGACTTTCCATATTTAAAAATAGGAAATGACGCCTCCATGGAATGGCGTCAACTAATGAGCGCCTTCAATCCAGACGTCAATTCCTTGGATTTTATTTGTAAATGGAATTTATTAAATCAGGAAATGACGCCTGCGCGCACGGTCACTAGTTGTTGAAATAACGACACCCATTAAGTCGTCAATTAAATGATGCCCTGTTGACAGTCGTGAATTACAAATACGATAGAAAAATTAGAAAAAACTTCATATTAAGCCAATATTGAAGTCCACTTTGGGACATCTCGTGGTGACATGAGATTTACTCATCATAGCATCGATTTTAGCGTGTCTACACTCATGTGATCTCTCTTCAGTCCAGATTTAAATTCTAAAAATCCTGACTTTGTTCTCTTGATCATGGAAATTCTTATTAATTCCTTACAATTCATTCATTGAATTCAATCTCTTGGAAAGTCCTTGCAATTCTGTCCCTCTGAAATAATGACAGTCTAATAATCGGTTCATCATTCTAAGCTACTAAAATCAGAAATCTTCTTTTATAAGAATCCTCTATTGTTTCATGAATGAACTGATGGTTTAAAATTAATAAATTTTAGAGTCTAAAGACTGAATTCAATGAACTGGTTTGTTTATCATAATTAATAGCTCTCAACCATTTTTCTCATAACATGACTGATAAAGTCTTCAAATATCTGAAAGTTCTTCGATTAATGATTTCTTGGTTGAGAAACTTGGAATAAGTATTATTTTTAAACAAGTCTTTCTAAATACAAAAGGTAGCAAGATTATGAAAATAAGTCAAAATATGTGCAGGCAGAGCAATGATTGAATGCACTGAGAAACTGGGCACTTCATCAAAGTAGTGGGGAAAAACTCATGTCATGAAGTGCTTCAAGTTATCTCTGTTAAAAGGTCAAAACAGTATGGGTAGTTTCATTGAGTAACTAGGAGTACTTGCATCTAATCAACGTGTACCCTTATGATAAAAAGGTGTAGACTATTTCTACTATTTTGATATATGAAACAAGATGGTATATTTTGCTAAGTAACTAGGGGTACTGGCGTCTAATCAACGTGTACCCTTATGATAAAAGGCATAGATGATACCTAACTGTTCAAAATTATGGAAACAACAAGATAAATAATGCCTCTGCTGTAACCCTAAAGTGAAAATTCAGAAATGTCAAATTGTTTAACCTCAATACATATCCTTGTCACTCCTAAAGAAATTCACTGATTTATAACCAAGTAGGATATAGTAAGGCCAATTCTTTCATGTCTAATGTGATTCTGGTTTATTGCTATTAAAGGTTTTTGTAGACTGATTCAAGAGTCCAGTGGATACACTCTAATATTTATTACTATTAAACCAGAATTCTATCAAGAATGTAGTACATAGAATCTTATATCTGAAGAATTTGAGCTCTGTCTGCTTAGCTTAATGAACTATCACTCAGAATGTCAATCGGAATTCTCTTGCTCATTCCTCCTTCTTGATGCTATCCTGCCTTTCCTCATCTCTACCATTTCCTTGTTTGCTGATGGCAAAGGGGGAAAATACAGTTTTTGATGGTTTGTGATGGGTTTTTGATGGGGTACGCAAAGGGCATAGGGGGAGAGATTTTCTTTGAGAAATTCTTTTGAGGTATTATATTAGCTTGGGAAGAGTTTGATAACTGCAGTAGCTGCATTTTTTTCATAGTGTGCATATTTCTGGATCTTAATAAATTCATTGTTGCCATCAAAATGCATATCAAAGTTTAATGTGTTGCCATCATCAAAAAGGGGGAGAATGTTGTGGGGAGATTATGTGGGATAATGTGTGTCTCATGTTGTGTCTCCTTTAACTTGATTCTCTGAATTTAATTTCTTATTAAGTTTTGATGATTGGCAACATTACTTTTTATCTTCAGCTTTTGGCAATAATACTCTGAAATTACTCTTCATTAGGGCAACACTATTAGTATCGTATAGCTTCGCATGTATGTGTTTCTCACTAAGGTCGGTGCATGTTCATACATGCTGTATAAGAAGGTCGGTGCATGCTCATAGTGTTGCACATGCAAGTCGGTGCATGTTCATACATGTCGCATATGAAGGTCAGTGCATGTCTGCATATAAGTGCATAAGGTCGGTGCACATAGTCATTTGTACAGACTAAGGTCGATGCACATTGTTATTAATACATACAAAGGTCGGTGCACATAGTCACTTGTACAGACTAAGGTCGATGCACTTTATCATTGTTGCATACTAAGGTCGGTGCACATGTTCAGTGCTGCGTATAAAGTCTGAGCACATGCAGCATGAAGGTCTGAGCTTCTTCACAAAGGTCAAAGCATACTCAAACAAGTCTGAGCATATGCACGCTCAAAGTCTGAGCACATGTAGCATGAAGGTCTGAGCATATTCACATAGGTCAGAGCATACTCATACAAGTCTGAGCATATGCATGCTCAAAGTCGGAGCACATGCAGGATTTCATGTCTGAGCACCTTCTTTCATCTAAGAGCACATGCGAATAGTCTAGTTATGCAGGTATGTGCACCTAACTAAGGTCTGAGCATATGCGCAATTTTAGGTCTGAGCATATGTGCTAGCTTGCACTATAAAGTCTAAGCATATGCACTTAAGTCGGAGCACATGCATCTTTAAGGTCTGAGCATACCAGTAGAAGGTCGATGCTAGTGTGTCAAGGTTTCATATCATGTCAGTGCATCATATGTGTATAAAGCTTAGTCAAGTCTGTGCATCTTTTACACTTATCTGAAATGTATGTATGTACTATGACTCTTATCTCAATAGGTCGGTGCATATTAGTTATCCACTCATGCTTATAAAGTGTTAGACAAAATGCTTTGTCTTATGTTCAAATTAACATGGACTTAAGTCACTGAAAGACCCAGGATCGAACATATGAAAGGTAGCATGCCTTACACTCAGTGTGGTCACGTGGCTCGAGGTCTTTATCCATAGGCACGTGATCCAAGGTAAGTCTCAATTGGAAATTCAGTCACGTGGAAAGCGAACCTTCAACGTGAGACAAGTGCACATCCAGCAACACATTCTTTCAAAATTCCTTGGGCGGGAATGTGTTTTCCACGCGCCCAATATCTCTCGAGCCTATAAATAGTGGCTTGATCGCTCAACTGAAAAAAGAAGAAAATATAGAAGAAAAAGAAGACGAAGAAGAAGGTAGCCAGTGTAGCTAGAAATTCCAGAGCAAAAAGAGTGAGGATAGAGAAGATCAGAAGTAGTGTCTGAGAGCTAGAGAAGCAGAGAGAAGGAGAGCAACTGAGGAAGAAAGGAATTAGAGAGGAATTTGAGAGGAACTTTGTGAAAGCCAGTTGAAGCGAATTGAGGGAAAATAGAGTATCGGGATGTCTGCTATCTGAGTGAGTTGCATCTCGACTATTGGGTCAGATCCAGAGTCGAATTGCTCAATTGTGAGCTACATTTGCATTCCTATCATCGTTCTTTATTTTATCCTTTTTTTCCATATATGGTTCAAAGCTAATGAAATCCGAGATCAATTCCTAGTGTGAGAAACTCCCGTGCTTCCCGCCTTTTCGCGTCCTCTTTTGTTCTTGGTGCTCTCCCCTCCCCGCCGGCCATGGCCGGAGAGGCGGGGGTTTCAACCTCCAAGATGAAGGCTCCAGAGGTGGTTTCGTCATCCCCTCCAGCTATTCCTCATCGAACTTTTGCACAGGCGCTGATGGATTCCAAGCAGCGACAGAAGATTGGCATTCTAGTCAAGGAACCAGCATTCACTGATCGAGGAGAGTCGGCGGTGTTTTTTACAAAGGCGGAGATTCAGGCATCAATTCAATTTCTATCCTTCTCTATTGTGGCCAAATGTGCTTATGGTCATCCAGCATTTTCGGATATCAAGAACTTTTTGATGCAGCGTTTGAAGATTTCCTCAGAATTTGTTATTAGCAAATTAAATCCAAGACACCTCTTGTTGCGGTTTGATAATGAAGCGGATTTTACGAAGCTGCTAATACAGAAGAACCTATACATCAGAGGTTTCTTGTTTCGGTTCTTCCGATGGACATCTGACTTCCAATTTGATACAGATCCACCGACTGTCCCTGTGTGGATAGGCTTCCCAGCCTTGCCGGCTAATTTGTATCATGAAGATTGTCTTCGGTCGATAGCTGGAAACTTTGGTGCTGTCCTGCGGATACATGAAAGATCATTGGCACTATCTGACACATCGGAGGCTCTGGTATGTGTTGAAATGGATTTATCTGCTCCGCATAATGAGCGGCTTTGGATTGATCTGGATGGGTTTGGTTACTGGCAAAAAGTAAGCTACATCCGTGTTCCGGCGCTTTGCTCCTTTTGCCATAAGCTTGGACACTCAGAGGATGGATGCAAGAAAAAACAGGGCAAGTTGGCCCGGGTCCAACTGGTTCAAGAACCAATAGTCAAAAATTCCAGACAGATTTATCGGCCAAAGCAGGATGGTATGTTAGCTGTTCGACAGAATGTGGCAGTTGAGAACAAATTTAAAATGTTGGAGCAGATTGTTGAACCGGTGGAAGTGCCACATGATCCCAATCCATCTAACAACAATGTTCAAATATTGGAAGCAGATGAAGGGAAGGCTCAAGACTTGGACATAATTCTAAGTAGGCAGTATGCTTCTAAGCAACTAGTACAAGATCATATGTTACCATTCAGTAAAGAGTCAAGTAAGTCTCAGGAATTAAGTGATCCTAGTGATCATGGTAGTATCAACAGAGAAGTTACTGTGTCTATTGAGAAGATTAATTTGGTTGAGAAGGAAATTGCTGTAATGGCTGATTCAATATCTGAAACTGAAGTTTCAAGTAAAATACCTATGAAGGAGCTATTAAAGGCCAGTAAGGAGGTAGCAGAAAGAGCATTGCAGGAGAATGAACTAATGCAGTCATGTTTTCAAGCTAAATGTGCAGAAGTCATTGGCAAGCAGCAAGAAAAGGGGATAATTACTAGATCTAAAGCTAGATCCATGGAAGACTTTCCTTGGGAGCCTCAATGATACTGTCATCTTTAATTTGGAATATTCGTGGAGTGGGGAATTCTGGTTCCCGAAGATGTCTGAAAGATTGTGTGCAATCTAATAAGGTCGATCTTGTGGCCATTTTGGAACCTATGGTAAGTCTTAATAAAGCTTCGCCCTGGGGGAGGTATATAAAACTTGGGGGCTTTGCTAGCAGTAGCTCCCCTGACCCAAAAATTTGGGTATTTTGGCATGATAGTTATAACTTGGAGGTTATTGAATCCTCATCTCAACATATAACTTTAGGATTGAAAGAGAATAATTCTTTGAGTACATATTACTCCTTTGTATATGCTTCTTGTAATCCTTACCAAAGACAGTCATTGTTCAATGATATTGTCAATTTTGGTGTTTCTGCCTCAATTCCCTGGCTGATAGGGGGGGATTTCAACTGTGTCCTTCGCCCCTCAGAAAAGGTAGGAGGGGGTATGCCGGCCCTATCTGCTATGTCTGACTTTAACACTTGCTTAGGTTCTGCTGGTCTGATTGATATTGGCTTCATTGGAAATGCAATGACCTGGACTAACAATAGAATTGGTTCTGCTAATATCAAGGCAAGGCTTGACATAGTGTTAGTGAACAACTTATTTCAGTCATCTTTTCCCCAGCTGACTGTCAAACACCTCCCCAGAGGTCCTTCGGACCATGCTCCACTGCTTCTCCATATGGACAAAATGGTGAGCAGTCCAGGCCGGTTCATTTTTCAGAAGATGTGGTGCACACATGATTCATTTCAACAGCTTGTTTCAAATACCTGGCAGCATTCTCAAACTCATCATCCTAATCCTTTGGTTAGGTTCTTTACCAAACTGAAGGCACTTAAGGTTTCTCTATGTAAATGGAATAAAGAAACCTTTGGGGATATAAATTCAGTTGTAAATTCTGCTAAAGCTGAAGTAGATTTAAAGCAAAGCTGTTATGACTTTGACCCTTCATATGAAAACAAGGAGAGACTGAATGCTGCCAATGCCCATCTTCGTCAAGCTCAAGTCAGAGAAGAAATTTTTTGGAATCAGAAATCTCGGGTTGACTGGATAGAAAGTGGAGATAGAAATACTGCCTTCTACCATGCGGTTGCTCAATGTAACAGAAGAAGGAACATAATTAGAAGGCTCAAAGTTGGGGAACTTAATGAATGGTGTTCTGACCAGGACAATTTGAAGAAACATGCTGAGAACTACTTCAAAAGTCTTTTTTCTTCAGAAGATCATGTCCTAGACTCAGAAATGCTGAACTGCATCCCGCAGGTTATCACTGATACTCAGAATATGGCTTTATGTGCTGTCCCAAGTTTTTCTGAGATCCGTGAAGCTGTCTGGTCACTAAAAGGATCTAGTTCCCCTGGCCCAGATGGCTTTTCTGGGGATTTTTTCACAACAGTTTGGGAAACCATTGGACAGGATTTTGGCGAAGCTGTTAAAGCCTTTTTCCAAGGCTTCCCTCTTCCAAGGGGAATATCTTCATCTCTCATTACTCTAATTCCCAAGGTACATGAACCAAAATCCTTTAATGATTTCCGGCCTATTAGTTTGTGTAACTTCACATACAAAGTTATTTCCAAGATTATTTCAGAAAGATTGGCTCCTCTTCTGCCTAATATAATATCAAAGGAGTAGGGTGCCTTTGTGAAAGGGCGGTTCATTTTGGATAATGTATCCCTTGCTAGACAGCTGATGATGGATATTAGTAGGAAAGTTAGGGGTCACAATATGATAATCAAGCTGGATATGGCAAAAGCATATGATAGAATAGAGTGGGATTTTGTGTTAACAGTCATGAGAAAATTTGGTTTCAGTACCAGGTTCACATCTCTAATTGGTATGCTTTTGTACAATTGCTGGTTCTCAATTAATTTTAATGGAACTGTGTCTGGTTTCTTTAAATCCAGTAGAGGCATAAGGCAAGGGGACCCAATTGCTCCATATCTTTTCATTATAGCTTCAGAGGTTCTAAGCAGAGGTTTATCAGCCCTTTTTTACTCAGGGGGGCTTAAGGGTTATATTGGGCCCAGAAGGACAATGCAAATTTCTCATTTGTTATATGCTGATGATACCCTGGTATTCCTAAATGCCAGCAAAAGAAACATAATGGCATTCCAACAGTTTATCAACAAATATGAAAGCTGCTCGGGGCAAAAGATAAATGCAGCAAAGAGCTGCTTTATCCTGTCTGCAAAAGCCCCTCTATCATCTATACAAGTTGTCCAGACTTTAACTGGCTATAAATATCAAGCTGCTGGATTCAAGTATCTTGGAATTCCTATTAAAAAAGGAAGATACCTATGTTCAGACTTCAAGTTCCTTGTTGATAGGATACAGACCAAGTTAGAAGGTTGGCAATCAAAATTGCTATCCCAAGTTGGTAGAGCAGTTCTTATAAACTCAGTTCTCAAAAGTATGCCAGTCTACTTTGCATCAGCCTGCTTCATACCAAAGAAGATTATTAGATTCATGGATAGCCAATGTGCTGGTTTTTTCTGGCAAAGAGAACATGGAATTAACCGCAGGCATTGGATTGCATGGCCTAACATTCAGAAGCCCCGTATAGAGGGTGGCCTTGGTATCAGGAATCTATTATATGTTCAAATTGCCTTTGCTGTCAAGATGCTATGGAACATTATTCATGGTTCATCACTTTGGTCTCAATATGCTAGACAAAGATTTCTTAAAACCCACATTGCTAACTGTAACAAGCCATTTCCAGCAGGTATGCCACTAAATGTTTTCAGGCAGGCCAGAGAAATTCTGCTAGAAAATAGCAGGTGGATTGCAGGGTCTGGAGATAACATTGATTTCCTTAGGGACAACTGGACAGGAAATGGCCCTGCTGTCAATGCTGAACAGGCTAGTAATAGAGATAATGGGAGATCAATTCCCAATGCTTCGGTTAGTGAAGTGTTTCGGAATAATCAGCACATGGCTTGGGGTTTCATTGGAAATGATAGTAAAACTCCAAAAATACAGCTTAACAGTGAGCCTGATATCTATTTTTGGATGAGTACAGCTAAAGGTAACTACTCCATTAAATCAGCCTACAATATTATTCGTACTAGAGGTATGACAAGGCCTGCCTGGGCAAAACTGTGGCATTCAGCCTTTAATCCTCGAGCTGCTCTTTTCATATGGAAGCTAATTCATCGGGCAATTCCAGTAGATAGTAGGGTTATTGATTGTGGTATCCAAATGGCTTCAAGATGCTGTTGTTGCTCTCAACCAGAGTATGAAGATCTTAACCATGTGTTCATAAATGGAGACTTGGATGCTGAACTATGTGGCTGGTTACAACCAATAATCAGTAACAATGTATGGCTGAGTGATCAAATTACCAGAAGATGGTGGAGTTTATTGTCTGCTACCAGAATGCAATCAGCCTTTGGCTTAGCGGGGATGTATTCTACATTCCTAATGCTATGGGAACTATGGAAGCAGAGATGTGCATCAAAATATGAAGGGGTTCCCATCAATATTACTTCAATTAAAAGGAGGATCATGTACTCTGTTCAGATGGCTTTGGATAAAATTATCTTTCACAGGCCTCTCTCTCCTGCTCAACTCAGCTGTTTAGCATCATTTGGTTTGTCTCCGCGGGTGCAGGTCAAGCAGCCAACATTGGTATATTGCAAGTTGGCCATACAAGGGCTTCCCCTGCATGTAGATGGGGCATCGAAAGGGAACCCCGGCAGAAGTGGTGGAGGCGGATGCATTAGAAATCATAATGGTGATTTGATTATAGGCTTTGCCTTTTACTATGGAGTAGGAAATAGCTTGATGGCAGAATGCAGGGCACTACATGACGGGCTAGCAATTGCGAAGCATGGTGGTATTAAGCTTTTGGCAATATATTCAGATTGTTCCCTGTTAGTGGAGGCATGTCGGAGTGGAAACTCTCCCAATTGGGCAATCTACCCGTGGTGGAGGGAAACCTTAAAGCTTCTGCATGAAAGTGGAACTGAAATTCAGCATGTTTTCAGGGAAGGTAACCAGGTAGCGGATTCCCTGGCCTCATATGCTTGTAGCATTGCTTCTAATATTGTATACACCAAAGAAAGGGAATTACCGCAGTTAACCAAGGGAGTCCTTAGAGTGGAAAAGGCTGGTCTGCCCTCATTCCGCTGTCATTAATCTTCTGGTTTGTAAATTCAGCTCTAGTGTCTTACATCACTGTCGTCTTGTTCGGGCTCTCACTATTAGCCCTTTGGTTTTTTCAGGGGTATGCCCCTTTAATAGTGTACACAGCTCTTTCTCTTAATAAAAATTAGGACCACAGGGTGAGCTAGGAGGAGTGAGAACACTCCCCCTCTCTGAGGGAGGGTGCACTCGACCTGTGCCCACTCTGACTGGTCGGTGTAGATTAAAAAAAAATATCCTTTTCTTTTCAAATCTCCTGTAAGCTGTGTATCAGTAGAGCAAGCTGTGAAGCTCTGCAGGTGATGTTGAATCCTCAAACAGCAAGCTGTGAAGCTCAATGGTTGAAGCTGTGAATCAGCGGTCTAGCAAGCCGTGAAGCTCAACAGATTGTAAGGATCTAGTCCCCGAAGCTGTGGATCAGCGGATATAAGCTGTGAGTCAGCAATAAGCCTTACTCAGTTGAGTAAGCGGTGGATGTAGATCTCGAGCTCGAGATTGAACCACCTAAAATTGCTTTGTTCATTGTGTGTCTGCTTATCTGCTTTTTGCTACTTGACTAGATGAATGCCTAGGAAAGCACATTACTAATTTCTCTGATCTGTCTGCGCATTCATCTGAAGTCTTCTATATTCGATTGATCACTATTAACTATGCATGTTCGCTGAAGTCTGAATCTATTCTGAATTGAGTTGAATTCCTTCATCAAAATTCTGGTTTATAATAGATAATTCAGTGGTATATAAAAAGGCAAAGTCAGAAGGATAGATTAAATCTATCTGGAAAACTAACCCTTGCATGAGAGATTATCTAATCAATCCTCTATCTGGTACCATACTGAGTTATCAATTCAGTTAACTGTTGCTTCCATATAGATGATTATTCATGTTGGTTCAGTAGTGTGATTTGTAGTAGTTCATTCCTAATCCTGCATTTCGTTTAAATTTTTGTAAATCAATTATAATTTGGGGTAGATCTATTCACCCCCCCTCTAGATCTCTATTCATCCGATTCAACAAACCAACGCTACGATCCTCCGCTGCGCACTCAGATCCACGCACACCACCATCACAATGACTCAGGATCTGCCATCCCGATAATGCTCTGCAACTCTGTAGGCTCCGATCCTCAGCACATCGGGAACCATAACACCAGCCACAAATTCTCACGAACATCGCCCAATCGGCACTCGTCCTTTCGGAATAGTGCCAACACACCCTTACGCATCAGGGAACGTACAACGCTTCTCACAGGCAACCACCTTGCCAAAACACGGGACGTGTCATGCACGGACTTCTTGGCACACCCAAAGGTCAACCAATTCGGACACATGAAGCAAGACACAAACCTTAGCAAATGCGATCTCCTCCAACCAAGGGAAAAACTTAATACACCTCCGACCAACGGAAGGTCTCCACACTCGACTTGACCTCGAACCTTGCACACGCTAGGAACAACACCTTCCAGCATCAAGAAAATCATGACTATCGTCAGGTCAGCTCCTCTGACAACACTCACCAAGTGTTCCGTCGGGCCACGATTACAGCATCTCTCGATGTACCACCACTGCAATTCCACGAACTGCAACACGCCACGCCTCGAGCACCAGCTCCACTGATCTCCAGCCACACTCTATGATGCGGGATGGACAGCGGACTCGACTCCAAGTTGATATGCCTACTTGGACTCTAGACAAGCTCGCGATCGTCCCTTAATGAGAGAAGCGTCCAGACGTGCGCGGTTGAGAAACCGGTAGTGAGCTAGGGTGGTCGGCTCTCTCTCATGCCCGGATCGAGTCACGGGATGGGTTTCGCTCTCTCACTCGCAGCGGTGAATAACAAATATACGAGCTAGTAACCTATCACATGCAGCGGCATATACAAATAAATACGTGTTAGCCCAGAGAGATGGCGGACAGGAAGGAGGGTTGAATTGTCCCCTTTGACGAGATGGCGGATTTTAAATACTTTCTAAACTAAACACAACAGAATTAAAATCAACTACGTTAAAAAGCCTAAACAAACGTGAGATTAAAATCTTCTCTCAAGCTTTCTGATCTCACTCAATAAACTAGACAATATTATCGATGCAAGGAACAATTAAAATTAATCCTAACATTGATAGCGGATGAAGCAATATGCGATGATGTAGTGAGTAAAGACCTACTAAATTGACCTGCGAAGGGAGATAGAAGAAATGAACAATCACACAGGCAATCATAATAGACACATAGATTTTTAGATGGTTCGGGACCATGACTGTCCCCCTACGTCCACCCCTCACCAAACCCCGGTGAGGCTTCACTACACGCTACAAAATGTAACAACACGGGGATAACCCCAATACCACACACGCTGCTTCCGCAGTAATCCACACACACGGGGCCTGGCCCCAAAACGATGCCACCACCGCACACTCACACACGACGTCGGGGAACACACCCCGGACACTAAAACCACACGGAGACGCAGCTCCGTCCACACACACAGTAATCTTAAGAGTTTGACAACATACAAGGATTTACAACATATGCTCACAATAGTATGTACATGGAGAAAAACTATCATCAAGAGATGGATTAAGAATGTAGAATATTTTCCCTTGGTTTTTCAATGGCCGTTTGTAGATTTTCCTTGAAACTTCGGTTGGAGAGAATCGAATCTACAGTAGGATGGAGCACCCGGTCATCTTCCTCAAAGATCCAGGATCGTCTGCAACTTCAGCAACTCGTACTGAGTATATCCTTCAAATCCTAGCTCCAGTCAAACCTGTATACATCATAAAAATGATTGACTTCATAAACCCCTCTCCTCTCAACCTTGTAGCCGCACTCCTCCTTCTTCTTCTGCAAGAGAATGGAAAGCCTTAGCTCATCTTGTTGCTCAGGATGAAAATCGTAGCACTAATAAGAGGGAAGCAAGTAGATAGACAAAAGAACATGTATATGCATATTGCACCTCTTAGATAACCATTCAAAACCTTGAGCAATCTCAAACAAAAGCATAGAAGTGAAAGATCAAAACAACTCCCTCGGATTTTCAACAAAATGCTTTGATAGGGAGGTAGGGTGTGCTGGAAAATTGATTCACGGAGTGGGAAACGGCCAGGCTTGAAGAATGAAATGCCTAAGACATCCGACCGCGAAGAGCAGCAACAGCAGCCTCTTGATCTAACCTCGGACTTGTGGATGACGTCTTCAGCAGCGTCTTCTTCCTCCTCTTGCTATGTGCATCTCCCTTCCTCTAGCTTTTACACCCAGATCGTTGTTGAAGAAGCCTTAGAGCTGCAGCCGTCCACCTACACACACAAGGGTTAGGAACAACCCAAAATTTCAGATCTAGCTTGGTTCATTAGGGTTTACAACCCAATAAGATGTATTTATGTGTTTAGGATGGTCAAGAGATAGCCTAGGGATCAGATCCACATTTCATGGAGTGATTTGGGACATTTGGACCGGAGTTTGAAGACTTTTGGCGCGCCTATATGAAGGTCATTTTTGACGGCGCCGCCCCGGACCGAAAAGGGTCGACCCTAGGGGTCGACCCTCGTGGGGTTTTTCAAAAACCAGAAGCAATGGGTTGACCCTTGGGGTCGACCCTCGAGCCCCCCCTGTGCGGGTGGAAAATTGAACTCTCAGGGGTCGACCCTTGGGGTCGACCCTCGCGTGAGTGGGTCGACCCTTGGGGTCGACCCTTTCAATTATGGTGAAAGGACCCGTCGGGAGTTAAATTCAAGCCATCAGGGGTCGACCCATATAGAGCGGTCGACCCTAGGGGTCGACCCATGCAGGCAAACTGCGGGAGAAACACTAAGGGTCGACCCCAGGGGTCAACCCATGTGTGTTTCGGTTATAAAAATGTATCAAACCTCCATGAATTCAAGAGAAAATAAATGATTAAATATTATGATAATCCCATGATGATAAACCATGAATATTATCCCTGAAACACATGATAAAACAAGAGGTTAGATTGAAATCAAAATATCTAGATCAAGCATTAATATATGGAGCTAGTTTTGAGACCAAGACCTAAATGACATGAAATATGATTATGATAGCATTAGCATGAGGCTCATTAAATGCTTTGTACACACTTTCTTCTCAAGAATATGCATAAGACACTTTGAAACCATTCAGTCCTCAACTAACAAATGAAGTCAATTGAGAGCACGATTAATGAATCAATCCCAATCTAGGCACATGGAAATTCACTTCCAACTCATGGATACTTACCATGGATTCAAGGGTAGTAACCAAGAGTTGAGGCTTACCATTGACTCCAAAGAAGTTTTGGCAAAGTGGAACCTATATATTATATCAAAGTATTGATCATGCATTTGAAACGGCATTTTTAATACAAATCAATCAAATCTCATATGAGTTCCAACTTCAGTCCAGAGCAACATTTACCCAGTCATCTGAGAGCATTTAGATCCATTGAGCCATGATCTTGCATGAGTGAAGGGAAGATGATGATCCATTCAATAAAGATAAACAATGAAATGGAAATGATTTTACACAATGCCATGCAACCAATTCATATCAATGAATACTCAATGAATCCACACTAGTATGGGCAAAAGAACAAGAACATTAGTCTCAACATTCCCACACTAAAACATGCATGAAGGCGCATGCATTCTAGCCTTGTAGCAGTACCTGCAAAGCAAGCTATTAACATGTTATTTCGTTTATAATGAAAACATTTTCCACTGATCAAGCACATAATATTTCACACAATATATTGTGATCATCAAAACCATTATCAAAGACAAAGAGGGAGAGACACGAACCCAACAATCTCCCCTTTTTTGATGATGACAATATATTGTGGCCGTCCAAAACTCTCTCCCCCTTTGACATTATCAAAAAGTGGGGAACTAAAGAGAACAGATGTGAAAGTTTAACCAGAAGTAGACGGATATAGAAAGCCTGTGGTGCACGAACTCAGTAGTGAACCTCCCATGAAGGGGAGGTGTGTGAACCAAGAACTCTAAGCAAGATCATGGAATTTGAAGTGCAATTTGCAAGATGACAAAAGGCATATGCAAATGCTCATCATTTTTTTTTATAAATTTTGTGCAAAGTTGATGAACGAAGAGATGTCATTTGACGTGCAATATGCAATATGCAATATGCACTAAGATGGAATGAAATAAGGCATGAACACAAATGATCAAGCAGTCAGGCACTCAAGCATGCATAGTTAAGTATGGAATCAAGCAAGTAGTAGATAAGATCACAAGAAAAACTCCCCCTTTACAATGCAAGAAATGCAGTCTGGACAAGACTATTCTCTCCCTTAAAACAATACACTGCTCTTGTTCAGAAAGAAATAAAACTTTCAAGAGTGTAAGGTGAGAGGTATGTCAAGAATAAATTTAGGAGGGTTGACATGGCAACATGCAGAATACAAGATCTTTCAAAGATAGTTCAGCAAATAGAGTGAGCAGGATCTGAGCAGATGTGATCGAATTTCCAAAACATAATGTTTGAGAAGAAGGATTTTCAGTGCGGTACCCATTCCATATATCTATGGTTAAGTTTCAGACTCTCATATTATAAAAGCTTATGAAGTGGCTTTAATTGACAGGCATGGTTTAAGAGTGATGTATACAAGGTTTGTCAATGAGATTCAATACTCATATCTGAAACAATGTTTTAATAAAAATGAACCAATTGCTCATATAACTTTCTAGTTCAGCCTCCTTCCATCTTACTCAGTTAATTTCAATGACTCCTTCCGGAGTTACACAAAGTAGTATTGAGATTAAACAATTGTGAATGCATCTGAATTTGACATTGCTTCCAAAAAAATTTCTGATACACACATATTTTTCAGATTTTTGCTTTGGAACATCAAATTATTTTTCAATGAACAAGTTTGGTTAATCAGCACCTTTTTACATGAGACACAACACGTCTCAAGTGAAATGACCCAGTTACTCAGTGTAATAACCGTATTGCTTCTCAATTAAGAGAACAGAGTTAGCATTAGAAGTATCTTTTTACGTGAGGAGACATCTTGGTTAGAGGCAGGAATCCCCAGTTACTCAATACTATCATGCCATTGCTCTGTCAAATTTTCATATAATTTTCAACAGAGGTGACTATGGCACTTCATGACATGGGTTTACTCCATTTCTTGATAGAGGACCCAGTTTCTTGGTGACCAAAATCATTGCTCTGTCCATAACTTTCTTTAAGAAAAACTCAGGCGGATTAAATGTTTAAGAACAATGAGGACAATATGTATCTCAACCAAAGAAGAACATGGTGTTAACTTTTCAGATTTCAAGAAGGTCTTGCATGAATTTACATGAGACAATTAGTTAAGATTTATTAAAAAGCTGATTCAGATATTTTCAAGTCCTTCAAATTCAAACTTAGGAATACATTAGACTTAAACCAATTCAAATCAACAACATTCTTAAACCTATATAATAGAAGATTTTTCATAGGAGATGATTTCAGATTTATGAAAGGGGGCATAAACTGATATCTCTTCAATTCTCAGTTCAATCAACATCTTGACAGTGACAATCAGTAGCAGAGACATTAACAAGCATGCATAGAAAGTGAATGAATTTGAACTTATGCTTGTGGTAGATATGATCAACATGCATCAGACAGATTTTCAGAAAAACCAATGGCAGTGAATCAATGTAGTTTAGGAATCAATAACAAAGTCTAGAATCCAGTCAGACCAACTTGACAGTTGTGGCAAGGATGAGTTTCAAAGATAAGCTAGCAAAAGAAGTTGCAGCTACCAAGACAGAGGAATTTGAGTCAATAAGAGATTGATGAATTCAAAATCTTCCCCCTGCCTATATGCATTGAATCGACTCTTTTTGGAATTTCTCAAAGTAAGTGATATGCAATACAGCTCACTACATGTATGCATATGTAATGACTTTCCTAGAAGCATTACATGCACATGAGAGGCATGAACATTATGGAGAGACAGCCAGCCTCCCCCTAAATATATGCCATGTAACAAACATGCCCAAATCAGTGCAAGTTCATCTAGCATGATGAAGAGACATAGAAGAATATACATGCGGCATGCATTGAGATGAATATTTCACACAAGTTGATTACCGGTACGTGGCGGAGTTAAAGGTCTAAGGACCCTACTCACGTATAAGGAAGGGTTCCAGGTGGACGTAATCCACCTTTCCACTAACGTCATTTTATATACCGGTTAATCATGACATTCAAGCACACAAGTATGCAAAGATGTGTATGACATGTGCAATGAAAAGTATTTAAGAACTAAAGATATTCATAAAATATAAAATAGCTCCAAACACAATTTTTACCTTTTCAAAATTTTCAAATGAACCTGAACAAATGAGTTCTTAGAATCAAACCATTTTCTTTCTTGCCTTAATAAGCATTTATTTATCAACATCTTCATTGTCCTCAAGGCACCCTATAAAACAAATTCTCATTTGGGGCATTTGGGTACCCAAGCCATCTTGGGTCCCGAGGGGTTAGTTCTAACATGAGAAAATGTATTCTTTTTATTTTTTCTCTCATACCATTCATCATTGACCCTCATCATGGTACAATCATCCATTGAATGTCCATTAAGACCACAATAGAAATAATGAGAAGATTTTCTTTTCATGAACCATTTGTCATCTTTTTCCATTAAGAAACATGTATTCATTACATGTCCACGTTCACCACAATAATGACATGAAGGTTTTCTTTTTACAGGCCACTCATCATCATTTTTCTTCATAAAATAATTTTCCATTACATGGCCATGCAAACCATAATAGAAGCAATGAACAGTGAAAAAAAATTTTCTTTCATTTTTTAGAATTTTTAGAATCATCAACAATTTTCTTTTGTGACTTCATTGCCTCGTTGTCATCAAATTTCATTACAGAGCAATTATACATATCATGGCCAAATTTACCACAATAAAAATATGATACATTCCTTCTTTTTCTTGGAACATGAGCAAACTCAGCAGTGTTGGATTTTTCATGCTCATAATGACAATCAATGATATTTTTCTATTTTTTATTTTCTTCATCACTCAAGCACATGGACTCATTCAAATTCTTGATCTCATCTTCCAATGATGAAATGTGCACTTCACAATTGGCAAGCTGTTCTTCACACAATGCAAGCTTGTCATTCAACAGAGAATTGATGGATTTATAACTTGCAATTTCTTGTTCCATTGCATGAATGTTTTCATTGTCATCAACAATCACTTATTTTCCTTTTTCAAACATGTTGAGTTTATCAACCAACAAATTATTTTGATGATTTAACTTCTCAATTTCTTCAGCAAGTCTTGCATTTTGAACAAGTTCATCACGCAAGAATTGATCACTATCTGAACAGCTCAACTTTCCTTTAGGTCTTTTTTCAACATTTTCAAATTCTGAAATTTTAGCCATCAAAGTTTCATTTTTAGTTTTCAGAATTGAAATTATTTCTTTATGCATATCAACATCAAGCAACAAACTTTCATTCAAGTATCTAAGCTCAGAACATTTTTCACATGAAGAGTTAACAACACAAACATTTTCAATTTCAGAGCACTTAGCACATGGAGGGTTAACCTGTGAAAAATCATCAAGTTTCTTCTTCAATTTTTGGTTTTCAAATTTCATCTTTTTATATCTATCAAACAATTCATCATAAGCATTCATTAGCTCTTCATAACTCAATTCGTCACCATCATCAGAATGGGAGTCAGAGTTTACCGTTGATCTCTCCTCGCTTTGACGTTCATTCTCTTTATTTGCCACGAGACACTCACTATTCTAGCTTTCTTCTTGGGCTTCGCTTAGTCCATCCAAGATCTCTTTGGCTGACCTACAAGATGAAATAAAGGGATACACGTCAGTATTCACTGTAGCCTTAAGAGTGTTCAAAATAAAAAGATTATCAGAATCTTTTTTCTTGTCCTCATCGGTCCACTTTGACTTATCTTTTGGTAGAGCATGAGGACCGTGAGACACTAAGTTCAAAAGCTTCGAATTAGTACAAGAAATCCGAACACATAATTTTCCAAGCCATGATGCAAAATCAAAACCATCAAAGATAGGAACCGAATCCAAACTAGCCATCATGAAAAAGATCTTTTCTCCTAGACCGTAAGGTCCGTAGAATAAAAATTAGAGACTGGGCTCTGATACCAATTGTTGGCCAGAGAGATAGCGGACAAGAAGGGGGGTTGAATTGTCCCCTTTGACGAGATGGCGGATTTTAAATACTTTCTAAACTAAACACAGCAAAATTAAAATCAACTACGTTAAAAAGCCTAAACAAACGTGAGATTAAAATCTACTCTCAAGCTTTCCGATCTCACTCGAATAAACTACACAATGGATAAAAGAACCTATGCCAAACACGGATTATCGATGCAAGGAACAATTAAAATTAATCCTAACATGGATAACGGATGAAGCAATATGCAATGATGTAGTGAGTAAAGACCTACTAAATTGACCTATGAAGGGAGATAGAAGAAATGAACAATCACACAGGCAATCACAATAGACACAGAGATTTTTAGGTGGTTCAAAACCACGACGGACTCCCTACGTCCACCCCTCACCGAACGCCGGTGAGGCTTCACTACACGCTGCAAAATGTAGCAACACGGGGACGAACCCCAACACCACACACGCTGCTTCCGCAGCAATCCACAGACACGGGGCTTGGCCCCAAAATGTTGCCACTGCAGCACACTCACACACGACGTCGGGGAACATACCCCGGACACTATAACCACACGGAGACGTAGCTCCGTCCACACACACAGTAATACTAAGAGTTTGGCAACATATAAGGATTTACAACATATGCTTACAATAGTATGTACATGGAGAAAAACTATCATCAAGAGATGGAATAAAAATGTAGAATGTTTTCCCTTGGTTTTCCAATGGCCGTTTGTAGATTTTCCTTAAAACTTCGGTTGGAGAGAATCGAATCTGCAGTAGGATGGAGCACCCTGTCATCTTCCTCGAAGATCCGAGATCGTCTGCAACTTCAGCAACTCGTACTGAGTATATCCTTCAAATCCTAGCTCCAGTCAAACCCGCATACATCATAAAAATGATTGACTTCATAAACCCCTCTCCTCTCAACCTTGTAGCCGCACTCCTTCTTCTTCTGTAAGAGAATGGAAAGCCTTAGCTCATCTTGTTGCTCAGGATGAAAATTGCAGCACTAATAAGAGGGCAGCAGGTAGATAGACAAAAGAACATGTATATGCATATTGCACCTCTTAGATAACCATTCAAAACCTTGAGCAATCTCAAACAAAAGCATAGAAGTGAAAGATCAAAACAACTCTCTCGGATTTTCAACAAAATGCTTTGATAGCGGGGTAGGGTGTGCTGGAAAACTGATTCACAGAGTGGGAAGCGGCCAGGCTTGAAGAATGAAATGCCCAAGACATCCGACCGCGAAGAGTAGCAACAGCAACCTCTTGATCGAACCTCAGGCTTGTGGATGACGTCTTCAGCAGCGTCTTCTTCCTCCTCCTGCTATGTGCATCTCCCTTCCTCTAGCTTTTACACCCAGATCATTGTTGAAGAAGCCTTAGAGCTACAGCCGTCCACCTACACACATAAGGGTTAGGAACAACCCAAAATTTCAGATCTAGCTTGGTTCATTAGGGTTTACAACCCAATAAGATGTATTTATGTGTTTAGGACGGTCAAGAGATAGCCTAGGGATCAGATCCACATTTCATGGAGTGATTTGGGGCATTTGGACCGGAGTTAGAAGACTTTTGGCGCGCCTATACGAAGGTCATTTTTGACGGCGCCGCCCTGGACCGGAAAGGGTCGACCCTCGTGGCGTTTTTTAAAAACCAGAATCAATGGGTTGACCCTTGGGGTCGACCCTCGAGCCCCCCCCCCCCCCCCCCCCCCCGTGCGGAACCAATGGGTTGACCCTTGGGGTCGACCCTCGCGTGAGTGGGTCGACCCTTGCGGAGGGTCGACCCTTTCAGTTATGGTGAAAGGACCCGTCGGGAGTTAAATTCAAGCCATCAGGGGTCGACCCATGTAGGCAGACTGCGGGAGAAACACTAAGGGTCGACCCCAGGGGGTCGACCCATGTCAGTTTGGGTTATAAAAACCCTATCAAACCTCAATGAATTCAAGGGAAAATAAATAATTAAATATTACCATATCCCATGATGATCAACCATGAATATTATCCCTGAAACACATGATAAAACAAGAGGTTAGATTGAAATCAAAATATCTAGATCTAGCATTAATATGTGGAGGTAGTTTTGAGACCAAGACCAAAATGACATGAAATATGATTATGATAGCATTAGCATGAGGCTCATTAAATGCTTTGAACACACTTTCATCTCAAGAATATGCATAAGACACTTTGAAACCATTCAGTCCTCAACAAACAAATGAAGTCAATTGAGAGCACGATTAATGAATCAATCTCAATCTAGGCACATGGAAATTCACTTCCAACTCATGGATACTTACCATGGATTCAAGGGTAGTAACCAAGAGTTGAGGCTTACCATTGACTCCAAAGAAGTTTTGGCAAAGTGGAACCTGTATATTATATCAAAGTATTGATCATGCATTTGAAAGGGCATTTTCAATACAAATCAATCAAATCTCATATGAGTTCCAACTTCAGTCCAAAGCAACATTTACCCAGTCATCTGAGAGCATTTAGATCCATTGAGCCATGATCTTGCATGAGTGAAGGGAAGATGATGATCCGTTCAATAAAGACAAACAATGAAATGGAAATGATTTTACACAATGTCATGCAACCAATTCATATCAATGAATACTCAATGAATCCACACTAGTATGGGCAAAAGAACAAGAACATTAGTCTCAACATTCCCACACTAAAATATGCATGAAGGCGCTTGCATTCTAGCCCTGTAGCAGTACCTACAAAGCAAGATATTAACATGTGAGTTCGTTTATCATGAAGACATTTTCCACTGATCAAGCACATAATATTTCACACAATATATTGTGATCATCAAAACCAATATCAAAGACAAAGAGGGAGAGACACGAACCCAACAATACGAACTAGGTAAAATGCCGAGTAAAGGAGCGGACACGATACCTCCACGCACCAGGCGTGGGTAAGACGATCCCGGCCGAACTTGTACTCCCCGGATAGTAAATAAATAAATTACAGCAATGAATATTACTGCCCACTCCACGCAAGAAGGTAAAGGGCTACACGGTGGGACCCGGGAGTAGCGGGTTCGGGTTGACGGGCAGCGTTTTGTGTAGCTTCGGCGGCACGCGTACTCACGAACGTGGGGCCCACGTACTGCTCGGACCTCCGAATTGGGTGAGAAGGGTCCCGCTGCGACGAGGACTCCTGGGGGGACGCTCCCTAGGAGGGGAATGCCCTGGTTCATCTCACGAAAGGCGAGGCGGCTCCGACCGTCACATGGAAGCTTGCTGTCCACGGATCTGAGTTACTGTTTCAGACCCGCGCGCTCCGACGAAATCTATTGCTGCGATCAATCCCGACGTCGGAAAGATGAGAAATTGGTGCCGTTGGAAAGCTGATTTAAAATACTTCGACCAAGGACTGCGGCAAGAATTTTGATGGCTCTGGATTTTCCTTGGTGGATTTTTGAACACGTTGGTTGAAAGACTCAGGAAACTCAGGACGAAAATAGATTTTCCTGAGAACAGGTGTTGACCGCGGCTCAAACATCGGATCTGGAAGTTGGACTCTTCATGAAAGTTGGAGAGGGGGAAGTAAGTAAGACGAGGATATTTTTTGTGAAATTTATGGTGGAGGTTTGGATGGTGAAATGGATTTTCTAACACTGGTGGGTCGGATCTGAACTGCACAGGACAGAACTAAAATTTTACTGAGTTTTAATTTTTTAGAAGGGAAAAAGAGCTCCTAAATTCGTGAGAAAATTATTGGATTTGGACTCAATCAGAAAAGGGGAAGGGGGTCGAACTATGGAAGAACTAGCTTGCTATGACACAGAACAGAACACAGATAGATCTGGAAGGTTGGGGAACACGGGATGGAAAAAATATAAAACGAAGGATAGAAAATGGAAAACTTTTTGTGGGACGTGGGATGGACCTCAGGAACTCACCCTCAAAATTTGGAATCCACCAGATCAAGGGGTTGAGAGCTAAAATTCTGAGAAGGGCTTGCTGTCCTGATTTGGACAGAACTCTGGCGATGGCGGCGGCGATGCGATGGCGGCACGAACGGAAGGCGGTGGCAGAGCTTCACACTCCGAGATGATAGAGCACTTGGAATCCACCAAGTATAGCAGGGAATCCACTCTAGAAGATAGCAATCCAACTGAGGGGAGAGGGGAGAGAGGGGGGCGCACAAGGCTCCTTGAATTTTCATAATTTCTTCTCAATAATTCTAGTAAAAATGGAAATTCATGGTATTTATCAGAAATGTAAAAAGACTAATACTACCCTCAGATCTGAGTTAGGGGAGGGGCAAATAAGGGAGAGAACATATTAATTATCCCATGTGATTTGGAACACAATAAAGAACTAATTTAAGGGGGGCGCCCCATGGACTTTAAGGGAGGCATCTTGGACATTTTTTTACACTTGTCCCCTTTGAATGGTCAATCCATCTAGAAGCCACCTAGGACCTTTGACCAGCCCTACATGGACCCCAAGATGCCACTTGGACCATTGAGGAATGGGTGGAGGGTCCTGCAAGGCCTACATGGACTTTTACAAAAAAACCCAAAGATCCTTAAGGAATGACAAATTGGCTTATAAAGCCTTACAATTGCAAAACCTACTTCTCAAGGATATAAATGCAAACTAAAAGGACACAAATGCAAATAAAAATGTAGGTGGTCTGGCTCTGATGTCCCCATCAATTCTCCCCGGGTGGGATGAACTCGACCCCGTTGAGTAAGGGGTGCACCTGCACTTGACGTTGGCGGATCCGTCATCGTACCAGGAAGGGCGATGTACGCTCCACTCCAAGTATTCGACACCTGCTTATCCCGTATAGATTCGATATGCCCACGCTGCTGGGGAATGAGGCTAGAGGTGGACACTCTGGGGTGGGGTCACTCTCAAAGGAGGGAAGGCGGCTCGAAGACTCACTAGGAATCACCGCTGGGTCCCTATATGTGACTAGATCCGAGATAGAGAATGGTCGAGCCGATCCCAAAAGCCGGCAAGTCTACAACGTACGCATTGAATCCGACTTGCCTTACACTCGAAAGGGGTTGACAACGCGAGCGTACAAAGACCGACTTGACTCAACGTATGCAAGCTTCCACTAGACACATGCAGACTTCCAACAGACTAGATGACAATAAAAGGAAAGAAAACAGACTCACACACCACCCTAGACTCATACCTAATGCAGATACTGACTACTGAGCATCTTGGGTACATGGTGGATCTCTCTGGACATCGCCCTCAGCCTGAAAGAACTCGTCAGCTAGATCCTGATCGGCCTCATAGCTGACTGGCACTAATTTCGATGGCAGGTCTTCTCCAACCCTCGGGTCCCCAATGACTAGTGATGTACAGGTGGGGCATTGACTAGCAATGTGGCCAAACCCATTGCAATGATAACACTGCTGGCGTGACCCACTAGTCTCTCCGATGAGTGGTCCCTTACCCTTGTCTTCCTGAGGGAATGAGGGTGTAGGTAACATAGGGGGAGGTGTAGGTGCCGGGGAACGGGCAATGGGTGCCGAGGGGCGGGCAATGGGTGCCGGAGGTTGGGGTGTAGGTGGATCCCTTAGCAGAGGAGGACGGGGCCTTGGAGCGAATTGCTCCTGACGGGCGGGCTTCAGAGGAAGAACCATGGGGGCCCTCGAATGTGGGCCTAAGGAGCTACGGGGCTCGACACTATGGCAGGGAAAGGAGCCAGACCATTGGATAGACTCAAACTCTCCCTTGAACTGCTCCATCTCAAGAGAAACTTGGTATGCATCCTCCAACATATCCACCTTGCAGCGAAAAAGCTCATACTATAGGTGTGGTCATAAACCACGTCGAAATCAGGAAACGGTCAGGGAGCTCTCCTCCGTGGCATCACATCGTAGAAAGTATTCATCAAACTCAGCGATGTAATCGAAGACAGATCGATCTCCTTGGGTGAGACTCTGCCATCTGTCTATGAGACGCTGGCGGTAGGTGGAAGGGAGGTACTTATTCCTAAGTTTGGACCTCATCTCTTCCCACGTCTCTACCTGGGGTTCCTGACGGTGAAACAGTAGGTTCTCCATGTTCCTCCAAAAAGTTTATGCCTGCCCGATCAGTTTCATTTTGGCGAACTTGACCTTTCGATTGTCCGACATCTCGAACCACTCAAAATATCGATCCATGTCAGCCTGCCAATCAAGATAGACTTTTGGGTCTAAGGACCCATCAAAAGTGGGAGGGTCTACACGAACGGTCCTAAGGGTCCGCTCGTCCTCATCCAACTCACAGTTCCGTCGTTGAACGTGACAATCACGACCATGTCCCCTATTTTCATCCTCGGACTCATAGTCATGCACCTCGGGGATTTGACGTCTCCAAACATCTATCCCTTGAACCCTTGGAGCAGCAGGTTGCTGAACCGGTTCTTGTTGACCATGTGTAGGTGGGGGGGGTGCCTCGACTGGGGCTCTCGGGGGTGCCTCGGCTGGACCTCTCTCTAATGTGGCAACTCTCCCTACCAGGCCCTGAACGAACTGGTCCGACTCGACGGCCTTATCCTCTAAGGCCTTCATCCTTTCTTCTAAGCATGTGCCTAGGCCATCCACCCTTGTACTCAGCCCTTCCATTCTATCCACTCGAGTACTTAACTCTTCCATTCGTTCACTCAACCCATCCATTTTTCCTATAATAGCTTGGAACATGGCAGCCACCGATGATGCATCGAGACTAGGGACTCGGGGGTCTGCCATAGGTGGTGGTGGTGGTGAGTATTGGGTACCCCTATGGGTGGGCATGCAATGGACACGGGGTTGGAATGCACCGACCACTGTGAAATGATGAACTTAGACTTAACCAATAGACGGTACATGGCGGAGTTGCGGGATCCGAGATCCTCTCCCGCAAGTGTGCGACCTTCCCGATAGGCGTAACCTAACGTTCGGACAACACCTTTTTATATACCGACTAAAGGAAAGCAAATGCAACAACAGACTTAGACTTAGACTCCTAGACTTAAATGACTCTTTTTTTGTTTTTTTAAACAAAACTACCCTAGACTCAATTGGCTCTCTGATACCAAATTGATGCGGGACGGATAGCGGACTCGACTCCAAGTTGATATGCGATCCTTGGCCTGTAGACAAGCTCGCGATAGTCCCTTAACGAGGGAAGCGTTCGGACGTGCGCGGTTGAGAAACTGGCAGCAAGCTAGGGTGGTCGGCTCTCTCTCGTGCCCGGATCGAGTCACAGGACGGGTTTCGCTCTCTCACTCGCAGCGGTGAAACTGTGATTTTGATGATAGCAAACACTATAAGTCATCATTTGTTTGAATCTGCATATAAATCTGTTTGTGTTGCATATGCATGTTTCATTGAACATCTTATCTGAATGACATAACCAACGAACAGGCTGAGGCTGTGTGGTGTGTGCATTGGTGCATTTCATAGTTGTTGATGCATTTCATAATTGCATTTCATCTGGATTGTTTGATGTTAGTCTGCTCAATGGGTGATGCTGCTATACCCTTTCAGCATTGTCTGGACAGTAGTGGGTCAACCCCCCTTTCCTGATGGGTCGACCCCCAGATCTGCAAGTCTATACATTACCTTTGGGCATCCAAGTCTATACATTGGGCTCTTCATTCAAAGTCTGTACAACGCCATGTACATATTCTTCAAAGTCAATACATTGCACTGTTGATGCATCGAAGGGAAGTATGCACATCGGACTGTTCATGAGAAGTCTATACATTGGAAGTGTGTACATTGTTCAGCTGCCTTGATCAAGTCTGTACATCGAGCAGCGTCCTTGTGTCTCAAGCTATTCTCCAAGTCTATACATCGCTTCAGGCACTCCTGTACAATGTCTATACACTGCTGGATGATCAAGTCTGCACATTGGCGGCTTTCCCTACGTTCTGGCCAAGCGTATACATTCATACCTTTCCCTACATTCTGGCCAAAGTCTACACATCGTCGTGTTCAAGCCTTTCAAGTCCGTACATTGGTCGGTGGCAAGTCTGTACACTAGTCGAGCATTTAAGTCTGAACATTCACAAAGTCTACACATCGGCCCTGTAGCATTGTCTAGCCAAAGTCTATACATCGACACTGTAGCTTGCATAGCTCAAGTCTGTACATTGGGCTTCCACGTGAAGTCTATACGTTGTTCACTCAGCTTCTTCAAGTCTATACATTGGTCGGTGGCGAGTCTGTACATAGCACTGTTTCAGGCACTCAAGTCTATACAGAGTCTTCATCTTCTGAAGTCTGTACATTCGTTTGGGAAGTCTATACATTCATTCATCTGAAGCTTCATCAAGTCTGTACAACGCTGCTTTGTCAAAGCCTGTACATCGCAGCTGTGTTGAAGTCTGTACAGCCAGTCTCTTGCCAAAGTCTGTACAACACAATGTCTGTACTTCACTGTGTCAAGCCTCCCAAGTCTGTACAACCACTGTCTCACTTGGACTTGAAGTCTATACAGTGGTCCGTCTCTGTAAGCGTCTCAAGCTGCATGTCTGTACAGAGTCTGGCAGTCTACAATGCATCATCTCTTCAAGTATGTACAGCCTTGGCGTATGCATCTTAAAGTCTAAACATTGTGGGGCTTCGAATCTTCAAGTCCATACATCCATGCATCATGGGTCGACCCCTTTCTTTGATGCGTCGATCCTCCAGACTACCAAGTCTATACATCAGCCTTTGCATTGCAAGTCTATACAACGTGCATTGTTCAAAACAAGTCTGCACAGTCATTGTCTGTTGGCATCACGAAGTCTATGCATTGCTTGTGCATCATAGTCTGTACAGTGTCTCAAGTTGGCTAAGTCTATACACTCTCTCACATTGTACACACTTGCTTCATTGCTGTTTCTAAGTCTATACATCGGTTGGGTCGTTAAGTCCATACATTGCATAATGTTCATCACTGTCTATACATTGCATTGTCTTCAACCAAGTCTATACATTCTGTTCCTTGATCAGCAAGTCTATACACACTTCAGCATATGTGCATCTCGTTCAAGGACGAAGTGTATACATCCTTCCAAGCATTCAAGTCTACACACTCGTTGTTAAGCCTTTGCATCGAAGTCTATACAGCATGTGTCTTGTATGAAGTCTATACAGCCTGTGGCTTGTACATCAACTGAACGTTCTTCAGCAGAGTATATACTCTTCAGAAGTTAAAGTCTGAACATCCTTCTGTGAAGACTGTATACACTCAGTTAACCTTCAACCCTATACACTCGATATCACCTTCAAGTCTATACACTCGATTGTTAGGCCTTCAACCCTATACACTCGATTGTTAAGTGTTCAAGCCTATACACTCTATCCTTCACACGAAGTCTGTACACTCAGTTAACCTTCAAGTCTATACACTCAAGCTGCATCTTGCCTGTACACACTTTGTTAACAGCCTGAACCCAGTATATACATCCAACTGATATCTTCTTATGTCTGTGTGATAGGTACTGTTCGTAAAGCCTTGAAGTGCACGTGATCCGAGGTTGGCACCTGGCACGTGATCCGAGGATAGCGCCCTAATTACTGCAGCTATAAATACACAGCCGCCTCCATCTGGAGAAGGATGATAAGATAAGGATAGAAGATCAGATAAGAAAGAGGAAGAGAGTGATCGAGATAGTAGATAGAGCTGCAGAAAGGCAGTCAGCAGAAGAAGAAGAAAGAAGAAGAAGAAAGAAGAAAGAAGAGACAGAGAGAGAGCCTGCGAAAGAGAAGAAAAAGAAGAGTGAGAAGAAGAGAGAGCTAGAGCAAAGGAAGCCTCAACTGAAAATCAGTTCCTGCTGGACCGTGGATCAAATCCAGGCTAGCCAGCTCCTGCAAGAGCTTTTGTGCTTTTTATTTTTCCAGCTTTCTGTTGCTGCATTTTTGTTTTTCCTTTTAACCATTCACCAGTTGTTCTTCCGATTCTCTAGTGTGAGGTCCGGTTCCCTCCGGTTGGGAGGAAGAGAGGTCCGAGATCTCTAGTTTGTAGGTGACTTGGTGTCACCAGTGCTTCCCTCTGGGTTTCAGAGGAAGAGAGACTTAGGTCTCTAGGTTCCCCTCCGATTTGGAGGAAGGGAGGATTGGTCCTCCGGTTCTGGTCTTGTGGGTTGCAAGACTAGGTGTTCCCTCATGGTCTAGAGGAAGAGAGACTTGCGTCTCTGGTTTCCAAGTGGCTGGGAGTCACTTGGGGTGTCCCTCCGGTTGGGAGGAAGAGGGGAGGTTGTTCCCCTGGTCAAGCTGTGTGGCAGCAATTTGTTGCAGACTGAGTCTGCAGTTTCTAGCCTAGCTAGTGGAAGCCTCACTCCGGTTTGGAGTGAGGGGTGGACGTAGGTCTTTGGACCGAACCACCTAAAAAATCTTGGTGTTCACTTGTGGTTTATTTTTCCTTATATGTTATTTTCTCTGCTGCGCTCTTTAGATGCTTGCTTAGGAACGTGTGAGGGCTAATAGATTTGTGTTGTCTTGTTGAGTTCCTTCTAAGTATTTTCAGCACTTTTCATCAACTGCTTTTAATTCCGCATACTTGAGCATTAGAGTTTTAATTGGGTGATATTTGGAGCAGGATACATTCACCCCCCCCCCCTCTGTATCCAGGCCTTGCATCCTATCAATTGGTATCAGAGCATAGGTCTCTGACTGAACAGATCCAACGATCTGTAGAGGATCCTGTTGTCTTTGGTGCATTTCTGAATTTACTCTATGCTGCATTAATCTACTTGCCGATTTAATCAATGGGTTCTCCACCGGTTTTCAATGGCTCTAACTTTAACTCATGGGTTAGCAGTCTACATAACTATGTGAATTTAATGGATCCGGATCTGTGGAAGTTAATTTCACATGGTCCTCATAGACTGCCACAGGAAGAGTCCAAATGGACTAAAAGTGACAGATCAAGAAATGGAGAGAATCATAAAGTTTTGAAATTAATGAAAGAAGCTACTGACAAGGCTCTACATTCTTATTTTTATGACTGCAGGTCTGCTAAGGACATTCTGGATCAGTTGAAGCTAGCTCAGAGGATGAATGAGGACAGCTGCCTGATGGCTGATAAGAGCGACCATAGCACTGATCAAGATGAATTTGAAGATGCTGAAGAGGTAATCAATCCTTTCGATAGTTACACTTTAGATGACTGGGAAGATGCCTATGCTAATCTGTTACACTCCCATGAAAAATTGAGGAAGAAGAATAAAAGTCTGATAAAGAAGTTAACAAGTTTAGGGGATCCAATTTCTGGAACTGAAAATCTTGAAAATCTTGAAATTCTGAAAACTGAAAATGAAATACTCAGAAGACAAGTGTCGAAACTAGATGGAATCTAATCAGAACTTGATCATGTTAAATCTGAAAACACTAAACTCAGAAAACAATGTCAGGAATCTGAACAAAAACTAATCAGTCTTGAGAATGAAAACAGATTGATCAATGAAGAGTTCAAGGCTATTAGTGTTGCGAACTTAAAGTTTCAAGAAAATTTTGAAAACTGTAAATCAGAATATCCAAGTTTCCTAACTGATGTTTTGTTTGATGATGATAAACTTGAGCAGGAGAACACTAGTCTAAAGGAGGAAATTGAGAAACTAAAACAGTTGAACTCCACAATGTCAGAGAGATTGCTAACATTTGAAAAAGGAAAATCTGTTGATGAAAATCAAAATGAGCTCAAACTGAAATCAGAAATTGATACCCTTAAAACTTTGAATGATGTGGTGCATCAACAAATTCTGGTCTATGAAGAAGATATAGTCAACTATGAACATCATGTCTCTTCTCTTCAATCTGAAATAAATGATCTGAACAATTCTTTGTCAAAATTCGTAAGTGGGCAGAAAAACCTAGACAAGCTACTAGGTGTAAAAATCAACACTAGGAAGGAAGGGCTGGGCTACAATAATGCTAACAAGAAAGAATTTCAGAGCAAGTTGATGACATCTTTTGTAAAAGCTTCAAATGTAGCCACCACTTCAAAAGATAAACAGCCCATTGTTCAGAAAACCGAAAAACAGAACAAAAATCAGAAAAAGATTAGAAAACAGAAAATAAATAAAAAGGGTTCACTAGGGCATGTTGATCACAGTTCTCACACACATTCACATGCATCTAAAAAGATAATGTCATGCCATTATTGTCATAAATTTGGTCATCTGATGCATGAATGTAAATTGATGGAGAAGGATGATATGACTGCTAGGAAACTTCATGATAGAAATCCTTCAATTCAGAAAAAGAAAATTGAATGTTTCCACTGTGGTAAATTAGGACACACAATTGCACAGTGCTGGTTTGCAAGTGATAAGGAAAAATCACATTCATATCATGCTAAATTTCATGCAAACAGTCATGCTGTTAACAAGAAACAATTTGATTCAATAAACCAGCATATGACATGCTTCAATTGTGGAAAATTGGGTCATAAGAGATCCGAATGCTGGCTGAGGGCTGGTGGAAGAAATTCTAACTCATGTCTTCACTGTGGCAAGATGGGCCACACTGTAGCCCAATGTTCGCATGCTCAGGGAAGGAAGTTTGACAATAAATCTGGTAAATTCCCAATCAATAGAAACATTTCTGGTAGAAATGGATTTGTGTTTGAAAGGAAAACACTTACATGTTTTGAATGTGGGAAGCCAGGCCATAGAGCTGCTGACTGTTGGCTAGCTTATTTTGGTAAACAGAATTTTAATTCTGTTAACAGAAATTTTCATACATATGCACACAGAATTCATGCTAATAAGAATGTGCATAAATCAAATCTGAAATCTGCTCTATCTTGCTATTATTGTGGTACATTAGGTCATTCAATGAATAATTGCTATTTGATGAGATCTGATGACCTACATGCTAAGAGGTTGTTTAGAACACCTGCCAAAGGTGTCACTATTAACCATGCAGGGCCCAAGACTGTTTGGGTACCTGCCCATGAAAAATAGTGTGCTAACTTGCAGGTGTGCCTTGGAAGCTGAAGAATAAAAAAAAGGGGGGGAAATAAACCAAGGCACCCAAGTTGATAAAATCCCATTCAGGTAAATTCCTCACATCTGTTCAAATGAAATTTATGGTTGAGTTGATAAGTCATAGTTTCATGCATACATACTTTTTATTTGGTTTGACTCTTGCATTGAGCTTTGTGGGCTTTCTTGTTTGTACTTTGAGCTGAGTGCATATATGAGTATTGCATAATCATGCACTTGACATACAATCATTAAAAATCTGATGCATATAGGACTGTTGGTATTGCATTGTCATGCATGACCACTTTGGTATATGAAATGGTAAGCTACTAAAGGGCAGAGGAAATCTGTCTGGAGGTTCTTACTTTGTGTGAGATGGTCTTTTAGACCAAGTTCTCCACCAAGTACCAAGGGTCGAATTTACATATCAGAGAATGTCTGCATCTTCATGTGAATATTTTGCTTCATGCCCGTGCATACATGTAGTTAATTGCATTGCATTTCATTACATTGAAAATGCCAAAAAGATAGATTGAATGCATACATTTAGGGGGAGCATTATTCAAACTCTTGAAATCACACAACTGTTTTTAGATTTACTACATAGCATGTTAAATCTGTTCTTGCATAGTCATTCATCATCTGCATTGTCTTCATGACATATAGGATGTTTCAGTGTTTTTAGGTAGGGGGAGTCATTACATAGCATGCTTAATCCGTTCAGTAGTGTCTTTGTCTGAACTCTTCATGTCCATCTATTTGATTCATCTTGTCATATCTGTAGTGTCAGTGATTCCTTCATCAAAGTGGTATCAAATGATATTTCTTGACTGCTTCTGAAGTTGTTCATAATCTGAATTAATACCTTATAGGTATCACTCCGCCTCTCCTAAATCTGCTAAAGGAGAGCTTCACCTCCATTCAGTCAACTTTGAACTTCTATGCTCAAGAGCAGCTCCTTTGCTACAATGTTTCAGAATCCATGCTGTCTGTTGAATATTCTCACTTGAATTACTAAGCTGAGATATGAAGTAAATCTTCAGCCTGAATACTACTTCATAAAAGTTAAAACATCTTTAATGAGGAACCTTCCATTATACATGCTTAAGAACATTTGTTAACTGGAATTGGTTTAAGTCTTATGTACTCTTGTTTAGACACAAGGAACTTGAAAATATCTGTTTCAACCTCTTAATAAACTTTAACTGTCTGCTTCATGTAAATTCATGTAAGACTTTCTGAAATCTGAAAAGTTGATATCCATGTCTACGTTGACTGAGATATATAATGTATGTGTTTGTTCCTAATCATCTAACTTGTTCTGAATCCATTTTGAGTAAAAGTATGGACAGAGCAATGACTGTGGTCACTGAGAAACCTGTCCAAAGGATTGTGTCATGAAGTACCATGGTTAACTCTGCTTAAAGAGATGATTGGAAATTATTGTGAAAATATGGCAGAGCAATGGCATAGTTGTATTGAGTAACTGGTGATTCTGGCCTCTGATCAAGGTGTATCCTCATGCCAAAGATACTTTTAATGCTACCTCTATTCTCTAAAATGGAAGAAGCAATACGGTTGTCACACTGAGTAACTGGGGATTCTGGCCTCTGATCAAGGTGTTTCCCCACGTCAAAAGGTGCTGATAAACCAAAATTGTTCATTAAAAAAAATTAATATGTGTAAATCAATTTCTGAAAGAACAATTAAAATTCAGGTGTATTCACTTATGTTTCTCTTAAAGCTGTCATGGAAAGTAAACTAAGTAAGATGGAAGTTGGTTGAACTAGAATCTTATATGAGCTTGTAGTTTTTTTTATTTAAGAGTTGGTTCAGATATGAGTACAATTTCTCTTTGAAAAATTTCGGTTTACATCATTCTTAAACCACATCTGACAATCAAGGTTTCATAAGCTTCTATAATGGAGGAATCTAGAACTTAAAATTATGCTCTATGAAGTTGGTATCTTGCTGAAAAGTTCAATATCTCAATTATCACTAATTGTTGAATCTGCTCATCCTATGGCTCTTTATCACTGTGTTTTGATTCAGACTGGTTATCATATATGAGAGGCACTTCTCTCAGTTTAACCTGTGTACTTGCAGTCTTTGGATAACCAGAGTTCATCCTTGTAGTGTGCTAATGAAAATCTATCCTCCTCACTTTTTCACTGTGATTACAGTCTGTGGTAATTCTTGGATACCTATGTGTTTTGCTGATAGATGCTCTTCACCACTTTCACTCCATCTAATCAGGGGGAGTTTCCATGTCATGCTGAGTGTTTTTCATAAAGAGGGAGATCTAGTTAGCAGTTTTGAGTGTCCCTGTGCTTTTGTTGATATTCTCCCGACATCTCATTTGGTTTCAACCATCAAATCGTTTCTGATAAGGGGGAGCTTAGTCAAAGGGGGAGTTCTTAATTCACTCATATTATTTAGTCTTATTCTTCCTTCTTCAATTCATGTCTTTTTGCTGAAGTCAAAGGGGGAGAAATAATTTGATCAAGTCAATATGACTCATAGTGTTGCCATCATCAAAAAGGGGGAGATTGTTGTGTCCCTGTGATTTTGATGATAGCAAACACTATAAGTCATCATTTGTTTGAATCTGCATATAAATCTGTTTGTGTTGCATTGTGTTGCATATGCATGTTTCATTGAACATCTTATCTGAATGACATAACCAACGAACAGGCTGAGGCTGTGTGGTGTGTGCATTGGTGCATTTCATAGTTGTTGATGCATTTCATAATTGCATTTCATCTGGATTGTTTGATGTTAGTCTACTCAATGGGTGATGCTGCTATACCCTTTCAGCATTGTCTGGACAGTAGTGGGTCGACCACCCTTTCCTGATGGGTCGACCCCCCAGATCTGCAAGTCTATACATTACCTTTGGGCATCCAAGTCTGTACATTGGGCTCTTCATTCAAAGTCTGTACAGCGCCATGTACATATTCTTCAAAGTCAATACATTGCACTGTAGATGCATCGAAGGGAAGTATGCACATCGGACTGTTCATGAGAAGTCTATACATTGGAAGTGTGTACATTGTTCAGCTGCCTTGATCAAGTCTGTACAACGAGCAGCGTCCTTGTGTCTCAATCTATTCTCCAAGTCTATACATCGCTTCAGGCACTCCTGTACAAAGTCTATACACTACTGGATTATCAAGTCTGCACATTGGCGGCTTTCCCTACGTTCTGGCCAAGCCTATACATTCATACCTTTCCCTACGTCTGGCCAAAGTCTACACATCGTCGTGTTCAAGCCTTTCAAGTCCATACATTGGTCGGTGGCAAGTCTGTACACGAGTCAAGCATTTAAGTCTGAACATTCACAAAGTCTACACATCGGCCCTGTAGCATTGTCTAGCCAAAGTCTATACATCGGCACTGTAGCTTGCATAGCTCAAGTCTGTACATTGGGCTTCCACATGAAGTCTATACGTTGTGCACTCAGCTTCTTCAAGTCTATACATTGGTCGGTGGTGAGTCTGTACAGAGCACTGTTTCAGGCACTCAAGTCTATACAGAGTCTTCATCTTCTGAAGTCGGTACATTTGTTTGGGAAGTCTATACATTCATTCATCTGAAGCTTCATCAAGTCTGTACAATGCTGCTTTGTCAAAGCCTGTACATCGCAGCTGTGTTGAAGTCTGTACAGCCAGTCTCTCGCCAAAGTCTATACATCACAATGTCTGTACTTCACTGTGTCAAGCCTCCCAAGTCTGTACAACCACTATCTCACTTGGACTTGAAGTCTATACAGTGGTCTGTCTCTATAAGCGTCTCAAGCTGCAAGTCTGTACAGAGTCTGGCAGTCTACATTGCATCGTCTCTTCAAGTTTGTACAGCCTTGGCGTATGCATCTTAAAGTCTAAACATTGTGGGGCTTCGAATCTTCAAGTCCATACATCCATGCATCATGGGTCGACCCCTTTCATTGATGCGTTGACCCTCCAGACTCCCAACTCTATACATCAGCCTTTGCATTGCAAGTCTATACAGCGTGCATTGTTCAAAACAAGTCTGCACAATCATTGTCTGTTGGCATCACAAAGTCTATGCATTGCTTGTGCATCATAGTCTGTACAGTGTCTCAAGTTGGCTAAATCTATACACTCTCTCACATTGTACACACTTGCTTCATTGTTGTTTCTAAGTCTATACATCGGTTGGGTCGTTCAGTCCATACATTGCATAATGTTCATCACTGTCTATACATTGCATTGTCTTCAACCAAGTCCATACATTCTGTTCCTTGATCAGCAAGTCTATACACACTTCAGCATATGTGCATCCCGTTCAAGGACGAAGTGTATACATCCTTCCAAGCATTCAAGTCTACACACTCGTTGTTAAGCCTTTGCATCGAAGTCTATACAGCATGTGTCTTGTATGAAGTCTATACAGCCTGTGGCTTGTACATCAACTGAACTTTCTTCAGCAGAGTATATACTCTTCAGAAGTTAAAGTCTGAACATCCTTCTGTGAAGACTGTATACACTCAGTTAACCTTCAACCCTATACACTCGATATCACCTTCAAGTCTATACACTCGATTGTTAGGCCTTCAACCCTATACACTCGATTGTTAAGTGTTCAAGCCTATACACTCTATCCTTCACACGAAGTCTGTACACTCAGTTAACCTTCAAGTCTATACACTCAAGCTGCATCTTGCCTGTACACACTTTGTTAACAGCCTGAACCAAGTATATACATCTAACTGATATCTTCTTATGTCTGTGTGACAGGTAATGTTCGTAAAGCCTTGAATTGCACGTGATCCGAGGTTGGCACCTAGCACGTGATCCGAGGATAACGCCCTAATTGCTGAAGCTATAAATACACAGCCACCTCCATCTGGAGAAGGCTAATAAGATAAGGATAGAAGATCAGATAAGAAAGAGGAAGAGAGTGATCGAGATAGTAGATAGAGCTGCAGAAAGGTAGTGAGCAGAAGAAGAAGAAAGAAGAAAGAAGAGACAAAGAGAGAGCCTGCGAAAGAGAAGAAAAAGAAGAGTGAGAAGAAGAGAGAGCTAGAGCAAAGGAAGCCTCAACTGAAAATCAGTTCCTGCTGGACCGTGGATCAAATCCAGGCCAGCCAGCTCCTGCAAGAGCTTTTGTGCTTTTTATTTTTCCAGCTTTCTGTTGCTGCATTTTTGTTTTTCCTTTTAACCATTCACCAGTTGTTCTTCCGATTCTCTAGTGTGAGGTCGGGTTCCCTCCGGTTGGGAGTAAGAGAGGTCCGAGACCTCTAGTTTACAGGTGACTTGGTGTCACCTTTTCTTCCCTCTGGGTTTCAGTGGAAGAGAGACTTAGGTCTCTAGGTTCCCCTCCGGTTTGGAGGAAGGGAGGATTGGTCCTCCGGTTCTGGTCTTGTGGGTTGCAAGACTAGGTGTTCCCTCCTGGTCTGGAGGAAGAGAGACTTGCGTCTCTGGTTTCCAAGTGGCTGGGAGTCACATGGGGTGTCCCTCCGGTTGGGAGGAAGAGGGGAGGTTGTTCCCCTGGTCAAGCTGTGTGGCAGCAATTTGTTGCAGACTGAGTCTGCAGTTTCTAGCCTAGCTAGTGGAAGCCTCACTCCGGTTTGGAGTGAGGGGTGGACGTAGGTCTTTGGACCGAACCACCTAAAAAATCTTGGTGTTCACTTGTGATTTGTTTTTCATTATATGTTATTTTCTCTACTGCCCTCTTTAGATGCTTGCTTAGGAACGTGTGAGGGCTAATAGATTTGTGTTGTCTTGCTGAGTTCCTTCTAAGTATTTTCAGCACTTTTCATCAACTGCTTTTAATTCCGCATACCTGAGCATTAGAGTTTTAATTGAGCGATATTTGGAGCAGGATACATTCACCCCCCCTCTATATCCAGGCCTTGCATCCTATCAATATACGAGCTAGTAATCTATCACATGCATCGGCATATACAAATAAATACGAACTAAGCAAAATGCCAAGTAAAGGAGCGAATACGATACCTCCACGCACCGAGCGTGGGGAAGATGATCCCGGCCGAACTTGTACTCCCAGGACAGTAAATAAATAAATTACAACAATGAATATTACAACCCACTCCATGCAGGGAGGTAAAGGGACATACGGTGGGACCCAAGAGTAGCGGGTTCGGGTTGACGGGCAACATTTTGTGTAGCTTCGGCGGCACGCATACTCACGAACGTGGGCCCCACGTACTGCTCGGACCTCTGAATTGGGCGGGAAGGGTCTAGCTGAGAAGAGGACTCCTGGGGGGACGCTCCCTAGGAGGGGAATGCCCTGGTTCGCCTCACGGAAGGAGAGGCGGCTCCGACCATCACGTGGAAGCTTGTTGTCCATGGATCTGAGTTGCTATTTCAGACCCACGAGCTCTGACAAAATCTACTGCTACGATCAATCCCGACATCGTATCGACGTGAAATTTGTGTCGTTGGAAAGCCGATTCAAAATAATTCGACCAAGGACTGTGACAGGAATTTTGAAGGCTCTGGATTTTCCTTGGTGAATTTTTGAACACGCTAGTTGACAGACTCAGGAAACTCAAGATAGAAATGGATTTTCCTGAGAACAGGCGTTGACCGCGGCTCAAACATAGGATTTGGAGGTTGTACGCTTCATGAAAGTTGGCAAGGGGGAAGTAAGGAAGACGAGGATATTTTTTGTGGATATTATGGTGGAGGTTTGGATGGTGAAATGGATTTTCTAACACTGGTGGGTCGGATCTGGACTGCACAAGATAGAACTAAAATTTGATTGAGTTTTAATTTTTTGGGAGGGGAAAAGAGCTCTTAAATTCGTGGGAAAAGTATTGGAGATGGGCTTTGGTGGGCAGAATACCCAGTCCAAATTTGGACTCAATCAAAAAAGGGGAATGGGGTCAAACTACGGAAGAAGTAGCTTGTTGTGACACAGAACAGAACACAGACAGATCTGGAAGGCTGGGGAACACGAAATGGAAAAAATATAAAACGAAGGCTAGAAAATGGGAAACTTTTTGTGGGACGTGGGATGGACCTCAGAAACTCACCCTAAAAATTTGGAATCCACCAGATCAAGGGGTTGAGGGCTAAAAATTGGGGAAGGGCTTGCTATCCTGATTTGGATAGAACTCCGGCGATGGCGGCGGCGGTGCGATGGCGGCACGAACAGAAGGCGGCGACGGAGCTTCACACTCCGAGATGATAGAGCACATGGAATCCACTAAGTATAGCAGGGAATCCATCCTAGAAGACAGCAATCCAGCTGAGGGGAGAGGGGAGAGAGGGGGGGCGCACAAGGCTCCTTGAATTTTCACAATTTCTTCTCATTAATTCTAGTAAAAATGGAAATACATTGTATTTATAAGAAATGTAAAAAGACTAATACTACCCTCAGATCTGAGTTAGGGGGGGGCAAATAAGGGATAGAACATATTAATTATCCCATGTGGTTTGGAACACAATAAAGAAGTAATTTAAGGGGGGCGCCCCTTGGACTTTAAGGGAGGCATCTTGGACATTTTTTTACACTTGTCCCCCTTGAATGGTCAATCCATCTAGAAGCCACCTAGGACCTTTGACCAACCCCACATGGACCCCAAGATACCACTTGGACCAATGAGGAAGGGGTGGAGGGTCCTGTAGGGCCTACATGGAATTTTACACAAAAACACAAAGATCCTTAAGGAATGACAAATTGGCTTATAAAGCCTTACAAATGCAAACCTACTTCCCAAGGATATAAATGCAAACTAAAAGGACACAAATGTAAATAAAAATATAGGTGGTCTTGCTCTAATGTCCCCATCACTCTGCCACCTCAACCATAATCTCGACGCCTCAGGGGCTGGACAAACCTCAAGCTGGAGTGGCCAAACTCAATAATAGCTCCCTTAGAGCATGCTCATGGCCACCTAATCACGAGCAATCCTTGCCAGCCACCTGACCTCGCTGTAAATACCTCTAACGCAGCACCGCGAACTCACGCCTGCCGATAACCTCTACCCGACACAACACGACTAGAGCCACCACCCATTGGGAAGGAATCTCTTATCACATCCCTCGGGCCCCACACCAGCACTCTGACGAAAATAAAACCAACTTCACAGCACCAACGCCGCGCACTCAAGCTCTTACATGAGAAACCAAGCGAAAAATAAGCATAAAACCCTATGCCAACTGTCGACTGTACTAGACCTTACGGACTCTGATCACTACAATATCTTGAATTCCCATGTACGTCCACAACTAAGCTCTGATACCCACTGTAATGACCCAAGATCCGGATACTGGGAAGGGCCTGATACCATTCGAATCCTGGCCCGCCGCCAGCGAGCCAGAGGGCTCGAAAGGGCTAAAAGGAGTGTGGAGGTACAAAGAAATAAGAAATAAAGCAGAAGAATTCAACAATTAACAGAAATAAATAAACAACAACAACCAACTCCAGTCCAACAAAAGTACAGTCTAAGGCAGAAGAACGTACCCAATGCCAAGTGAACACTCGACCCGACGAGCTGGCAACTAAGAACCTCTGCATAGCACCCTCAGGCCTTGAGGAAGAACAGCCGCACCTGAAAAGTAGGGGTGAGCCTCCTGTCACTCGCTCAGTAGGGATCCCACGGAACCCCAACCGTAAACAATGGCGGTAGTAGAAAGCAGCAACAATAGCAGGAACAGCACTTGGTGGCCGGTAATACTCGGCACTACAGCTACTCATACAGTACACGAAAACATACCCCTATCTCACAATCAGGGGACCACCGAACTAATGGGGAAACCTCTGGCAACGCGACCAGAAGAGACATCACGACAACGCTGATGTGGACCTAACATCGTCTAAGGAAAACCCTCGATGATGCTCACCGGAACCCTAGACCTCTACCTCAGGAACATACCAGAAAAGTGCACGTAAAACAACGTCTCAGAGATGGGAAGTAGAAACTCAAGTCACAAGAAACTCAAGTCACGTGACAGGGGCACTGCCCACTAGAAGCAAAGCTGATGCGTCCAATGACGACTTAGTCCGCGCCTCAAGGGTCTCGCTGTGACGCCCCAGGAGGAGACAGAGACACAACAGTAACTAGTACCACGAACAAGGACTAGCTGAGGTCACACTCGTCAACGCATGTCCGACTTCCCCCAACTAAGTGTGCGCACACAGACCATGCGCCCTAGGTCAGATCCTCTAGCTGGTTCTTCCCCCGAATCCACGACTCAGACTGCGCGTGGAGGCCCTACGTTAACCAGCCTAAAAACCATCTCTCTCTGGTAAGCCGCTCCAGCACTCCCGGGTGGGTCAGCACACGCGTGCCGTAAGAAGGCTACGACCAGTGGGAGGTCACTAAATGTGAACATGGAAAGCCACGCATGCACCCATCGCGAATAACATGGAGTAACATGTGGCATGACGCCACCAGACTCTAGACAACCCACTAGACCTACTAAATCCAACAGTCCTTGAGTCACAAGACTCGAGTCAAGACCATCGTACTCAATGGCACAGCGCCGTTAATCTAGCCTAATCCCTAGGTCTGAAATCGCGGTGACATGATTCCCAAGGCAGCTCATAAGCCACTGAGACCATTCCCCAAAAAAGGGAACTCAAGAGACCCCTAGCCTCAGGCAGGGTGACTGGACTCACAGTCCAAGGCCACAGACATGGCCCACTCAAAAACCACCTTCCGGAGAAACCCCCGACGTGTGAGAAACCCCGCAGCACGCATACCAACACGTAGTGACTCGATCTAGGGAGAATACGAAAGCCCAGAACACAAAGGGTCACCCTGACCCTCCAAACCCATGGGCACACAAATCGAGGTAATACGGTACCTCCAAACACCCCAGAAACGTGGACACAGAATCCACAGGGTGTTTGAGACATCCATGAGGCCGAAGGTCGACCACTGGGTCACAACCAGGTCGACCGGAGGCCAATACAATGCGAAAGAGACACGACAAGCATGAAGAACTGCCTAGCGGTCCTCTCTGGACTGTCAGGGAGCCTGGCGGTCTCCTCCGACCGCAAGGCCTGGCCTAGAGGTCCAGCCAGGACCGCAAGGACCCCAAGACACTTAAACCACAAGCGGTCACCTCCGGACCACCCATAAGGGTGGCGGTCCTGCGCCTGACCGCTAGACGTAGCCTAGCGGTCAGTCGCAAGGCCACTACCCCCACAGACCTCAAACGATCAAAACACGGACAAATGGTCATGCCCTGACCGCTAAGTGATGCCTGGCGGTCTTCACCAGACAGCTAAGCCCTCCTGGCGGTCCATCACGCGACCGCAAGACTCGAATCGACAAAGGGGGGACCCTAGCGGTCTTCACGTGACAGCCTCACCCCCTAGCGGTCACTGGAACTACCGCTAGGTCGTCCCGAGCGTGAGAACGGTGGAAACCATAAAAAATCCCATTCCACGCCCCGTTCACACCCATGTGAAAGGGAAAACAAGGGGAAAGTAGTCCCGAACGTCTCTAGCACCGAGAGGACCCATTTGAACCCCAAAAACATGATCAAAACACTAGATTGGGCTCACACCCCAAAACATGCTATTTTCCCCAAAATGCTCAAATAAGCCCGCTCGGCTCACCATGACCTACCAAAATCATGGGAATGAAAGTACAAGGGTTATGGATCCGTCCCCCTACCTCCACCGAAGATTCTACGCGCCGAGGATGCTGATCAGCGAAAAAATTGCCGTTGAAGCCCCGCCGGCTCACGAACTCGCCACGAGCTCCACCGCGAGCCACCGCCTCCCGATCCTCACCCATGCCCGACCGCTCCTTGCCCGCGTTGCCCCTGCCTCGCCCCCACCTCACTCTGTCGACCGTCGAAGAAGAGAGGGTGAGAAGAGAGAACGTGAGAGGGGAGGGGGAGAGAATGAGAGTAAGGAAGAGAGAGGGAAAAGGGTTTATATATATAGAAAATCTAGAAATTCTATAAAATACCAAAAATAGGGAAAAATACTCCCCACGATCCTCGAAAATTGCACAACGCAGTGGTAACGTCCCGGAGTCGGAGAACGCAACGGTTCATCCCACACGGGGTTCCGAAGGTCCGATAGACAAAAAAACACGCAGAAATCGCTAAACTCAATCCGGGACCCACGGAAGCGATCCGAAACCCACGGATCTCGACCCAAACAATGATCCGAATAACCTGGGGTGTTACAACTACTGTATCCTACTGTAAGTAGGCCATATATTTAGTTCAGTGTGTGTCTATGTGCCCATTTTCAGTCCTGTCCAAAGGAGTCACATATGACTATTGTGAAAAGAATCTTTAGATATCTGGTTGGAACCACTGACATTGGACTTTGGTATCCAAAAGGGTCTGATTTTAATTTAGTAGCTTCAAGGATGCAGATTATGCTGGTTGAAAAGTTGATCATGAAAGCACTAGTGGTGCCTGTCAGTTCCTTGGAGGATGCATGGTTTCATGGGCCTCAAAGAAATATAATTCAATAGCACTCTCAACTATCGAGACTTAGTATATAGTCGCAGGGAGTTATGGAGCACAAGTTGTTTGGATCAAACACCAATTAATTGATATCAATGTTTCTCTAAATCATGTGCCAATCTTTTGCGATAACACAAGTGCGATAAATCTGTCTAAAAATTCAGTCATGCATTCTTGCACAAAACATATAGAGATTAGGCATCATTTCCTAAGAGATCATGTAGCCAAAGGTAATTTTGAGTTAAAGCTCATTGATACTAATCATCAAATTGTTGATATTTTCATAAAACCCTTTATGTGATGAAAGATTCTCAACTCTTAGAAGAGAGCTTGTCTTTGTAAATTTTGAAAAACATAGTGTGCACATGCATTGCATAAAAGTTCATGAATTTCTCTATCTAAGCAATCTTAATTTTTGCTCGAAATAAAATTATCGTATGCTTGCCTGCTTACATTACTTGTACCCACTTCCTTGAAATCTCCTAAGACCGATTATCCATGCTTAAATAATAGCAGTCTAGTTCTAGAGAGCTTTGAGATGGATAACCAAAGGGAGTATGAAGATAAATTTATCGAGATGAATCATGAATTCATCCCTCCTTTTCTATAAGCCAAGAAAATTCAGAAAACATCTCTTGAAAACCAACTCCACAATCCACTTCGAACTGTATTCCTCTTAACCAGAAACTTCTTTTGTCAACAACTTTCTCTTGAATTATGTCAACTTAATTTGGCTATTTTCATATTGCATTTTATGAAGTGAATCAGGCTAACTCACAATCCTTTGTATGAGTCTCTTGTTCTATTGTAAAATTTGTTTCAAATCTAAACCTCAGAAATTTTGATTGGTACAAATATAACCAATCAATTTTCTTACCCAGAGATGTTTTCACAATCCAATGAGGAGAGAAGTGACCGCACCTGAGGATCCACCTGAGTTCTTTTAGTCAATTCTACTAAAAAGATCATCAGCGAATTCCTCAGTTAGTTGACATGTTGTCTGAATGAATATTCAAAGAGTCAACTCCAGTTCAGAAATTATGTTCTATTCTCTACTGGTAAGTGCTGAATATTTCTGAAATTGGAATTTCTGATAAATTTAAAGGAAGATTTAACTCAGCCATCTTGAAGCAGCATAATCAAGGAGTTATACAGCAGCCTCAACAACTTATAATCTACTATCAGAAGTTATCTTCAAGGAGATTATAGTTGTGGCAAACCAAAAGCAGTAGCGATGTCTCTACTAAACATGGACACGAAATTGTAGAAAAATCCACAGCCATGATTCTTAGACCCTTGGATGAAGAAGGGTCAATCATAGTGCATTACGATCAGCACCGAACACAATATTGGAAATCATGGTAGTACAATAAACTCTGAGGAGAAGTTTAAGCGGATTGAGTCTCAGCTGAAATTCTTTAGTGAGCCACCTTCTCGAGTCACATTTCTTTTTATGAATTCATCCTCAAGGGATAGAGTATACATGAAAGTATATTTCAGATCTTCTACCCCTTCTTGCATAACTTCCCACCCATAAGGAGACTCAACCTCACTAACTAGCACACATCATGATTAATCTTTTTCAATTATCGGATTACTCTCCAAGGTGACTCTATTGATAAGCTCTTTTATCTAGCGACTTGCTCTTTTGTTATCTCTTACCCCCAATTTGATGATGCTAAAGGGGGAGAGTATGTAGTGTAAGGGAGAGTATGCCGATTGAGGATCTATTAATGCCAAAAGGAGGATATATAGGGGGATAGTAAGATGAAACTAGGAAGAAAAAGGGGGAGAGAAAAAGTATATGCTTGTCTGTGAGCTATGTGCATGAATGAATTTGTGAGCATTCCATGCATTTCATGCATATCACATACCATTTCATTTCATTGTGTTGCAGGTCATCTGTCTAGCTCAGAGTCTATGTTTAAGAGTATCCACTGTCATGAAATTTTGAAAAATGACATATTGAAACCAAATTGAGAAAATTGAGATCAAACATGGTTTGCCAATACTATTTCTGTGTTCATCATTGAGATTTGAATGTTGAAAAGACACTATTCTGTTCTGCACTATTCAATGTGTTTGGAGTTTTGTCATCATCAAAAAGGGGGAAGTTGTTGAACTCAAGGTCGATTTTGATGATAACAAAACTCTAGGATTGAGTGATTCTTTGTGTTTACAAGTGTTAAGGATGATCCTTGAGTTTCATTGAAGCTATAAGTTTCTATCTATCTTGTTGGCCCAGACAGCAAGTAAACAAGAAGGGGGGGTTGAATTGTTTGCCCCAAATCGCATGGACAATCGAAACTATTACTTTGTGTTTTTAATTAAAATCAAGAATCAAGTAAATTAATGAAACAAGGTCCTCTCCACTCACCGATCACAGATTCACACTCAAGTGCATATCAAACAACCACAAAATGATCAATCAATCAAGGAGTGCATAGGAAATTTTTATGGTGGTTCGACGAGACCTACACGTCTGCCTACATCCACCCCTCACCAACTTGGTGAGACTTCACACACTTCAAATGAAGTAGAACAGAGAATGAATTTCCTACACACCATGAAGACGGAGGCTCCTACAGACTCACACGCTACAAGGCGTAGCAAAACACCACACGCTGCACAAGTTACAGCACAACGTCCACAAAACGCTGTTCATGTGCTAGCTAACACACAAACCACAAGATTCAATAGGAATATTCAAGAATATATAGTTCTGACCATCCAAAAATTAAGCTCAAATAAACATCAACTAAGAAAAGCTTAAGGAAGGGCTAGAAAATCTTCTCCTCATGTAGATGAACTCATTGCAAGGCATTTCTTTGGCTTTCGGAGTGATGAAACTCAGATCCAACACTTCACCCTCAAAACATCGATCCTCCGAACTCATAGATGGCGCTCCAGCTTCAGTGGATGATGTAGATGATTGATCTGCTCACTGATTCTCAATCTCGAGGGTTGAAATCAAAGGATGAAGGGGTTGAATGCTTTCCATGTTCTTCCTTCTCCTCCTTCTTCCTGCACAAGAAAAACCAAAACCCTTAGATGAATATCCCAAACTCATAGCAATGGTATATATATTCAAGAGAGGGGCTAAAAGACATGGATACCCCTTCTAGAATGGTCTAAGAGCCTCCCTACAAGATTAGAATGGAAGAGGGGGCAATTTGGTAAAGTTTTGAGGCCAATAAAATGTGTTTTTTATGCTTTTGAGAAACTCGTCCGGAAGGGGTCGGGTCGACCCCTGAGCATACCTACTCTTGCTAACACAAAACAGGAAGCAGAACTGGGGGGTCGACCCATAGGGTTGACCCCAGGGCAATCTGTGCACAGTCTGGCCAAAATAGAAACAGGGCTTATGGGGGTCGACCGTATGGGTCGACCCATGTAACTCTGGCCCTTCTAACATGATCTTTTAGCAATGGATGCTGTAAGGGTCGACCCTATGCCCAGTTTGGTCAAAAACCAACTTAAACCCTACAAAAACACAAAGTAAACCACATTAGTATGAGCATTAAGATTAAATGACCTTCTCGTTTGTAACTAGCATTCCTTAAGAGAAAACACACAAGCTCACTACATCAAGCCTCATGTTAACATGCAATTCAAGCTTGATCACAATCATCCACATTCACATGCCAAGATCTCAAAAGTGAATTTGGAGTTCAAAACATATAAAACTTGCATGGATACAAATCCATCAATATACCATTTCACACACACGATGTAAGTCGACTCGAATTGCGACTAACAAAGAGATGAATGAAATTAATGCCAAGACACACATGTTTTGGGATCATCAAAATCATATTCCCAAAATCAATTAGGGAGTCCAACAATCTCCCCCCTTTTGATGATGACTAAACATTGTGTGCTAATCCAAGAGCTAGAAAGCCAACAGCTCTTAAATGGAATCAAAAGTTCATGTTGAAAACTAAACTTGCATATGCACAAGTATTCACATTGAAAATTTTGAATTTGAACAACTCAATATATATATATATATATAGTTATGCAGGAGTGAATTTCAACCTTTACTCTCCATATGTACAGATTGTTCAAAATGATGCAGTTCAAGATATGCACAATGTGACCTTCAACTCCCAAATGCAAATTGTATGCACTATGCACAATTTCATTGATTTCTAACTTCAAAAACTATGTACATGGTATGGCAAAATGAGCACACCAATGAGCACACCTATCTCTCCCCCTTTGTCATCAACAAAAATAAGACCAATGGGGTTGTATGAACAATCAAGCATACACAGATATATGTTGGGGTGCAAGGCACAGATTCAGAGGGGGGGTGAATGAATCCCCGTTCAAAACTATTACGGAATTAAAATCTCAAAAGGCTTAATCAAATTAAGCACTCTCCAGTTGACAAGTAAAAGCACATGCAGAATGACTAGCTCACACTAAACCTTCATTCTATCAGACATAGTATCAAATACTAATCGAGGACACAGATTGATGTATCGTTGAACACTCTACCAAACCTTCAAGCACCATATAGGATGCTATCACAACGGATGAAAACAGCGCTAAATTGACTCACTCGGTAAAGCATATAGCGCTCAAGGAAACAGTCAACAAGACCTGTGAATGAGGTAGAAGATAGGGAACAATCACACGAAATAAAACCACTACTCACAGGATTTTTAGGTGGTTCAATCTGAGACCCAAGATCTACATCCACCCCTCACTCCAAACCGGAGTGAGGCTTCCCTACCAAAGTAGACGCAGACTCAGTCTGCTACAAATGCTGCCAAACAGCTTGAGACTAAGGGAAACAAATCCTTCGACCTGATCTTGCAACCCACAAGATCAGCACCCACTACTACCGTAGTGACCGGAGAGTTTAGCTCTCCCTTCTCCTGCAACCGCAGAAGGAACCGTGAGCAACACCCAGTTTCCCACAACCGGAGGACCAATCCTCCCTTCCTCCAAACCGAAGGCGAACCGGAGATAAATCTCCCTTCTGTTGTGACCCCTCTATGTTGATGATGTTGACACTTGCTCTATTCTTTGGCAACACCATTGTTTTGATTGATTGGCAACTGAGTTTGATTTGATGAAATTGCTCCATCAGATTGACTATGTGTTCTTTGCTTTTAATACACTACTGTATGCAATTCTTACTGGCATAAGTCCACACACTGCATCTCAATTAAATTGATTATGTGTGCACAGCGTCAACGCATCATGTTACAGCGTCAACGCATAAGTCCACACACTGCATCTCAATTAAATTGATTATGTGTGCATAGCGTCAACGCATCATGTTACAGCGTCAACGCATAAGTCCACACACTGCATCTCAATTAAATTGATTATGTGTGCACAGCGTCAACGCATCATGTTACAACGTCAACGCACCGTTGGCTTTGAACCTCAGAGTCTGTACATCCGAATTGCCCTTGATCTGGTGAAATGTATACACTCATTCACTTTAGCCTTCACACATTAAAGTCCATACATTCATCAATTATTTTTTCACTCAAGGCAAAGTCTATACACTGGGGTCTTTTCCCTACGTGTCTTAGGTGAAGTCTGAACATTCGATTCTGAAGTCTGAAGTCTATACAGTCCAGCCTAGTCCTACGATCAAGGCTTTAGCTACACTCAACTCTGTACATTGGCCTCGCTTCATGAAGTCTGTACATTGCTTCATGTCCCCAAAGTTTGCACATCAACAGTGATCTTTGAAGTCTATACACTGCTTCAGGAGCTTCAAGTCGACACATCGCTCAAAGTCTGTACAGAGTCCAGCGTCTCAATTAGCGTCTCATGCACTTGAGCAAAGTCTGTACATCCACAGTGTTACTCAAAGTCTATACACTGAAGTCTTCACATTCGCTTGCATAACATGAAGTCCATAAGTGGGCAAAGTCTGTACACTGTCCATGCTTCATGCAGCGTCAACTCATCCTTCATGCAGCGTCAACTCCTCAAGTATATACAATGCTTTCCTTCGCATGAAGCCTTTAAGTGCATTATGTCTATACAATGCCACTAGGATTTAAAGTCTATACAGCCGTTGCCTCCCTTGTTGATGTCAACACTTTGGGCAAGTCTGTACGTTGCATTCTGCCTTTACAAGTCTATACAACGATGTATATACAATGCAATGTACATACTTAAATCTTATGTCTTTTTTCTTGTTGCTGAAGGGACAGGGTCGACGCCTGGAGCTTAAAGCGTCCATGCATCATTAGACAAAGCTTTCACGATGTCTTCTATTGCGTCAACGCCACATGAAAGCAGCGTCGACGCAGCAGTTGAAGAAGCATTCATCTTCACAGGCCATTCCACTGCGTCAACGCCACAAGTAAGCAGCGTCGACGCAGCAGCTAAAGAAACGAGGCTAATGGCTACTGGAATGCCTCACTGCGTTAACGCCATTGAGTGAAAGCGTCGACGCAGCAAGTCAGATTGATGACTTTGAGCACGTGAACGGAGAACTCTATACATCGGACTGAAGAAGCTAATGAGGGGCACGTGATCCGAGGTACCTAGCTCGTGATCCGAAAAGGACAAGGTATCCAGATGAGGACACGTGTACTGACACTCCATTGCATGCTGCCACGTGGTCCAAATTGCTGGGCGGGAAACGTGGAGAGCACACGCCTGCTGCTGTTGCTGCTATATATACAAGCCTTCTTCCACAGAAGAAAGCTGATCGAAGAAGAAGAAGAAAAAGTCTATACACTCAGCAGCAGTGAGCCTTCGATCCACAGAGAGAAAGAGAGAAGAAGAAGATACAGAGAAGAAGAAGAAGAAATAGAGAAGAAGGAGAAAAGAGAGAGAGAGTGAGGTGAGAGAGAGCTGATCGAGAGTGAGAGTGAGAGTGTTTGTATCTCAGTCTCGTGGTTCAAAACCAGAGCTGAGCTTTGCTCTTTAAGAGCTACATTGCCTTTGGGTTTTTACTTTTCGTTTTGATTCTGTCTTTCATTTCTGAATGCTGTTTCTTCAAGCTGTGTGTCAGCGGTCTTGCAGTGGTGGTCTCCACTGGACGGGTTAAGCTGTATTTCCCCAGCGGTTACAGAGGATCAGATCCTCTGGTCGGCAAGCTGTAGTGCCCAGCAAAGTTGTGTATCAGCGGGTTGTTTGGCCAAGCTGTAAATCCCAGCGGACGCAAGCTGTGCTGCGCAGCAGGAAGCCATACTCGGTTGAGTGTGGGGTGGACGTAGGTCGTTGACCGAACCACCTAAAAATTGTGTGTGCAGTGTGTTTGTGTTTTTGTGTGATCTGTGTGCGATGGGAATTTCTTGCTTAGCTTGTTTGATTGCATCGCTTATGCTCATATCTAGCTTTCTACCTTTTGCTTAGCACTTTTCATCTAGCTTTATTGATGCTTGCCTAAATTCCGCTCTAGAACTTACAATAGTTTTAAATTAGGCAAGTTGATCTATTCACCCCCCTCTAGATCCACACTTAGTGGAGATAGACTGCGTCCATCTAACCCAACACTTGGTATCAGAGCCTAACTCTTCTGCAGGGACTCATCGCCCGAAGAGAATAGGCAGAGATGGATGCTCGAGGGATGACTGCCGAAGGTCACTCAACAACGAAGCCCCCATTCTTTGATGGATCAAACTACGCATACTGGAAGAACCGTATGCAAGTGTTCCTCAGGGCTAAGATTACGAGATTTGGAAGATTGTCAGCAAGGGACCTTATGAGCTGCCCCGAATGAAGATGTATGGACCAAGGAGGAGATCAGAAGGTCCACGCTGAATTGGAGTGCTATTAATGCTATCCAGTGCGCTCTGCATCCTACAGAATTCTCCCGTGTGTCTGCTTGCAAATCAGCTAAGAAGATGTGGGATGCGCTGGAAGTAATTCATGAAGGTACATCTCAAGTAAGAGAGCAGAAGGCCAATCTTCTTGTATCTGAGTATGAAGCCTTCAAGATGAAGCAGAACGAGTCCATTAGCGAAATGTACGCTCGGCTGACTGTAATAACCAATGGCCTCAGAGGTTTTGGGAAACCTCAGGCAGAGTATGATGTAGTGAGGAAAATTCTGCGCTCCCTGACTCCCAATTGGCACACTAAAGCAACAGTGATGGAGGAGTCAAGGGACTTGCGTAATACTAAAGCTGATGAGCTGATTGGCTCACTAATGGCATATGAGATAAACATGCCAAGGACAGATGAAGCCGAGAGGAAGAAGAAGCCGATAGCGCTGAAGGCTAGTTTCAGCAAATCAACAAGATCCAGCTCCAGCAGCTCTTCATCATCAGAAGAGAACCTAAATGAAGAGGAAGATGTGACTCGATCTGAGATAGCCATGATGACTAGAGAGTTCAGGCGATTTCTCAGAAAGGGAGCAGGACGGTTCGGTCAGAAGAAATACAGTGGTGACCGAAAGGATAAAAGGTATAAATCTAAACCTGCAAAGAAAAATGAAGCTAATGTTTGTTATTAATGCAGGAAACCAGGGCATCTAAAATTGACTGTTCAGACAATCAGAAACATAAGGACAGGTCAAAGATGAAAACCAAGAAGGGAAGAGCTATGATCACCACATGGAGTGATGAAGATGAAGGCTCTTTCAGCAGCAGCTCAGATAGTGAAGCCGAATCTGAACAACCCATTTGCCTTATGGCAACAAGCTCCGAAGATAGAGAGGAGGATACAGATGAGGTAATCACTAGATTTGAAAACTTCACAATTGCTGATTGGGTAGATGCTTATCATGACATAGCTGATAGAGCTGATGATATTAGAAAAGAGAATAGGCATCTTAGAAGAAAAATCAATTCCATGCAAAATGATAAAACACTAACTGATAAAATTGCATGTTTGGAATCTGAGATTGATGAATTGAAACTCACATGCTCTGAAGAAGATGAAATCAAAAATGAGTTAAAAGCTTCTAAGGAAGAGAATCTAAGGCTTGAAAATGAAATTGATGAATGGAAGCTGAAGATTCAGAAATGTGAAAGTGAAGTCAAAATTATCTCTGAAAAATATGAAGCTGTCCTCAATGTCAACAATGAGCTGAAAAAGGCTATTGATGAACTTCAGAAAGACAATGAAGGTAAAATGAAAACCATTGAGAAAATGACCCAAGGAACAGATAACTTAAATGCTTTGTTAGGGTCAAAGGTTAATTTCAAAAAGAGGGCCTAGGTTTTAATTCCAGTGCAACAAAAACATTCGGAATGAAAACAATTTCATTTGTTGCTCAAAAGGAAAAGGGACCTCTAATTAGCATGAACTCAACAAATTTGATGAACAAAACTGCTAATCTGAAAAAGCCCAGTGCTGAGGAGTAGGGCAAACGAAAGGTTAATGAGCCTAGTAGAGCTAGCACATCTAAGCAGAATCCTAGGGCTCAGACTCAGGTTAGGGGTCAACCTACACAGTCTGGTAAACCCCAGGTCAAGGTAACCAAGTCTCCACCAACACCTCCACCTCTGAAGAAGACCTAATACAAACCTGTGTATAGGTCAGCAGGGTCCAAAGTACAGGGGAGACAAAGTGCTGCTAGGAGTCAACCCAATTATTTTTATCAACCCAGAGCTCAGACCCACTACAATGCACAGCCAACCTACTTCAATAGGTCGAATTGGTCTAGAACTCAGGATTGGTTTACAGGTCTTGCACACCAGGGTGCTAAATATCAAAGACCTCACAGTAGAAATTGGGTCAATGGGTATGGTTACTGGACACCTAGAAATCAATATTTTCATAGCCAGCCCAGGAACTACTATGGCCAAAATTTTGTGAACACACCCTGGCCAAGGCACTGGCACAGAAATAACAATAATGTCAATAATCATGCTGCTGCCAATAAGAAAAAGAACAACAGAAGAAAATTTGTAGGATCCACTGAACAAAACACATTTAAACAAATGTGGATTCCGAAACATTTGCTTTCCTATTTTGCTTCTAGTTCATTTACATTGGAGCCCAATCAGTCTTGGGTTCCAAACTTCTCTACCTAATTGTGTATGCAGGTATGCCTGGCAGCCAAGAACAACTTGTGGTACATGGACAGCGGCTGCTCCAGGCATATGATAGGAGATAAGGCCAAATTTTGCATACTGACTGAGAAAGCAGAAGGCCTTGTCACCTTTGGAAGCAACACAAAGGGTAGGATTATCGGATCAGGTAAGGTAGGTAAGTGTTCTACCTGCTGCATTGATCATGTTATGCTGGTTGAAGGGTTAGCCTATAATCTACTTAGCATTAGCCAGTTATGTGATAAAGGTTACAATGTTTTATTCAATTCTCAATGCTGCAAGGTTTTTGAACCTGATTCTGATATTGTCAAATTTTTTGGAAAAAGAATAAATAATACTTACATGATAAATTTAGATGAAATTCAACACACTAACCTTTGCCTTACTGCCAGTAGAGAAGACATAGCATTTTTATGGCATCGTAGGTTAGGTCATGCTAGCTACACTGTTTTGCACAAATTAAATAAGCATGGCATGGTTAGAGGACTTCCTGAAGTCTCATTCAAGAAAGAAAACAAAATCTGTGATGCATGCACTCAATCAAAGATAACTAGAAAGTCATTTAAGTCTAGAACTGAAAATCTGTCTTCCAAACCCTATGAGCTGATACATATGGACCTTTTTGGGCCAACTAGATCTGTCAGCCTATCAGGGAGGAGGTATGGGTTTGTCATGGTAGATGACTTTTCTAGTTATACTTGGGTTTATTTCTTATCTAATAAGAGTGATGCTTTCTCAGAATTTCAGGAGTTCTATGTTAAAACAAATCAGAAAATTGAAAACATTTTGTCTGATCATGGAGGTGAGTTTGAAAACTCACAATTCGATGAATTCTGCAGGTCAAATGGAATTAACCATAGGTACTCCTCTCCAAGGACACCTGAGCAAAATGGAGTTGTGGAGAGAAGGAACAGAACCCTAGTGGAAATGGGTCGTACACTTCTTGTCGAAGGTGGTCTACCAAGGAAGTTTTGGGCTGAAGCAGTGAACACTGCCTGTTATGTAATTAACAGAGCCATGGTAAGACCTTCTACCCAGCAAACACCATATGAGATATTAAAAGGTAAGAAACCTTCTATTGCTCACTTCAAGTTTTTTGGTTGTAAATGTTTCATTCACATAAATGATAAAAAGGACCTTGATAAATTTGAACCTGAAGGAGAACCATGAATTTTTGTTGGTTATTCTGAAAACACCCGAGCATACAGAGTGTACAATCTGAACTCTAAAACTGTTGAAGAATCTCCACACATAATTTTTGATGAATCTTTGGCAAATTCTAATGCTGGTAAATGCAGGAATGAAACCAATGGTGAAATCCTGAAGGAAGGAGATCCTGCAGACAAATCCGAGGATGAAGAAGAACATAAAGAGCTTAATGAAGAGGAGCCTACAGTTCAGGGGGAGGTAAATCAAGTTCATGATACTCCAATTGCAAATATTAGATATCTCAAGGATCATCCTGTAGATAATGTTATTGGAAATCTGCATGACCCCCTTAGGACTAGAGGCCACTTAAGACTTCAACATGAACTGAATGCGTATGCTTTTGTATCAAACATAGAACCCAAGTCCATTGACTGTGCTCTCCAAGATGTGCATTGGCTTAATGCCATGCATGAGGAGCTCAATCAGTTTGACAGGAATAAGGTGTGGCATTTGGTTCCACCTCCTGGTCATGAAACAGTCATAGGGACTAAATGGGTATTTAGGAACAAAACTGATGAAGCGGGGAATGTTATTAAAAATAAAGCCAGACTTGTAGCTCAGGGGTACAATCAGGAATTTGGAATAGACTTTGAAGAGTCTTTTGCCCCTGTAGCTAGGTTAGAAGCAATAAGAATTTTATTGGCTTATGCATGTTCCCTAGGAATAAACCTTCAGCAGATGGATGTGAAATCTACTTTTCTAAATGGGGAAATTAATGAGGATGTCTATGTGAGACAGCCTCCTGGGTTTGAATGTTTAGATTTCCCTAATCATGTTTACAAGCTCAATAAAGCTCTCTATGGGTTAAAGCAAGCTCCTAGAGCTTGGTATGACAGGTTGAGCAAATTTCTCACCGACAAGAACTTCACAAGAGGTATAGTGGATCAAACATTATTTACCAAGGTAAGCCATCCAGATATTCTTATCATTCAGATTTATGTGGATGACATTGTGTTTGGGTCAACTAACCCCAAATTGTGTGAGGAATTCTCTCAAATAATGACTGATGAATTTGAAATGAGCTCAATGGGTGAGCTCAAACTATTTCTTGGACTGCAGGTTACACAAACAGAAGATGGCATCTTCATCTCTCAGTCCAAGTATGTAAAGAACTTATTGAAGAAGTACAAAATAGACAACCTCAAGGAAATAGCTACTCCAATGGGTACATCAACCAGTTTGGATGAAGACTCTAAAGGTAAACCTGTGGACCAAAGGCTATACAGAGGTATGATCGGATCTCTTCTCTATCTTACAGCATCTAGGCCTGATATACAATTTGCTGTGTGTTTATGCTCTAGATTTCAGGCCAGTCCTAAAGAAAATCACTTTAAGGCTGTGAAAAGAATTTTTAGGTATTTACTAGGCACCCAAGAACTAGGTCTCTGGTATCCTGCTAAGTATGAGTTAGAGCTTCTAGCCTACACTGATGCAGACTATGCTGGGTGTCGAGTAGATAGAAAAAGCACTAGTAGCTACTGTCAATTCCTTGGTGGCTGTCTAGTGTCTTGGGCATCTAAGAAGCAACACACTATAGCATTATCCACAGCTGAAGTTGAGTATGTTGCAGCATGTAATTGTGCAGCCCAAGTACTTTGGATTAAGAACCAACTGGCTGATTATCAGATAAATCTGGGATGCATTCCACTTTTATGTGATAATACTAGTGCTATATGCCTTGCTAAAAATCTTGTTCACCATTCTAGAACTAAACATATAGAGATAAAACATCATTTTCTTAGAGATGTTGTAAATAAAAAGGAGATTGAAATGAACTTCATAGAAACTGAAAAACAAATTGCTGATATTTTTACTAAGCCTCTTGGGAATGAAAATTTAAGTTTCTTAGAAGAGAACTTGGCTTATGTAAATTTCAGCATGATGAATGATTGTTTAATTGCTGTGAATAAAATCTCTGATGTGGACTTGTTTTTGATTGCTTGGATAAATCATGTGGATGTGAATGTGGATGTAGAACTATCATGCATTGCATATATTCAGGGGGAGCTTGTTGTGTCTTTGCATGTCTTTGCATATCATTCATTCATGACCTATGCATAAGCTCTCTCTCAATTAATTCTTACCATGCTGCATGCATATAGTCAGGGGGAGTATTGCTAAGAAAATCAGAGTGGTTTCAACTTTCTTGAAGTTATTCAACCTTTAACTCTGAATACTTGTCTCTGACATTATGGCAATCTGTTGGTCAGTTCTGATTTCTAAGCAGTAGAAAATGGACTTCTTCATTTATAAGAATTTGAATTGTTCAAAGACTGATGTAATGGTTTAACTCTTATAATGGTTGGAGTTTAAAGATTGCAATCAGTATATAAGTAAGTAGAAAATTGATAAAACTCTCAACCTCTTTCTTATTTCATGTCAGACAAAGCTAATCATATCTGAAATCTGAAAACTCATCTGAAATCATGTCGGAGAGATTAAGTATGTGTATTGTTCTTAATCAAGTCACTCTGAAACATAAAAAGAACAGCTAAGAAAGATACTGAAAAACATTGAGAATCATTGAAAATATATATGTTGGCAGAGCAATGACTGGTAATCACTGAGAAACTGAGTGATCCATCAAAGAAGTGGACAACACTCATGTCATGAAGTGTATCAGCTATCTCTGTTTAAAATGTTCAAAACAGCAGGCTGGTTTCACTGAGTACCTGGGGGTAACTGGCGTCTGATAAACGTGTACCCTCACACAAAAAGGTGTAATTCAGCTCTGTTGAATTTGATCATAGGCAGAATGGTCCATCTTGTTGAGTATCTAGGGGTATTGGCGTCTTATAAACGTATACCCTTAAGCAGAAAGACTTGTAGTACCTGAATGCTCAAAATGATCTAATATTGATAATGCTGCTCCCTCAAAAGAAAAGTTCATGAGTGTCAATTTGTTTAGTTTCAATACATGACTTGGGTTCTCTCAAATTTTTTTGAGACTATGAAAGTAAGATATCATGAAACTGAATCTTTCATGCAAATGTGATTCTGGTTTATTGTCTTATCATGCACAGTGAACTTATCTATTGGTTGTAGTGCATGAACTCCAAATTTTATCATCTTTAAACCAGAACTCTTTCTGACAGCAGTTTCTAAATTCATATGACTGAAGACTCTATGCTTTAGAATGCTTATTCATGAACTACCTGTTCAGAATGCCAGTCAGTCCTCCATTGTACTTAATTTTTCCCTCCTCTTTGTTGATGGCAAAGGGGGAGAATATTGTCTAGGGGATGTCTAGTGGGAGAATTCATATCTATCTGAATTCTGAAGTCATTTCTGAATTAATTCCATGGGAGAGTTTGAGACAGTGAGTTGCATGCATTCATAGCATCTGCATGTCAATCTGAATAACACATTGTGTCTTTCATCAAACATATATATCTATGACAGGTTGTTGCTACTCTACTTCATATGGGGTTTATGGGGTTGCCATCATCAAAAAGGGGGAGATTGTTGTGACCCCTCTATGTTGATGATGTTGACACTTGCTCTATTCTTTGGCAACACCATTGTTTTGATTGATTGGCAACTGAGTTTGATTTGATGAAATTGCTCCATCAGATTGACTATGTGTTCTTTGCTTTTAATACACTACTGTATGCAATTCTTACTGGCATAAGTCCACACACTGCATCTCAATTAAATTGATTATGTGTGCACAAAGTCAACGCATCATGTTACAGCATCAACGCATAAGTCCACACACTGCATCTTAATTAAATTGATTATGTGTGCACAGCGTCAACGCATCATGTTACAGCATCAACGCATAAGTCCACACACTGCATCTCAATTAAATTGATTATGTGTGCACAACATCAACGCATCATGTTACAGCGTCAACGCACCGTTGGCTTTGAACCTCAGAGTCTGTACATCCGAATTGCCCTTGATCTGGTGAAATGTATACACACATTCACTTTAGCCTTCACACATTAAAGTCCATACATTCATCAATTATTTTTTCACTCAAGGAAAAGTCTATACACTGGGGTCTTTTCCCTACGTGTCTTAGGCGAAGTCTGAACATTCGATTCTGAAGCCTGAAGTCTATACAGTCCAGCCTAGTCCTACGATCAAGGCTTTAGCTACACTCAACTCTGTACATTGGCCTCGCTTCATGAAGTCTGTACATTGCTTCATGTCCCCAAAGTTTGCACATCAACAGTGATCTTTGAAGTCTGTACACTGCTTCAGGAGCTTCAAGTCCACACATCGCTCAAAGTCTGTACAGAGTCCAGCGTCTCAATTAGCGTCTCATGCACTTGAGCAAAGTCTGTACATCCACAGTGTTACTCAAAGTGTATACACTGAAGTCTTCACATTCGCTTGCATAACATGAAGTCCATAAGTGGGCAAAGTCTGTACACTGTCCATGCTTCATGCAGCGTCAACTCATCCTTCATGCAGCGTCAACTCCTCAAGTATACACAATGCTTTCCTTCGCATGAAGCCTTTAAGTGCATTATGTCTATACAATGCCACTAGGATTTAAAGTCTATACAGTCGTTGCCTCCCTTGTTGATGTCAACACTTTGGGCAAGTCTGTACGTTGCATTCTGCCTTTACAAGTCTATACAACGATGTATATACAATGCAATGTACATACTTAAATCTTATGTCTTTTTTCTTGTTGCTGAAGGGACAGGGTCGACGCCTGGAGCTTAAAGCGTCCACGCATCAGTAGACGAAGCTTTCACGATGTCTTCTATTACGTCAACGCCACATGAAAGCAGCGTCGACACAACAGTTGAAGAAGCATTCGTCTTCACAGGCCATTCTACTACGTCAACGCCACAAGCAAGCAGCATCGACGCAGCAGCTAAAGAAACGAGGCTAATGGCTACTGGAATGCCTCACTGCGTTAACGCCATTGAGTGAAAGCGTCGACGCAGCAAGTCAGATTGATGACTTTGAGCACGTGAACGGAGAACTCTATACATCGGACTGAAGAAGCTAATGAGGGGCACGTGATCCCAGGTACCTAGCTCGTGATCCGAAGAGGACAAGGTATCCAGATGAGGACACGTGTACTGACACTCCATTGCATGCTGCCACGTGGTCCAAATTGCTGGGCGGGAACGTGGAGAGCACACGCCTGCTGCTGTTGCTGCTATATATACAAGCCTTCTTCCACAGAAGAAAGCTGATCGAAGGAGAAGAAGAAAAAAGTCTATACACTCAGCAGCAGTGAGCCTTCGATCCACAGAAGAGAAGAGAGAAGAAGAAGATACAGAGAAGAAGAAGAAGAAATAGAGAAGAAGGAGAAAAGAGAGAGAGTGAGGTGAGAGAGAGCTGATCAAGAGTGAGAGTGGGAGTGTTTGTATCTCAGTCTCGTGGTTCAAAACCAGAGCTGAGCTTTGCTCTTTAAGAGCTACATTGCCTTTGGGTTTTTACTTTTCGTTTTGATTCTGTCTTTCATTTCCGAATGCTGTTTCTTCAAGCTGTGTGTCAGCGGTCTTGCAGTGGTGGTCTCCACTGGACGGGTTAAGCTGTATTTCCCCAGCGGTTGCAGAGGATCAGATCCTCTGGTCGGCAAGCTGTAGTGCCCAGCAAAGCTGTGTATCAGCGGGTTGTTTGGCCAAGCTGTAAAGCCCAGCGGACGCAAGCTGTGTTGCGCAGCAGGAAGCCATACTCGGTTGAGTGTGGGGTGGACGTAGGTCGTTGACCGAACCACCTAAAAATTGTGTGTGCAGTGTGTTTGTGTTTTTGTGTGATCTGTGTGCGATGGGAATTTCTTGCTTAGCTTGTTTGATTGCATCGCTTATGCTCATATCTAGCTTTCTACCTTTTGCTTAGCACTTTTCATCTAGCTTTATTGATGCTTGCCTAAATTCCGCTCTAGAACTTACAATAGTTTTAAATTAGGCAAGTTGATCTATTCACCCCCCTCTAGATCCACACTTAGTGGAGATAGACTGCGTCCATCTAACCCAACACCTTCTTCTGGAACTGCAGAAGGGACATGAGCAGCAACCCACTACTCACCAAAACCCAAAGGACTAGATCCTCTCTTCCTCTTAATCCACAGAGGGAAACTGTCAGTGACACCCAGTCACTCACAACCGGAGAGTCCAATTCTCCCTTCTCCTAAACACACAGAGGAAACCTGATCCCAAACCAACGAATCAAAAAAACTCTAAGAAATGGAAAGTGACAAACGAAAAACAAAAGAAGAAACAAAAACAACTGTAGGTCCAACTGAAGTAGGACTGTTCAGGATTTTATCCTGGAACAGATCTACAGATCTTCAATATTGCTACTGATTACTCTGACTTGAGCTCGCTCTTCTTCTCTCTATCATCTTCTCAGCTCTTCACTCTGTTCCTTCTCTTTTCTTTTCTTCTGTCTTCCTTTTGTTCTTGGTGGCTCTCTTCTTCGGTTGGTGGCCAACTTCTTCTCTTCTGAGACGATGCCATCTATTTACCTCCAGCACAGGGTATCGGATTTTGCAGACAGCGAATCATATAAATCCACATGGCGTTGAGAATATTCCTTAATCATTGGTCTCTCAGAGACCCTGCCACGTAGACATGACATTTTACACCAATCTGGGATCACGTGCCCATCATTAGGTAATGTAAAGCCCCAGAATTTTTATAAATTATTTCTGGTATATTTAAGTATTTTCTGGAAATTTTAAAGACCCAAAATGGATTAATAAATAAATATTAGATTAAATAAATCATTATTAAGGCCCAATTACGGTAAACAATTAACCTAACCTATTTAAATAAGGTCCAAAAGGTTCAAGGACCAAGCCCATTAAGTTTGGCCCATATTCTAGAAGGTTATTTAGCCTATTCACTGATTTTAAGGATAAATATCATTTTTATAGATAATTATATGGATAAACAAATAAAAGAGTTTGAATTAGGTTGAATTCTACACACAGTGGATGTAGCGGTCTATCATGCAACCGCCACATGCATGTAACGCACCAGCACTCGACCGTTACGCTCTGTAAGTTATGTGAAGTGAAGAACAAGCAAAAAGATTGATTTTTACTAGTCTATCACTTTGGGATCGAGATGGGAGGACTAGTAAACGTGTTAAGGACTCTCAGAAGTTGATCTAAGCTTTAATAAGGACTCTAGAATTGATCTAATCCTCAAACCCAAGCCAAAACCCTATAAATAGACTCTAGTTTTGACCTGCGTGACCCCTACATTGGCTCGCGTGGAATCAAGGTAAGGAGTCATAATTTTGGGTAAGTTCTTTAGAAGTTTTCGTTTATAATACTTTAGACTAATAGCTCTCAAAATTTCGTGCAAGGAGATCAAGTACACCAGGAGTTAGAAGCTTCTAAAGTTGCTGGTTCGACCATAGCAACCTAGGAAACTAAACGAAAGTCCACTGAAGATCAGGAAATTAGAATGTCTAAACGAGGTAATTAGAGTTGGGTTATTTAGAACTTTTTGTTCCCAATAGTTTCACCTTCTTACCCTCAAAATTTTACGTCTTTAGGTCAAGAGACTGAAGAGTTAGAGTGACGTGAAGTTCTTGAAAAACCATAGGAAGGGAAGAACTAGGGCGTGTCTTGCAGTCCCAAATTGGAAGTTGAAAGCTCAGGAAATAGGTAGGTCATCTCATGAACAGTAAGAACATCATGATAGGAGTAAAATTCCTCTGGTTTTGTCTGACTTCATGCACTATAGACCATGAATTTCAATTTTTAGTAGAATCATGCATACATGCATATCTTTAGCCTTGATTGAAGATAAAAGATATTCTCTTGTTCATTCACTACAACCTATGCATCTAGATGGCTTTTTACTTCACTTTGTCATGACTAGACTAGTATTTACTTTGATTCTTCTTGTATAAGATGTTTCAAACCATAGTTCTTTTTACTTTCCTGTCAATAGGACGCTAACGGCCTATAGTTAGACCGTTAGAGGGATGTAACGGCCCTACGATAAGCCGTCACACTCCCTGTTATACTTAAGCTTCTCTGTTATCTCTGATGGACCATAACCGGAGTGTTACAAAACTCTGACGGCTCCACGATAAACCGTCACAGACATATGACGCGCCCATACTAGACCGTCAGAATACTGTGTTCTGTCAACCTGAGACAGAATTGAAACCTGTCGACTTAGCTTATAAATAAGCCTAGATATCTAAGTTTTAACCTAAATTCATGATATTGAGTTTATAAATCGATTCATGATAGGAATTGCATGTTCAAAAGCACCTATAGTTATTTTAAGTATATGTTAGTTTCATTGGCTAAAAACTCTATAGTTTGTACTAAAACCACGATTTTAAATGATTGCATTGATGGAGTTTATCATGGTTTCACCTCGTTACACATTCTTTTATGTCTATAGAGTCAATTTCTCTAAGTGCATGGCATATATTCCAGTATATGACCATTAGTTCACACTTTTGCACAATAGGAACATATTCTTGAACTTGAGGACCTCTCTATTGGATATTCCTTCCAATGGACTAGGAAATCTTGTTTCAAGGCCTCCGTAATTCTCCGCGAGCCTGGGATTCCCACTAGGACGCCGAGTTGGTTGTACCATGAAGGCCAATTGTTGGAAAGCACTATCGATGTTTTCAGGTTCTGGATATGTAACGAATCTATATTCGACAATCAGGCACATCTAACGGTCCAATATATGACCGTCACATTTTTTGAGTCCATAGCTATCTTCTTCTGGATTCAACCATTCTAACGGCTAAATATTCGACCGTTATGTTCATGTAACGGCCCATTAATTGACCGTCACAGTACTTTAACCCGAGGTTTGACCCAAGGGTTGATATTCCAAAGTTCCTAGATAGATTATTGATGGTATAGCGCTTGATATATTGTCCAAGATAACTAATTTTAAATTATGAAAGTTAAGAAACGTACCACTATGCTGCCGAATTATTTCCATGGCATAACCTAGTTATAATATGTTATTTGAAAATCCTTGTTTCAAATAGAAGCATTCTTATGATTGATTACTTTATCATGAACCCATTGTTGAAGTTGTACATTGTTGGCCTTATTGTTTACATGTGTGGAAGTAGCTTGATTTATACGTGAAGATGCGGTTCAAGCATTGATTGTGTTCAAGGGCTCTATGCTAGTCCCCTCGACTAATAACCGGAAACATACTATTATAAACCATGGGGTATGATGCTATTGGCGTTGCATTGCGCTGGGAATACTTTCTTTATAAATAAGTGAAAATCCACGGAACTCTTGTGAGACTCTCTCTTGATTGAATTGCTACATGCTAGTTACATGACATTCTAGTGCATAACCTTTATGGTTATGAAAGTGAAAAGTGAAAGTGCGTTCTTGATGCATGCAAGCATATTCGTATTCGTGAAAGGTCAAATTACATTCTTGTTATATTCAACTCGATCTTGTTCGCATATCCTTTCTCATCGTGATCTTATCGTGCTATTATATTACTTGTTTTGTTCAAGTGATTTACCGCATTTCGCATGATTTTACCTTATTCTTTAAAGCTAAAATGTTAATTATTTAAACATTGCTAATCATTTTGATGTGAAGATACCTACTGGGCAAGTGTGCTCATTACCTATTTCAAATCTTTTTCAGGAGATGGAAGTGATACGAATTCGGATTCGAGTTATATAAGTAGCGGGTCCGAGAGCGAATGAAAGTCTTATCAAAATGAGAGTGAAGACTTAGGAAAGTCAATATTGTCTAAATCGAGTTCATGTAAATTTTCTTTTTCCTTGAGTATGATAGATTGTAGAAGGTTGAAGAGTTATTGTAATTGAATATTTTGGTTATTAATGAAATAAAGTTGGAGTTTGATTAAATTATTATGCAATTACATTCTTATGTGTGATTGTCTTGCACTCTGATCATTCTTTCTTGCAAAAAAGCTTACCATGTCGGCTGTTCACGTTCCTCGAGCTAGTCTTCCGCTGTAATAAAAGGCTCGGGGTGTGACAGGTAACTTGGGATTACGTGCCAATACTTGGTTCGAGGTCACGTGCCTTGAGTATCCACGCTGGCCTTTGATTATTGCTGATGTCATTATGATGCTTGCTGATATGCCATCCTCAGTGGCTTAATGGCTTTTGCTCCTTCAACTTGTATCTCTGCTGCTGCTGCCTAAATGTTTACTCATGCATTTCATCAATCACTTTGTTAACAACATCAAATGCAAGCTTGGTCAACTTCACATTAGTCAAACATTCAAATCAGAACCATATAAATGATGCATATGCATTAAGGTGATGAATGAGAACATGAACTAATGAAGATGCCAGCCTTAATGATGCATAGGTGAACCTGACATGAATGATGCATAGACGTTGTAATGGTGTATGCAAACATGAACAGACTTTGTATGTGCATGGACTTGAAACATGAATGTTCTGCAAATGCCTTGGTGAAAAGACAATGATGCACAGACTTTAACAACACTAGATAATGCATGTGTAGACCTGGCAAGACTACATGTGTTGAGACTCACATGTGCTCAGACCTAGATAGCACCGCATGCACAGGCCTACCAATGTCATTTACAAACTAGCACAAACCTTATAATGACTATCATGACAATATGCACAGACTTTAAACATCGAAGCAAAAACTGCACCGACCCTGGAGACTCATGTGCACAGACTTTGCGTGAAGGAAAATATGCACCGACCCTTGCATGCCAAATTAGAAAAGATGCACAGACCATAGGTAGTATAAAACAAAGGATGCACCGACCTTCAATATGCACGATAAGAAATATGCACTGACCTCGTATGTAGACTAACAAGGTATGCACTGACCTTATATGCAGACCAGCACCGACCTAACTATTCAGTCAATGGTGACTAGCACCGACTATGTATGCAAGATACATGTCACTAGCATCGACCCTTTATGCAACTAGCACTGACTATGTATGCAAGATATATGACACTAGCACCGACCCTTTATGCAACTAGCACCGACCTTAGTATGCACAAGGTGCAACTAGCATCGACTATGTATGCAAGATATATGACACTAGCACCGACCCTTTATGCAACTTCACCGACCCTTTATGCAACTAGCACCGACCTTAGTATGCACAAGGTGCAACTAGCATCGACTATGTATGCAAGATACATGACACTAGCACCGACCCTTTATGCAACTAGCACCGACCTTAGTATGCACAAGGTGCAACTAGCATCGACTATGTATGAAGCAAGATGACTAGCGTCTACTTTGTATGCAACATGCTTAGTACTAATATCGACCTTAGTATGTATGAAATGCAACTAGAGTCAACCTCGGCTGTGTAAGAACACAACTAGCACCGACCCTAGCTATGCATGAACTACAACTAGCATCGACCTTAGCTGTGTGAAAACACAACTAGCACCGACCCTAGTTATGCATGATGCAACTGGCGTTGACTCTATGTAAGCACAAGCAGTATGAAAATGCATCTACCTGAAAGACTGTGCATGTAGCATGCAAATGATTATGATGACAACATTAATGCATAAAAATCAATGCACATCAAACAATTCTCTTTAATGCATAGTGCAATGACCAGATGCATAATCAAATGCATATTTCATCATCATTCAATCTTTCATGCAAACATATGATGACTTATAGTGTTTGCTATCATCAAAATCACAGGGACACAACAATCTCCCCCTTTTTGATGATGGCAACACTATGAGTCATAAGGATAAAGCAAGATGCTACCTCATGTCAACCTATTCTCCCCCTTTGACTTCATCAAAAAGAAAATAGTTTGATACGATAAATACAAACATGCATGATATGATTGAATCGTTAACTAAAATGCAGACAGTAGACAAATCTCTCCCTGAGAGCTATAAGGGGTGCTGGGAAGACACTCTCCCCCTTGGAAAGAAATGATTAGAATGTATTAGCAAAAGCACAATGGCGGATTAAAGTTAGGCACAATTTACCAGATTGAAGACCCAAAGGATCAAGATATGTACTACTCTTCCATTCTCCCCAAACATAATGACAATTCTTGTAGAACCTGATGTTTACGTGATGCAGATGGGACAAAGATTAATCAACCTTAATCTTCACCCTGACTTAATCAAATAGAGGTCAAGAAGCAGCAAACACAGTGAGCAGGATCTGAGCCAATGTAATGACATATATATGTTCACAGAATTTCCATAAGAAATAATTGAGACGAAGAGATTTTCAGTGAGATACCACTTCAATAATTCCAAGTTTAAGTTTCAGATTCTTCTATTATAAGAGCTTATGAAATGATTTTTATTGACAAGCAAGGTTTAAGAATGATGTACACAAAGTTTTTCAATTTGATTCAATACTCACATAAAAACCACTTTTAATAAAGATGAACCAATTGCTCATATAACCTTCTAGTCCAACCTTCTTTCATCTTACTCAATTATTTTTAATGATTTCCTTAGTAGTTACACAAAGTAGTATTGAGATTAAACACACATGAATCCATCCGAATTTCACATTACTTACAAAGATTTTTTCTGGTTTTTGTTTTTGAACATCAATCTATTTTTCAATGAGTAATTTTGGTTAATCAACACTTTTTTACATGAGTCACAACACGTCTTAGGTGAAATGACCCAGTTACTCAGTATGATAACTGTATTACTTCTCAATTAAGATAACAGAGTTAACATTAGAAGCATCTGTTTACGTGAGGAGACACCTTGGTCAGAGGCAGGAATCCCTAGTTACTCAATACAACCATGCCATTGCTTTGTCAGATTTTCACACAATTTTCAACCAATTTTCAGCAGAGTTAACTGTGGTACTTCAGGACACATTCCTTTGGACAAGTTTCTCGGTAATCATAGTCATTGCTCTGTCCATAATTTTTTTTAAGATAATTTCGGATAGATTAAATGTTTAAGAACAATACTTACATTATGTATCTCAACCAAGGTAGACCATGGTTTTAACTTTTCAGATTTCAGGAAGGTCTTGCTTGAATTTACATGAGACAGTTAGTTAAGATTTATTAAAAGACTGATTCAGATATTTTCAAGTCCTTCAAATTCAAACTTAGGAATACATTAGACTCAAACGAATTCAAATCAACAAACATTATTAAGCCTGTATAATTGTAGCAACCCTGATAAATTAAATGACTAAAAAGTTTAAATAAATAAAAAATAATAAATAAACAAGGCCATACCTTGTACACAACCCCCCTCACATCCTTATAAGTCTTACACAAAGAACTCATGAACCCTACCCCAGTATTATAATAAATTTAAGAATAACATGTTATTTTTATGTAAGCATTGAATGCAGAACATAATTTTAATTGAATTAAGAATCATTAAATCTTGAAGAAAATATCAATTTATATTTTATTACTAATTTAGAAAATTTAATATTCCACATCTACTATATTATAATTTTATTAGAAGGAAGAAGGATATATATACAAGATTTAAATACATTAAAGATAAAATAAAGGAGGTAGAATGGATATATATACAATTTTAGTTAAATAAGGGTCAGAGGAAAAAGGTTGAAAAATAACAAATGACGACATTTACTTGGTCATTATTTGCAAATTTGCCATAAGATCTTTAATCAAATAAAGTATATAGTTAAAGGTATTATAGAAATAATAGGGATATATATATAATATCGATCTTTTGAAGGTTAAGAGAAAATGCTACAAATCAAATGACGCCCTTTCCCATGGGCGTGTACTATGTATAAAACGACTTAATACAAGTCGTTATTTTGTAAAAAAATGAATAGTGCCATTTTTTTAAGAAAATTTTGGAAAACTAATTACATGGAAAAATAGAGAAAAATGGAAAAACTTACCCCTAAAATTTACCAACTAGATCACATCAAATAAAAAAAGATAAAAATCCTGGAAGATTGTTACACTTTAAATTAAACGTTAACTAACGAGAATCTCTTAAATAGATATGTCTAACTAGGAAGTGTTGTGTTTCGGAAAGGTGAGTAAAGGAAAATCCTAATGCTATTAGTACTTGTACTAGGAAGTTTGATTCCTAATCGAATTCAACACCCATTGGGTTCACAAAACCCTATAAATACCTCCTTTTATAACCTTCTGTCCCTACTCCTCCTCAAACATAACGAGTTTCTACTACTAAGCCTCTCTTCTATCGACCAGAAGCAGAAGAACAACACCTTCTTCTTCCGAAACATTGCTTCTGCCGTGGTGTAGCCGTGGTGTACGTAAAGAACATCAAGTTCTTCATCTTTTCTTCTTATTCCTTGTTTCTACTGCGCGGAAGGGGGGGCTGCTGCGTACTGCTGCCTGTGACAAGAAGCATCTTATTGCTTCTTATTATTCTTCCACGGTTACTGCTGTTAGAACGATTGTAGCTGCCATATTCTTTTGTCAGCTTAGTTCTGTCAACCAAATCGACCAAAGGTGATAGGTGTTCTCTCTGACAGCTAAACACAATTAACAAGGATAATACATGCTCCTATGATCATAACAACATGCTTATATCTCATGTTCGAGTTCATAGTCTCAAGTTTCTCGTAGGTCTTCTCGATATCAAGCTAAAGCAATTAATATTAAACCTTAATATAACCTCTGCATGTGTATACCATATTCTTTTGATGCATCCGTAGGTGTTCTCTCTTCATGCCAAAGATTATAATTAGATTAAACCTCACATGATATTTCTACATGATTTTACTACATGATTTTTTTCATGTTTTGGTTTAATACTATAGAAGTTAGTTATGGAGTTTTCGCCTCAATAGCTTGTTCGTGGGTATCGGAGTCTCCTTTGGCCATGAAAATTTATGGGCATACTAGTGGGATGGAGATCGAGATAGTGAGAGTGCTTGAACCATTTTCCTGCCTCCTATCTCAAGATCCCCCATCTCTCAACGAAAAATTATTTTGAACATCCGGTTAGGTAGAGTTTTTCGAGCCTGTCATTTCGATATATAGAACGCGTGATTCCGATGTGTATACGTCGAGAACCGGAGGTTTAAAGAAGGTAACACATTTGATATATAAATAAATATGTCTTTGAATATATATTTTTGAAATTATTCAATTAAATAGATATTGACGTGAATTCTTGTTAAATAAATTAAGTTGAAAATCATAGAATTAACGTCCCTCCAAGTGGACGCTAATTAATAAATGACATTACACACGGACGTCAATTAAAATAAGTTGATTTAATTATAGTTAATTATTTAATTAGATGGACGTGAATTCTATAATTAACGCATTTATGTTCTCACTGTTTTCTTCAGGTTTTGACCTATACCTCGGGTCTTTTGGCACTCTCATCTCACGTTCGTAGATGGAGCCCCTTTTTCATGATTGGTTCACGTTATACACTTCAACTCTCGGTGACATACGAGTCCTCCGTTGGACATTTCGTTCCTTTGGACTAGCAAGGTAGTCATTGGGACCTCCGTAAGTCTCCGCTAGCCTTAGATTCCCTCAAGGCAGCCGAGCTGGTTGTACCCTAAAAATCTCGGGATCCGATCCGTGTCACTTTGGTTTTCCGTTAGTCTTGACACTCTACTCCTTTTAGAATCTTCTTGTCATCAATTCGAGAACATAACCCTTTGACTCTGTATTTGGCCAAATCTGATTCTGAAACATTAAGGGCTGTGGGTCCGCGACTTTTCAGTGCCAGGTAGGACGGAAGTCCAATTCTGTAAACCATGGTAATTCTGGGTGTGGCATTGCACCAAACTCTGTACATCTGTTATATTCTGTTATTCTGTTATATCTGTTATTCTGCAAACTCTGTTAATTCTGTTAAATCTGTTATTCTGATAATTTGTCGCTTGGTTATTTTGATAATTTAGATATTCTGCTAGATTGTTAATTCTGCTTATATTTATTGGAACTCTGTTATATTCTGGCTAATTCTAAATTTATGTTCATTTAAGTATCTATCCTTGTTATATTCTGATAGCTTATCATTGACTCTGCATTGGAAATTCATCCCTATTTCTCTTGAGCTCGTAACTGCCTTTGGCCTTGATATTTATCCTTTCTGCTAGATCAATTGTCATGATTTTTAAGTTATACAATTTCCTGCATTGCATTTGTCATGAACATGAGTAATTGGTTAATCACTTATATTCTGCTTGATGAGAGATGTAATTCTTACTGAGCGTTTCGCTCACCAGCCTATCTTTAACGTTTTTTCTGGTAACGACTTTGAAGGTAGTCCAACAGATGGGGAAGGGCAAGAGTGTTGAGTGTTGTGGAAAAAGTAAGCCAGTGTCTTTTAGTTTTCTTGAGTCTTATATTGTCCTTGAGTCTTTTCCCTTTATAAAGTATTTGAGTCTTTTCTTTTACCCATATAAGTGGAGTCTAGTTATGTAATTGACATTTGATTATCAATAAAGATTATATTTTGTCCATATTGTCTGGCCTTGGTAATTTTGTGTCTTATGTATGCTCTGATTATTCACGACTGTATCACTGCCGCGTTCCGAACTACACGTTCCGCTGCTATCGGTTCGGGGCGTGACAGTTTGTGGTATCAGAGCCTAGGTATATTAAACCCTAGGTCTTGACTATAGGTTGTCATAAGTTCTAGGTTCAACCCCATTATTGCCCGGTGAGATTGGGTAGAACCTTGGGTTAAGAGCTAAAAATGAATTTTAATACTAATAATATCATCTTATGAAAATATCTTAGTAAAATTTCATGAGAATCACTTGATAATCTTACATGAATTAATTGTGTCTTGTAAAACTAGATAGATAACAATGGCGGCCGAGCGTGCCCAATGGCGTGAGATGCAAAGGACGGTTCAAGGATTGACTCAGGCTCTTCAATGAGTAGCCGAGGGTGGAGCAAATCGTGGAGCTGGAGAATTGCATCGCGAGTTTCGGAGCCTCAATCCCCCTAGGTTTAGTGTGACCACTGATTCTGATGTGGCGGAAGATTGGACTAAGGAGATAGACAGAATCTTCCGAGTAATGCAATGTTCGAACCAAGATAAGGTCCTTTTTGTAACATTCCAACTAGAGAGGATGCGAGAGCTTGGTGGGAGTCGGTGGAAGCGACTTTGCCAAACGACCGGGTGACATGGGAGGAATTTTTAGAACACTTCAACGAGAAGTATTTCTCGGAGAGAGTTCGGGAGAGAAAGGCAGGAGAATTTGCCTCGCTCAAACAAAGAAGCATGTCTGTGGCCGAATATGAGGCTCAGTTCTCGAGGTTATCACGGTATGCACCTCATTTAATCATGACGGAGAAGATGAAAGCTAGGAGGTTCTTGAATGGGTTAAGATTGCAATATATACCCCAATTAGCACCAATGGATATTCAATCATATGCCGAGATGGTTAAGAGAGCTCAGCTATTGGAAGACGCTATGGAATTATCTGACAAGGTCAAGGCACGAATGGAAAAGAATAAAGTAGATAATGGCAATAAAAGGTCTAATGATGAGAATAGTGTTCCGAACGGTAAGAAGCCTAAGGATGGGAAGTGCAAGCATTATGGGAATGAGGGTTATCAATCCGAGAAATGTCGCTGGAAGAATGGAGCTTGTTTTCGTTGTGGAAACCGAGAACACAAGGTAGCCGACTGTCCCCTTCCTAAAGATCAACCTCAGCAAGCAAAGGATCGCAATAAGGAACGGCGTCAGGGACAAATGCAAGCAATAAGACAAGTCGAACATGCTGATAATGGAGTAGCTAGAGATACCCCTTTAACTTAAGTCTAGTACCTTAGCTTATTTTGATTAGCATCCCTAGATGATTTTGTCTTATGATTGGAGTATAGAATTAGATACCACACCAATGTATTGAAAATGTATGTCATGTGAATTTGGGGATCAAATTCTTTTAAGTGGGGGAGAGTGTAGCAACCCTGATAAATTAAATGACTAGAAAGTTTAAATAAATTAAAAATAATAAATAAACAAGGCCAGACCCTGTACACAACCCCCCTGACATCCTTATAAGTCTTACAAAAAGAACTCATGAACCCTACCCCAGTATTATAATAAATTTAAGAATAACATGTTATTTTTATGTAAGCATTGAATGCACAACATAATTTTAATTGAATTAAGAATGAATAAATCTCGAAGAAAATATCAATTTATATTTTATTACTAATTTAAAAAATTTAATATTCCACATCTACTATATTATAATTTTATTAGAAGGAAAAAGGATATATATACAAGATTTAAATACATTAAAAATAAAATAAAGGAGGTAAAATTGATATATATACAATTTTAGTTAATTAAGGGTTAGAGGAAAAAGGTTGAAAAATAATAAATGACGACATTTACTTGGTCGTTATTTGCAAATTAGTGATAGGATCTTTCATCAAATAAAGTATATAGTTAAAGGTATTATAAAAATAATAGGGATATATATATAATATCAATCTTTTGAAGGTTAAGAGAAAATGTCACAAATCAAATGACGCCCTTTGCCATGGGCGTGTACTATATATAAAATGACTTAATACAAGTCGTTATTTTATAAAAAAATGAATAGTGCCATTTTTTTAAGAAAATTTTGAAAAACTAATTACATAGAAAAATAGAGAAAAATGAAAAAACTTACCCCTAAAATTTCCCAACTAGATCACATCAAATAAAAAAAGATAAAAATCTCGGAAATTGTTACACTTTAAATTAAACGTTACCTAACGAGAATCTCTTAAACAGATATGTCTAACTAGGAAGTGTTGTGTTTCGGAAAGGTAAGTAAAGGAAAATCCTAATGCTATTAGTACTTGTACTAGGAAGTTTGATTCCCAATCGAATTCAACACCCATTGGGTTCACAAAACCCTATAAATACCCCCTTTTATAACCTTCTGTCCCTACTCCTCCTCAAACATAACGAGTTGCTACTACTAAGCCTCTCTTCTATCGACCAAAAGTAGAAGAACAACACCTTCTTCTTCCGAAAGGTTGCTTCTGCCGTGGTGTAGCCGTGCTGTACGTGAAGAACGTGAAGTTCTTCATCTTTTCTTCTTATTCCTTGTTTCTACTGCGCGGAAGGGGGGGCTGCTGCGTACTGCTACCTGTGACAAGAAGCATCTTACTGCTTCTTATTATTCTACCACGGTTACTGCTGTTAGAACGATTGTAGCTGCCATATTCTTTTGTTAACTTAGTTCTGTCAACCAAATCGACCAAAGGAGGTAGGTGTTCTCTCTGATAGCTAAACTCAATTAACAAGGATAATACATACTCCTATGATCATAACAACATGCTTATATCTCATGTTCGAGTTCATAGTCTCAAGTTTCTCGTAGGTCTTCTCGATATCAAGCTAAAACAATTAATATTAAACCTTAATATAACCTCTGCATGTGTATACAATATTCTTTTGATGCATCCGTAGTTGTTCTCTCTTCATGCCAAAGATTATAATTAGATTAAACCTCACATGATATTTCTACATGATTTTTTTCATGTTTTGGTTTAATACTATAGAAGTTAGTTATGGAGTTTTCGCATTAATTGCTTGTTCGTGGGTATCAGAGTCTCCTTTGGCCATGAAAATTTATGGGCATACTAGTGGGATGGAGATCGAGATAGTTAGAGTGGTTGCGCCATTTTTCATGCCTCCTATATCAAGATCCCCCATCTCTCAACAAAAAATTATTTTGAACATTCGGTTAGGTAGAGTTTTTCGAGCCCGCCATTTCGATATATAGAACGCGTGATTCTGACGTGTATACGTCGAGAACCGGAGGTTTGAAGAACGTAACACATTTGATATATAAATGACGACAAGCTTTCTGTCGTCAAATCCTTTTGACGACATAACGCAAAGTCGTTAAATTAGAGATATATATATATATATATATCTATATCTATATATCTTGTAATTATATCTTTAAAAATTCATAACTATTAAAATATCTAACAGAAAATTATAAAAATTATATATATGGAATTCTCATATTTTTTTCCTAATTATCATATATTTTATTTCTCTAACATATTTTAAATAAATAAATGCGTCTTTGAATATATATTTTTGAAATTATTCAATTAAATAGATATTGACGTGAATTCTTTTTAAATAAGTTAAGTTGAAAATCATAGAATTAATGTCCCTCCAAGTGGACGCTAATTAATAAATGACACTACACATGGACGTCAATTAAAATAAGTTTATTTAATTATCTTTAATTATAGAATTAGATGGACGTGAATTCTATAATTAACGCATTTATGTTCTCACTGTTTTCTTCCGGTTTTGACCCATACATCGGGTCTTTTGGCACTCTCATCTCACGTCCGTAGATAGAGCCCCTTTTCATGATTGGTTCACGTTATACACCTCAACTCTCGGTGACATACGAGTCCTCCGTTGGACATTCCGTTCCTTCGGACTGGCAAGTTAGTCATTAGGACCTCCGTAAGTCTCCGCTAGCCTTGGATTCCCTCAAGACAGCCGAGCTGGTTGTACCCTAAAAATCTCAGGATCCGATCCGTGACACTTTGGTTTTCCGTTAGTCTTGACACTATACTCCTTTTGGAATCTTCTTGTCATCAATTCGAGAACATAACCCTTTGACTCTGTATTTGGCCAAATCTGATTCTGAAACATTAAGGGCTGTGGGTCCGCGACTTTTCAGTGCCAGGTAGGACGGAAGTCCAATTCTGTAAACCATGGTAATTCTGGGTGTGGCATTGCACCAAACTCTGTACATCTGTTATATTCTGCTATTATGTTATATCTGTTATTTTGCAAACTCTGTTAATTCTATTAAATCTGTTATTCTGATAATTTGTTGCTTGGTTATTTTGATAATTTAGATATTCTGCTAGATTGGTAATTCTACTTATATTTATTGGAACTCTGTTATATTCTGGCCAATTCTGAAGTTATGTTCATCTAAGTATATGTCCTTGTTATATTCTGATAGCTTGTCCTTGACTCTGCATGGGAAATTCATCCATATTTCTCTTGTGCTCGTAACTGCCTTTGGCCTTGATATTTATCCCTTCTGCTAGATCAATTGTCATGATTTTCAAGTTACACCATTTCCTGCATTGCATTTGTCATGAACATGAGTAATTGGTTAATCACTTATATTCTGCTTGATGAGAGATGTAATTCCTACTGAGCGTTTCGCTCACCAGCCTATCTTTAACATTTTTTCAGATAACGACATTGAAGATAGTCCAACAGATGGGGAAGGGCAAGAGTGATGAGCGAAATGGAGAATCGTGTCGAAGTCTTTCTTTGAGTCTCGTCCTGTTATTTGAGCCATTTCTCTTTATTAGAGTGTAATAGTGAGTCCTTTCTTCACTTATGTAAGTTGAGTCAAGGTATGTAATTCGAATATTTGAATATCAATAAAGGTTAAATTGGCCCACATTGTCCAGGTTATAATTTCGTGTCTTATGTTCGCTCTGATTATTCACGACCATATCACTGCCACGTTCTGAACTCCACGTTCCGCTGTTATCGGTTCGGGGCGTGACAATAATAGAAGATTCTTCATTAGAGATGATTTCTGATTTATGAAAGTGAGCGCAAACTGATGTTTCTTCAAGTCTCAATTCAATCAACATTTTGACATTAACATTCAACGGAAAAGATATTAACAAGCATGCATATAAAGTGAGAGAATTGGAACTCATGCTTAGAGCAGATGTGATCAATATGTATCAGACGGATTTTCAGAAAGATCAGTTAAAGAATAATGAATTTACTAAGATGCAGCAAGAAGTTTACACTTGAGCAGTGTAGTTTAGAATTGACTGAATTCAAATGAAGCTCTCCTTTAGCAGATTAAGGAGTAGCAGACAGAAATTTCAGGTTCAAGTGAGGTATGAATTCAGATGATGAATAATAAATCATTTGATGATGTGAATCACTGACTCCCAGATATAAGAAGATGAGTTGAAAATGTGTAGATAGTGAGAATTCAGACAGTGATAGACTAATGAATTAGAATGCTCCCCCTGTCTATATGCAGTGAGTCACTTCTTTTTAGAATTTTCTAAAGATAATTGACATGCAATGCAATTAATTACATGTATGCATATGCAGTGATTTCCCTTTAGCTAAGTGCACTACATGGTCACATGTGGCATGAAGACACGCAAAGGCTAGACAAACCCCACCTAACATTATGCAATATATGAAATAAAGGCTAAATATATGATTTTATGATTCATGCTCATGATCATTCAGACTGTCCTATATGCAATATGACCCATGGTACCAAGCAGAGGACTTGGTATAAAAGACCACCTCACACATAGTAAGAACTTCCAGACAAATTTCATTTTCCCTTTAGTAACTTACCGTTTGATATACCATGATGATCATGCATGACAATGAAGTGCAAATGTAGTCCTATATGCAACAGTTGACTGTGTAAGATATGTAATATAATACATACTGATTTCAATCATCATCCATATGCATTTCAGAGTTTCAGAGAATGATATGTAATGCAATTCACTCCCAAAAAAAAATTCAGCTATGCATTTGAAGACTTATGAAGGACAATGCAGAAGGTCAAATTCCGATGTAAGCATGTATGCATGAAACAAATAAAACATGATTTGTATAAAAAAATATTTGAAAGCTCAAGTATCCAAACCTGTGAACATGCCGCAAATGGGGTTTTTACCATACTTGGGTGCCTTGGTTTATTGAACCCCTTTTTATTCTCCATCCCCAAGGCACTCCTGCAAAATAGATTCTTATTTTGCAGATTTAGGTACCCAAGAGTTCTTGGGTCCTACATGATTAGTAGCACCTCTGATGGGTGCTTTCCACAACCTTTGGGCTTTTGAATAATCAAATATCATCAAAGAACAGTTATTCATAGAATGCCCATCTTGCCCACAATAATGACAAGAAATAACAGATTTAATGTTGTTCTTATATGTGTTAGCATGCACATGAAGTTGGTGTGAGTAAACATGATTGTCTCTATTATTAACATGGAAATTTATCTTTTCATTGTCAACCAGCCAACAGTCAGCAGCTTTGTGGCCTGACTTTCCACAGTTAAATCATGTAAAAGATTTTCCTTTAAAAATAGAATTACTTCCACCAACCACTTTCTCTTTAGCATGAAGTCCAACAAATCTGGGATGTACATTTCTTCCCTGGGCATTGCCTTAATAAGGTATTAAACAAATCCTTGGGAAACTTTGGAACCATGTTATTAATTAGAGCATTGTTTAAAGAATCTCATGTTTACATTAATCCGTTATGATTCCAAGTTTTGGGTTAGGAGTTCAAGAAAAATGTAGAAAGGACTATACATATAAATGGTTTTGGAAGCCTAAGAGCATTGCCTATAAATAAAGCATTCTTGGACTAGAACCAGTAGAAAAGCTCTTCCACTTACTTGTGACATATTATGTGTTGTAACGTAACGAACGTTATAAGCAGATAATGGCCAACGAATCAATAGAGGAGAATTTTCTCCGGTAAATGAGAAACGGAGGAAGAAATCAAGGGGCGGTTACAGATTTGGGACGGAGGGAATGGGAGGAAAAGCCCTATAAATAGATGGGTCCATCTCATCGGAAAAAATACACAACGAAGAATCCCATCGTCGGAGTCCCAAATCGTCTTCCAGTCTCACCTCGTAAACCTACAGTGGTATCAGAGCAGGCTTTCGTCCACCTCCTGCTGCGCTCCTCGCCGTCGGACGTTGCTGCGCTGTCGTGCCCCAAAGCCCCCTTCGTTGCGACTGTCTGCGGCCGTGATCAGCCCCTTCTGTCCTGACGACGCACAGTTGCCGCTTCTATCCCAGCTTCCGCGACTGCCGTCTGCTGATCTTCCACTTCGCGACGTTGCTGCGCTGTCGTGCCCCAAAGCCCCCTTCGTTGCGACTGTCTGCGGCCGTGATCAACCCCTTCTGTCCCGGCGACGCACAGTTGCCGCTGGCCCTGCCGTTCTCTAGCGTGCATCCACCGGTGCTCTGCCCTGAGAAGGAAAGAGGTAAGTGGATCTCGTAAAACGAAGTAGTCAATCTAAAGGACTTGTCATCATTTCCATCGGCAGAGCATGTCAGAAATTGTTTTTCTATCGATAACATATTAGTTTTGTTTTATCAGGCGTAACAAAAGGCCCCTTCCCATTAACATTTATTGCACCCACGTGAAATATACAGTATCTTGAAAGGATATATACATAAAAAAAAAAAACGACAGAACCTGTCTGTCATCTGCCTTGTCAAAAGACAGAGTTTTTGTTGCTGCTATTATTCACGTGAACCCTTATTTTGAGCTCTTGTTTTTTTTTTCTTTAACCTTTTTTTTTTCCTGTGATCTAACGTGAGGGTTGCTCACCTATCAATTCCTACTATTACTAAAGCATCATCAACATCTTGCTTAATCTCAAATGCATGTATATTCTATTTTGATAATAAAAAAGAACTTCATTTGATCTGATATTCTTGCATTATTTCTCTTAATTAGTTTTTATAGTGTTAACACATGTTACGTGAATTGATATATTCTGTAAACAATAATACATGCTACTTTTGTGATAATTGCTTGTTGATGAATATTAATTTTGTGACATATCATGTTTAACAAGTTGATTAAATATATATATATATATATATTTGTTTCATTTACATGTGATTATCTTGTATTTTGATAAATACCTTGCTCACCAATTAAATACAACAAATAAATAAAACTAACAATAAAAAAAAATGTTGAAACTAATCAACGTGAATATTAAATTTATTTTTCTTATTATGATTATGATAACCAACTCAAACTATTTACTTCTCAGAATTATTCTAGTTCTAATGGCTAGTAAGCTTATTGCTACCGAACTAGCAAAACTGGACAAGTTGAACGGAACCAACTATGAAATGTGGCACCGAAAAATTCGATATGGCCTTATTCATGACAATATTGAACATGTCATCGATACCACTGTCCCGGAACTTAATGATGATTCCACCGAAGTGGAAAAGAAAAAAAGGGAACAATGGCTAGTGGATGAAAAAAAGGCTAGATGTTTCATGCTCATGTTCATGGAGGATAACTTGATAAAGTTCTTTGAAACTTACAAGACCTCTAATGAATTATGGAAAGCTATCAAGGAGAAGTATGATACCAAAACTGAGGTAAATACTCAACTCCTATTGCATCGATACAATACATGTAACATGCAAGAAGGTGATAGTGTGGTTGAGCATGTGAACAAAATGATTGTCATGGCTAAGGACTTATCAACTGCGGGAACTGAAATCCCAGAAAAAATGCAAGTGGCAACTATATTAAATAGTTTGCCGGCATCACTTGATATGGCAGCCACAACATTAAGAATGAGTGGTTCTACTTTAGCTGTCACAGATTTGCCAGCTAGGTTAGCAATTGAGCAGGATATACTAGCCAGGAGAAAAGAACTAGAGGTGAATCTAGAAGAAGCCAATGCTGTGCACCGGAGGCCAACTGCCCAGAATCACACCATGGGAGCGAAAAAACCACAGTTCAAGAATAAATTCCAAAACAAAGGAAAGAAAGTTCCAAAAGGTGCTTGCTATAATTGTGGGAACTTTGGTCACTTTAAGATCAATTGTCCTAATAAGCAAGAGAATAAGGGTGGGAACAAACACCCAAGAAATGATGGAACTGGAAAAAGAGAATTTGTGGGCGTAACAGAATGTAATGCCGCGCTGGTGGATTCAAATGAATGGTGGATCGATTCTGGAGCTACTCGACATATTGCAAAAACAAAGAAAGGGTTGGTGTCACTAAAGAAGCTTAATGCTGGAGAACAAAGGGTGTATATGGGAAATAACACCTACCTTGATGTGGAAGGTGTTGGAACCTATAGGTTGGATCTTGGGGATAACATCATGGTCCTCAAGGATGTATTCTATGCACCTAATATAAGGCGGAATCTGATCTCAGTACCAGCATTAATGAAGAAAGGTTTAGAAGTTAGATTCTACAATGGAAGGGTGTCAATAGGGAAAGATAAGAAAGTGCTTGCTATGGGGAAATTTATCCCTGAGCATGATTTATTTTGTATCCCTGTAATTGACAATGAAATAAATGAAATGGAAGTTTCTGAGTATTCCTTGTGTGCATTGTCAGAATGTGATTTATGGCATTTTAGATTGGGTCATCCCAGTAAATCTAAGATGGAACAAATGATAAAGATGAATTTCCTACCGGGTTTAACTAAGGTGGAATTAACACCTTGTGAACATTGTTTAGTCGAAAAAATGACTAAGAAGCCCTTTTCGGTAGGACATAGATCACAGGAATTATTAGAATTGATTCACTCGGATATTTGTGGCCCTCTGAGTACAAAGACATACAATAATAAGGAATATTTCATAACATTTATAGATGATTATTCTAAGTTTGCCTATGTGTACTTGATTTCTAGAAAGTCAGAAGCATTTGACTGTTTTAAGAAATATAGAATGGAAGTAGAAAGACAACTTGGAAGGAATATAAAGGTGTTAAGGACAGATAGAGGTGGAGAGTATAACTCAAAGGAATTTGAGTCATATTGTCAAGAAAATGGAATAAAAAGACATATAACAATGACTTATACGCCACAACAGAATGGTGTGGCAGAAAGAAAAAATAGAACATTGATGAATGTTGTTAGATGTATGCTATCGCATTCAGGTCTCCCTAAGAAGCTATGGGGAGAGGCACTGCTTACTGCTAATTATGTCTTGAATAGAATTCCCACCAAATCTGTTGAAAGTACACCTTATGAATTATGGAATGGAAAGAAACCACGTTTGAGTCATCTCAAGAAGTGGGGGTCAATAGCCCATGTTCTAATTCCAGAACAACTTAGAGATAAGTTAAAACCTAAAACATTGAAGTGCAGATTCATAGGGTATTGTGAGAAATCATTTGGATATAAATTTTTTCATAAAGAAAAAGGGATCATTGAATATAGGGATGCAACATTTCTAGAAGATCTAGAGGAAGAGGAATCTCATGAAAATGAGAAAGAACCTCTCGTTGTAATAAATGATGACTATTACAATGATATCCCTATAAATGATCAAGAAATTGAGGAAGAACCTCAACAAGAAATGGAATATGAACCAATACCCATGGAAGTAGCACAACCTGATATACCTGTAGTTGGCAACAAAAGAACAAGAACTCCACCTGTATGGATGGATGATTACTATTTATACTCATGTGAGCCTTCATGTCTATCTGTAGACACCAATGAGAAAATTCATACAGATCCCATGAATTGTATTGATGCGATGAAATCGCAGGAATCTGATTTATGGCTAGAAGCCATGAAGGAAGAAATAAACTCCATGAAGAGCAATGGAGTATGGGAGCTATGTGATTTACCTAAGAATAGAAAGGCCATTGGGTGTAAATGGGTATTTAAGAGAAAGTTAAAAGCTGATGGGTCAATTGATAAATATAAGGCCCGATTAGTTGCCAAAGGTTATACTCAAAAGGCAGGTATAGATTATCAAGAAACTTATTCTCCGGTAGCAAAGTTTGCATCTATAAGAATTATCTTGGCCATTGTCGCACATCTTGACCTGGAGTTACACCAGATGGATGTCAAGACTGCATTTCTCAATGGAGAGTTGAGGGAGGATATATATATGCAACAACCTGAAGGATTTCAGGAGGAAGGCCAAGAGGAAAAGGTATGCAGGTTAAAAAGGTCAATATATGGTTTGAAACAATCTTCTAGACAATGGTATCTCAAATTCCATGAAACAATTATCCAACTTGGGTTTGTTACAAATAAGTTGGATAACTGTGTATATGTCATGAAAAGTGGGAGCATTTATGTTATATTATCCTTGTATGTGGATGATATTTTGCTCGCCGGAAATGACATTGAGATGATAAATAAAATCAAATCTAAATTAAGTGAAAAATTTGAAATGAAAGATATGGGTGAGGCATCATATGTTCTTGGTGTACAAATCCTGAGGGATAGAAAGTCTAGAATGTTGAGTATAAATCAAGAGAAATATTTGAGGTCTGTACTCAAAAGATTTGGAATGCATAACTGCAATCCGGCACCTACACCGTTGGTTTATGGAAAACGGTTGGGAAAAGAGCAATGTCCTGAAGGGGGACAAGGTCCGCTCAAGGTGCCATATGCTGAAGCAGTTGGAAGCTTAATGTATGCAATGATGAGTACTAGACCAGACCTAGCATACCCAGTGAGCTTGGTAAGCAGATATCAAGCTAATCCTGGTCCAGCACATTGGGAAGCTGTTAAAAGGATTATGAAATATCTGAAAGGAACTTTGCACCATAAATTAGTTTATCAAGCTGATACGCTTGACGTATTTGGTTATTCGGATGCAGACTTTGGAGGAGACAAAGATGACGGAAAGTCCACGTCGGGACACTTGTTCATCTTTGGTGGTGCAGCTGTTTCTTGGGGTAGCAAGAAACAGGGGTGTGTTGCAAGATACACACAGGAAGCTGAGTATATTGCTTGCAGCATGGCTACTACTCATGCAGTCTGGATAAGACGATTTCTTAAAGATATGGATCTCAATTTGGTAAATGGGCCAATTGAGATATATTGTGATAATCAAGCAGCAATTAGCTTGATTAACAGCGGAGCAAATAACTCTCGTGGGAAACATATAGAAATACAATATCATTATATTCAAGATATTGTGTAGAAAGGGGAAGTAAAGATAACTTATGTCCCTACTAGTGACATGATTGCCGATCCTTTGACAAAAGGTATTCCGGCGGAAAATTTCATTAAACATGTTGGTTTAATGGGGCTCAGGAATATATGAGCATAAAAGAACATTTTCATGGACAATAAAAAATAGTGATACATCTCATAAATATTGAGAGTATCGGAATAGATATTTATACTTCATACGGATAGTGGGAGTATGAAGATTTGTTGGCCAAGTGGGAGATGTTGTAACGTAACGAACGTTATAAGCAGATAATGGCCAACGAATCAATAGAGGAGAATTTTCTCCGGTAAATGAGAAACGGAGGAAGAAATCAAGGGGCGGTTACAGATTTGGGACGGAGGGAATGGGAGGAAAAGCCCTATAAATAGATGGGTCCATCTCATCGGAAAAAATACACAACGAAGAATCCCATCGTCGGAGTCCCAAATCGTCTTCCAGTCTCACCTCGTAAACCTACATTATGCACCTTTCCCACTTTTAAGATGTGGAATGATCACTAGCAAGTAGCATTGGGGGGTTCCAGCAACAAACAAACACGATTCTGATGAAATCAATAATTTGGCTTTATATAATAGGATGTAGATGATTAGGGTTAGAGAACATACCTAACTTACCTAAGCGGCACAGCATAAAGTGTTTTTTTGGATTTCAGATATTTTTTGGATTTTCATAAAACAAGGAACATAAAGCAACTAAAAATAAGGCAACATCACGTGAAAGCATGAATTAACTAGTAGAAAATGAACAAAAACCATATGAGAAGACCAACAAAATGGAAGAAAGAAGAGAATGCAGACCAGATCACGATCGTTGATAATGCATCAAAAAGGACGTGAACTTCATGTACTCCCCAACTAGGACAAACCTATTAAATACCCCACCCCCCATGCTAGATGTACGGACCCTAACTCTAGAAAATAGACTAGACCCTTGATTGTATGAGAAACAATTCAGGAGGAGTTAATCAAGATTGGAGGTTAAGAATTGGATAAGTGGGCTTTGAACATCCTCTGCTCCAAACCTATATCATATGCACTCGAAAACAAGAAATGAAACGAAGTTAGATCCATTCTTGGGCCTGGCCCCTTACCCTTGAGCCAGAAAACTATCTTAACCATATCCTTGATATTGATCAAGGGGCTAAGTCTTACTAAATAGATAAAAAGTAAAGAACAACAAAAAATGCAAGAAATGATAAATATTTTTCTTATTTTTTATATATTTTTAAGAAATAATATTGCTGACATAGAGATTTTTTTTATTTTTTAAAATATCTAACTTTTTTATTTTTGTGATTGCTAATCGCATCACTAAAACCATTTCAAACTACTAGATAGAAGTCATTGTTCCTTCCCCTTTCATTAAAGACTTCCCAAACACTACAAGAAAATTGGCCTATAGTCACGAATTTTACCTACGCTTTCGAAAAACATAGGTATAAGTGACATATTCTGACGTTTTTAAATTAACGTTGGTAAATTTCTTACGTTTTATTATACCGTAGCTATATGCTCATCCTATTCTGACGATTTTATGAGAAACGTAAGAAAAGATGAACTATTCCTACGCTTTTTTATTAAACGTGAGAGTATATCTTATATATTGTTTCACTTTTAATAAAACGTAGGAATAAAGTGTTTTAAAAAAAATAAAAAAAATGAAAACGTAACAATTGCATGACGCCAATGTAGAGTATCTTTTTGGCGCCCGATAGATTCTCATTTCCCCCCTATTTTTTCAAATCTCTCTTCACCGTCTCAACTTCCTTCCCCACGAAAACTCCATCCTCCCAAACATTCCCGAGCTGATCTCCGATGAAAACCTTCTCGTCTCTCTCCTCTTCTCACTCCCCCTCCCACTACCAAGATCTTCTTCCCACAGTACCAGCAATGGCGGTCCCGAAGCTCGCCACCACGAAGCCATTCCCCTTCTCTTTGTCTCTCTTTCTATCCCTCTCCTCTGCTCTTCCCCACCTCCTCACCCTGCCCACATTGCTAGTGGCCATCGATGGCGGTCTCCTTGCTCCCCAAGAGGTCGAAGAAGACCATCAGCATCTTCTTCTGCGAGGAGACCCGCGCCCTTGCCGAGCGCGTCGCCTCCGAGAGCGACGCCGTCGAGCTCCACAGTGTAAACTGGAGGTTCGCACTATCGCGGTGTTGCTCAGATCTCTCTCTCTCTCTCTAGCTTGATCTCTCTGGTTGGTAGTACTTTCAAGGATGGGTTACCCAACTTGTTCATCTCGAACGCGCAGGGGATCCGGGGGTTGCTGCTGCTGATCCCGAGGACACTCGCCATGTCGAGATCATTGTCCTAGTCGGGGCGGGTTGGGCAAGATGCTACTGCGTTCTACCATTCTCCCGTTGGGCTACTGTTGATCCCTGGACATCCAGTAGATCCAGGTCGTTGCCGTGGTCAGGGGCGGCGGATGCTGCGATGGGTTGTTCCCTGTTGTGTGCAGAGGTGGCCGCTTGGAAGGGTTAGCGTACGTCCTCTACAAGGCTGCGGAGTGTGGAGGGCGATCAAGTCACTTTCCTACATCAAAGCCCTGTTCTTCTTCATCTGATGGCTAAGATTTGATTTTTTGTTGTTTCTTTTTTCTTTTTCCTTTTTAATTGGGTTGCATCCATGAGGGTGGTGATCGAGCGGGTAGAATGGGAACCCAGCTCCCTCACTTACGTCTTCCTCTTCTGCTGCTGTTTTGCTTTCGTATTCCTCCTCGATCCCCTACTTCTCGAAGAGCTGCTCCAGCCTCGCCCCCGTGGCCGCCACCAGGGCTAGTACTCTTCGCTACGCAACATCGGCACCAACACATCGTTCCTTCGCTTCTAGAGAAGGTTCTTGCTCCTCTATTATGTCGCTTCATGTTAGATTTCGTACTTCGCTTTGAAAAGCTTTCTACTTTTCTTTCTTGTTGCTCTGCTACTTTTCCTGGGTTTTCTTTGCGTCCGACTGCATATATGGTTGGAGGGAAAAAATCGTGCTAAGTCTTTTTTTTGGGGTCCATTTTATAATAATGTGAATTTTATGAAGTGATTCCTTTGTTCTTCTTTAACCCGTTGCTTTGAATTGTATGCGTCAGTGGTTGGTGGACTTGAGACGGTGTTCGGGGAAGACGAATACCAACGCTATGGTGCCAGTAGGGTACATATGGTGTTGTGCCTTTGTGTTGGAACCGCCGCCTCTCTCTTCATTGGCTCTTTTCTAGGAGTACTCTATGATGTGATGTAAGTTTTTTTCCTTTTTCTGAACTAATTTATTTGTCCTCGTTATAATTTATTCAGGATTACCTAATCTTGTCACTTGGATTTGAATAGTAAAATTAGATGCATTCATTGCATTTTAGGAGGATAAACTGCTTGGTCAGTAACCTTGCCATTATTGTGGATATATGCAACTACCTACTTAGATGTTCTACCATTTCTTTCCTTGTGACCGCCCATTTCATAAAAAAATATGAAGCAACTGGGTTCATCAATCTTATGGAGCCACTGGATGAAGGATGTTAGCGGTGAACATATTACATATCCACCTACTGAAGCTGAGTGTCTCTTGGCAAGGAAAATATGTCTTTACCACAAGGCCGTCCAGTAATGAACTAATTTGGAGGCAAGGATGATGTCCAACAGTAGCACTTGTCACTTGGAAGTCTGGATCCTTACAACTTCATTTGTTTTCTTCATGGAATAATATTTTGGTCGTCTCCTGTGCATTTTTCCCTTCCAACCTTCTTTTATACTAGCTAGTCTTATCTTTCCTTGGGAGTTAATAAAAGGAAAAGTCAATTTGGCACTTTGAATAAGAACTTCATTTGAATACCTCTGTCATAGGAATATTTCCTTGCGTATTCCTTCAAATCTCGTATCGAGTCCTTTTAGTGGAACCTAGCCCTTCACTAAAAGAAAAATGGGAAATACCGACGGCATTTTCCGACTAAAAGTTTTTCGTCGGAAATACGTCGGAATGACTCGACTTTCTGACGAAAATATATTATGTTGGAAATTCGTTGATAATTATCGACTATTTTTTGACATAATTATTTTGTCGAAAAGACGTCAGAAATTTTCGACAAAAAAAAATTAACGTCGAAACTACGTCGAATATTTCGGATGTATTTCCGACAAAAATAAGTTTCGTCGAAAATAAATAATTGTAGGTTAAAATGTATGAACAGTTTTCGACAGATAAATGAAGGTCAAACATTGCTCGCAAGTACGTCGAAATAGTAGGACGTATTTCCGACAAAAATAAGTTTCGTCGAAAATAAATAATTGCGGGTTAAAATGTATGAACAGTTTCCGACGGATAAGTTCAAGGTCGAACATTCATCAAAAAGTTTCCGACGTTATGCCGACAAACCATTATCCGTCGAAATATTTCGATATATTTTCGACTGATCTTTGTCTGTCGAAAAATGATTAAATAATTTTCCACACTTCCTATTATTAAATAAATTTATGAACAGTTTCGACAGATAATATATAACGTTGAAAATACGTTGAAAACTTTGTTATTAATAAATATTGTTATATTTATTAATTATCACTTTTATAGTTTTTCATCATTTTTGTAACTATTTTATGGTTATTGGATGATAAGGATGACAAATATATGGTAAGGAAGGGTGACGAATGGATCATATGGGTTCAAATGAGTTATTAAGGGTGACAAATGGGTTACTAACGGTGACAAATGGATCATATGGGTGACAAATGAGTTACTAAGGGTGACAAATGTCTTAGTAAGGGTGACAAATAGTTCATATAGGTGACAAATGGGTTACTAAATGTGACAAATAGCTCAGACATGTGACAAAATGGGTTACTATAGATGACAAATGGGTCATTTGAAATGGGGTAGCATATAGGTGACAGAGGTGGGCTGAGTCGACTCCATGATAAATGGGTCATAAACGTTCCGTGGTGACAAATAAGTTGACAGATGAGGGTGATATTTATGAGTTTCTTGTCATTTATGATATATATTTTTCTATCATTTTTACCTTTTTTTGTTAATGATGTATTTATTAATTATAATTTTTTATAATTTTGTAGTCATTTTCACAATTATTTTAGTATTATCATATTCATTGATTATCGTATTTATGATTTATTATTATTATTTTTATAATTATTTTATCATTATTATATTAATTAGATATAATTTTCATGGTTTATTTGTTATTTTCTTGCATATGTGACAAATTATTGTATTTATTGATTATCATTTTTTATGGATTATTATTATTATTATTATATTTATTTTCTCTTTTGGGTTCACCTTCCGTATATGAGAGCAGTAGAGTAAAATGAATGATAAGGATGATGAATGCATATTATTGGTGACAAATAAGTTGACAGAGGCAACAAATGAACATTAGTGGTGACAAATAGGTTGACAGGGGCGACAAATGCACATGACGGGTGACAAAAGGATCTTAACGGTGAAAAATGCACAAAGGCGACGGCTCCCAAGGGCAAAGGCGACGGCTCCCAAGGGCAAAGGCGACGGCTCCTGCATGCTAAGAGTGAAAGATGCCTATTAGTGGTGACAAATAGATCAACAGGGCAGACAAATACGCATGAAGGGTGACAAATAGATCCTAACGATGAACTATGAGCATGAAGATAAACCCTACTAATATTAGAACCATCGACAAACCCTGCCACTTATAGGGGAAGAACTCCCCTTCGTAAAGGTAACCCCTACCTGCGATGAATGGTATCCTTCATTTGACGGCAACCACATCACACAAAGATCAAGCATCCATCATGCAAAGAAAGGTTGCAGAAAAAAAAGTATATTGATAGGGGAAGAGGGTACAAGTGGTTACTCACCCTCTTTGGGACGGAACCTATCAGGTTGGAGGCTCAACACCCCCTTATTACAAAACAGGCAGTCCACCTTCGCCAAGGAGTCTTGCAACCCTTGCAGGTACCCCTGCTTGTATTCCTCCGAAAAGTCACCATCGCTGCTTTCCCCTGATGGCTGGTCCGACACCACCAGGGCTTCCTTTCGGAAGCACAGCAGTTTGGTGGGAACCTGCTCTGACGAAGAACCTGACTTCTCAGATGAAGACATCTTCACGAGAGTGTCTTTGATCGCCAAAGGAACTCAAGATGTCCTTAGGGTTCCCCATAGAGTCTCTATTTATAGGAAGGAGACGAAACCCCCAGAGGGCAAAAGAGTCTTCGTGCCTCCCCAACTTTGTGGAAATCAAAGCGATAGGACCGCGAAGATCGTTCCATCTCCCCCAACTTTTCTGACTCTCGGTCCTTCCTTTTTGTCGGTCATGAGATCGCTTGGACCAAGGTTCCTTTCATCCGGATACATCAGCCACATAGTAAACGAGAGGCCGAAGAGAGATACTGCAACGGCTAACATCATATATTGGTGACAAATAGTCATCAGTGGTGACAAATAGGCTTTAAGGCTGACAAATGTCTCGTAAGGGTGATAAATCGATAACAGAAGTCACAATATATGATGAAGCGAAACAAACGCGACACCTAGTGAGCAATAAAGGTGACAAATAGCTCGTTATGAGTGACAAAGATCCATTAGCAGTGACAAATAGCTCTGTAACGGTGATAAATAGCTCATGGCATTGAAACTTGAAGAAACTCAAGTTCGTTTGAAGGATTTAACCGTGTCCAAGCGATCCTAACTCTACCAACACGAATCTGAAGCTTTCCTAATTATCAAACAACACTGATTAAACTCGACCCATCTTTCTAACTCAACCTGCCTTTCATATGTTCGATCTTGGTGGTTGTAAGACTCTTCACACTTAAGCTCCTGCCAACAGTACATGAGACATTTTATCAAACACTTTGTCAGCATAGGTGAATATTCAATATGCACAGACCTTAGTTCAAACTGTGCAGGATATGCACAGACCTCAATTCAAACTGTGCAGGATATGCACAGACCTTGATTCAAACTGTGCAGGATATGCACAGACCTTAAAGGTACATGTGCTCCGACTTGAGTGCATATGCTCAGACTTGTATGAAACATGTGCTCCAACCATGCCTAGTATGCACTGACTTGATGCCTTGAATGCTCTGACCTGATGCCTTCATGTGCACTGACTACAGTAAAGATGTTCCGACCTTATAATACACACTAGCACATATGCTTAGACCTTATAGTGCAAGCTAGCACATATGCTTAGACCTAAAATTGCACATATGCTCAGACCTTATTGTGCGCCCATGCACATATGCTCAGACCTTAGTGTGCAATAGTGACAATGTGCATCGACCTTTGCATGCAGCATTTTGTTCATGTACACTGACCTGAAATGCAACACTAAACATATGCACCGACCTTATGTGCTTACATGTAGACATGCACTGACCTCCATATGCGACAAGCACGAACATGCACCGACCTACATATGCAATACTATGAGCATGCACCGACCTTCATATGCAGCACTATGAATATGCACCGACCTTCATATGAAACATGTATGAACATGCACCGACCTTCAAATGCAGTATGTGTGAACATGCACCGACCTTAGTGAGAAACACATACACACTAGCATGAGAGGCTATAAGATACTAACAGTGTTACCATAATGAGAAGTAGATTCAGAATATCATAATTTGCCAATATCCAAAAGCTGAAGACAAAATGTATTGTTACCAATCATCAAAACTTAATTAGAAATTAAATTTAGAGAATCAAGTTAAAGGAGACACAACATGAGATACATATTATCCACACAATATCCCCACAACATCCATCTCCGGATAGGTGGTGCCATCTCCTTATCTTCTAGTTGGTCTTAAATAGCCTCCTCAATGTCGTTGAACATTTCATTGTCCTCCATTACAAATTCCATTACAATCCGATCAAAGTCTACACATCACACAAAGCACGTCCATCACCAAGACATCAAAGATGAAATAACCAAGTCGTTGACAACGAGTAAAATGTCTAGTACATTATTTCCCTATGCAGACCAAGTGTAGTACACTTCCTTACCTACAACAACAGTAATAACAAAGCAACTAATATGAAGAGGAGCAACACTACTAGAGTACATAATAGAACAACAACAATACAAAGCACATTTGACATTTGTGTAGTCTGTTGGCGTAGTGCCTGGTTCCTTGAATCATAGTCAGGCCCGGGACTTGCATGATATGTAGGCATGGGCCTTTCCTGTAGTTGAGGATGATCAACATACGTATGGCTGCTATTGCCTACCCCATTTATAGTAGTATGTGCTTCCTCTATCGAGTGAAAACCCTTATAACGAGCTCTAGGGTATCCATTCACTTGGACAAAGCATTCGGGCCAACTATAATATACACCGGGTTCGCGACCAACCCATACTACATAGCAGTTATACCTTCCCATTTTCTAAACCTCAATTCCCTGCATGTAAGTGTTATAAAAGACAATAGGTATGATAGACATAATAATTACATCAAATTTAATATGAAGTCCAATCCATAAGAGCAAGTTTGTAGATTAGAAAGCATGTAGGTTTAAGGTTACACTGCATGAAGCATGATATAGTGGGGTAGGGGATTTAAGTCTGCTAGTTCAAGTGCATGAACAATGTTTATGTCATGTGAATTAACACCCAATTAACCCTGTCTTCTTCAGGTAGCTCCATAAATAGTTTTCTATTTATTGGATCTTTGAATAAATCCACTGCTTTTAGATACATGTCACGATCAAGATTTGGAGCTGACTTGAGTATGTCAATGCATGCACGCATGGAAGGAGTGTCATCGGCCATGTGGAGGGGAGTAGTACACTGGCCTCGTAAGAGCCTCAACAATTCATTGCATGGGATGTGAAGGGGAAATTACTAAGAAATGTAGTTAATACCACTAGAGGTAACAAAAGGTAGGTTGTACAGCAGACTATAGGTAGAGATGATACACAGTCATAGCAGTAACTCTTGGGATGAAACATGCATTTTTAGAATAAAATAATGACAATGTGGTTGACAGGATTAATAAAAATAGAATGTTCATTTGCATAACAACCTTACCAGATCTCATTAAAAAAATCAATGTACATCAGACATTCCAATGTTTACACACTAAATAAGCATGCAGAGATCTTTTAACAATGTAGAAAATCGATAACAATAAGCCAAACATGTAGTTCCATAATTTGCATCTTACAATGTATAGTGCTTATCAGAGGTTTGATACATATAAAACTTTTGTGATATATGGGAAAAAATGAAGATGGTAAAATTTACAACTTTTTTATTAAATTGTAAGCAATAGTATGCCTTAATGTGGTGGAATAAAATTTGAACATATTTACATGCTTTCCTGGCAAGTAATAACAATATGGAGGTCCATTTCCGTGTGCTGTTATCAAAGCAAGGTAGATGTTAGGCCCAATACAGTGTAGAGAGCATACACAAAGCATGGTAGAGGTCCAACGAAAAATAATACTTGTGCAGAGGTTAAGAACAAAACAACCACTGCATCCGTTTAATATGAAACTACCTAGAGCATATCATATACGAACATATGAAAGGCCTGTAAAATGCATAAACATGAAAGAGGATTAAAAAAAGGAAGAGGGCATCTGCAGCAGGAGCTAGTGACGACAAGGGACCGAGGAGGACGCAGAGGAGATGAGCTCTTCTGTTGGGGAAGCCATCGCTACACGCATTGATGAAGAGGATGACATTACAGAGGAGCCTTAAGAACTTAAAGTAGAAGTGTGGGTGCCAATGTAGAGTAACGAGCGGGATCGGTGTGTTGATTTAACACATCGCTACAATGGAGGTGGTAACACAGCCCCTCGAGAGGAGAAAAAAGGGGAACGTCGGGAACCCTAGCCGAACGATCGTCGCTCGATCGGAGTATATTGCAGAGGTGATTGGACAAGAGAGGGTGTAGGCAAATACAGTGGATAAGGGTGAAAAATACCTATTAGTGGCGACAACTAGATCTGCAGAGTAGACAAATACACTGGTAAGGGTGAAAAATAGATCCTAGAGCTAACGAATGAAAAGTAGAAGGAGCTGAAAGGAGGAGTCAAGTTCACAAGTGATGGGGACATCACCTCCCATGCCCACGTTCACAGCTCGTCTCCTCGCCCCGGTTGCATCCGGCATGGTCTAGTCATATAATTTTGAGTCCTATGTAATTTTTATTTGAGTCATTTGATGTATTTTCCCTTTTATTTGAGTCATGTTCCTAGGTCTTGTGTTCATTTCCCTAAGTTTGAGTGTCATTAGGTTGTCTAGTTAGCTATTGGGCCCAATTCATTGGGCTTGGCCCAAGGGCTCTCCCCTACCCCCTCGGTTATTTGTCATTGAGTCAATTGTCAGGGACTTTTGTAGAAATGTGGGTTTCCTATATATAGGACCCCATTCCCCCCCATTTCAACTTAATGAATCAATGAATGAAAAACTTGCCATTTTGAGAGTTTACACTTCTTATCTAGTGGAGAGATTCCATTTTTTGGGTGAGAAACCCTAGGGGAGAGATTCCCCACCCTTCCCTCTCTTATTCTCTCTTTTTCATTCCACTTTCTCTCTCCTCAACACCCAAATTCGAATTTTCTTATCTCTCCTCCCTTCCCAACCACCTCCACTCCCCACCTACCCCATTTAAGCCTCTTCCCATTCCCCACAACCCTCATCAATACTCCATCCCTTCCCAAGACCCCCTCCACCAATCCTCTCCTCACCATCCAACCCCCAACTACCCCTCCCACTTTCCCAAGCACCCTTCCCACTTTCCCAAGCACCCATTCCCTTCCCCAACACAACCCCCCCATTCCCAAGACAAACAAATTAACCCCACCCTTAAACCCATTTTCAAATACCCTTTCCCTCTCACCCACCTTCCCAAATTCGCAGCCCCCACTACCACCATCTGTTGGACCCTCTTCCAGACCTTATTCTCCACCTCCCACACCTTAGAACACCCCCCCAAGACCCCCTTACAACTAGGGGTCACACCCACACTCATCTACCCCCTTCTCCTTCTTCTTTCTTGGTCATTGGAAGCTACTTCGAAGTTGCAGTTTGCTGTCCAGAGGTTACAAATGAACCAGCAAGTTGCAGCGGCCACCACGACTTCCTCCAGATGAGTTTGAAGATCCAAGAGCCATCGTCGGAAGCGTCTACCAGTCTCCTTCGCAACAGAAGTAGTTTCATCTTCTTCCGATCTCTGAGCCGTCCAGGAGGTCCATTCTCCCACAACTGCGTAGTTCTACCTCGGTTGAGAACCTGAGCCAGATGAGAAGCTCTGCCACGACGAACCCCGGAGGAATCAGCCCACGGGTTCTTCTTCAAAATTCTTCATCGCCTAGTCTACTTCCAGAATCAAGAAACAGAACTTCATTCGGCATTCGTGATCCAGAGTTCTCATTTTTCTCCCTCAGCTACGCAGATCTGCTACCCACAGTCTGCACCGAACAATCGCCATTGTTCTGCATCCCCTAGTCTTCTCCGACATCGGTTGGCTTCCCCGTCAGTTTTTCTGTGAAGAGGACTTGTCCACGATTCCAACGACTCTAACGGCGCTTAATTCCGAGTTCGGGAGCTGTCGGGGCATTCTCTGCAATCTGCTGTTAGAAGTCTGCAGCTGCCGGTCCGAGAATCTGAGGCTCTGTTCAAACCTCCATCCCGGCCAGCAGCGACTCCAGAAGAAATTAAAGAAATTCTGAGGCATTGCCTTCTCATCTACAAAGATTTTCCCACCGGTCTCGCCACCAGAAAAATTCTTGAGCGGGTTCTACAGCAGCAACACCGACTATCTGTCCCTGTTCATAGACAGCAAGCAGATTCGGTGCCGTTACTTAGTCATCCCTCTTTAGTCTAATTTCCCGCCCCGCTTGGCCGGCTGAAGGCCCCTCCCTGCGTGGAGGTAGTATTGTTTGTAATCTCATTAACCCCCACCCCAAGATCCCCCTCCTGTGAGAGGTGTAGTGGTGTAACTTGTTTGGGCAGGTCAAGCTACCCCGACGCAGCGTGTGGGAACCCACGCTTCCCCGCTCGCCCTCGTCTCCGAGCGGGACCGATTTCTTCAAACCGGTCGAGTGAGTGCTCCAAAACTTTGCTCTAATTCATGCTTGTTCTTTCAATATTAGTTCATAAACTCCGTTGGCCGTGACGAGAGCGCGATCCTTAAGCTCATTTGCTATAAGTGATCATCGTGGGAAGAGAGTGGAACCCGTGCCCTTTGGCACTTCGTCGGACCCTTGATTTGGGTAGCCGTACCCTTGGGGAATCAAACCTTGGCCTTGCTGGCCCTCTACCAGCAAGGGCCTAGCCCACACAACCTCCCCTTGGCATTGCCAAGTTACCCCGGGTCTTAGTGAGCATCGGGTGAGCGGTTGCTATTATCGGTCCGTTTTTGAATGCTTAATTGTGCTTGCTTGTTGAGTCCTAGGTGGTGTCACATCAATTGGTATCAGAGCAAGTTTTAGACTTGTCTCTACCAAGTCTAGTCCTAGGGCCATTGCATTATTCACTTGTGCATCACCCTTGTCCACCATCATGACTACCTCATACTTGGCATACTCACCACTCTTAGGCCCATTAGAAGCTTTTGTGTTTGATGGATCCCGCCCTAGCATATATCAAGAATGGGAAAATTCCATAGACCGACACATTGGGAGGTTCACCTTATCGGGGCCTATCCAATTCAACTATGCCAAGAGTTTGCTCTGGCGCCAAGCTAGGAAAGAATGGGAGTGCATTGTAGGTTTGAGAAAAGCCAAAGGGGAAGCACCCATTGTGTAGCAACCCTGATAAAATATTAATAATAATAAAGATTTTAAAAATAAATCAAATAAATAGATAAATAAAACAATATAAAATAACGCCTCGGATAAAGGCGCTATTCAAATTAGAAACGCCTCTAGATAAGGCGTTATTCAATAAGTGACGCCCTGACCACACGGCGTCAAATTCCAACGTCAAAAACGGTAAGGCCAAGAAACGCCCCTATCATGGGCGTGTTTTAAACAAAGGAACGCCCTAACGAAAGGTGCTTCTTAAGAAACGACCTGCACCAGGTCGTCAATTCAAGAATCGACGCCCTGACCAAAGTCGTTAATTCCATTCGTGAACCGTTCGAACCCAGAGCTTATCCAGGGAAGGATTATGTTAATCTAGTAAGTGTTTACTAGGGCAAGGACTCTATTAGGGATATATTACTCCCAATAAAACTCTAGCCCTAATAGGATTCCCAAAAAATCTTTATAAATAACCTACTGATCGAACCTTAAACGCTATTTGGCGTTTGGAAAACTACAAGGTACGTGAGAGGAATATTTCTTCTTATTTCCTTAATTCCCTACGTCTGTTACATGAAGAACTAACAGTTCTTCATCTTCTTCTGTTACAGGTTAGGAAAAGCACCTACGTACGTGAAGAACAAAGGTGATGTTCTTCTTTCTTTTACCTTCGGTCAGGAAGTATGAAGAAATACTAATATTTCTTCTTCTGTTCTTGTAGGAGTTACAGAACCGGAGAACAAGGGTTCTTCACCAAAGCCTTCTCTTCCTCCTAATACTAGATTCGGTTGCTGTTAAAGCAACAGAACTTCTATTCTCATAGCCTTCACGATTCAAATTTCAAGTCTTCGATCAAGGTAGGTTTTCTCAAGTCACTGTAGCCCAAACTAAATTGATATAGTACAATAATCATCATGCATATACATGGTTTGGTTTACTATAGTTTCTGAACGACTTTCTGTTAATTTCTTGAAAGAAACGTCCTTAGCAAGGGTGTGATTATGAAATACACGCCCCAGTTTAGGGCGCTATTTTACAAGACACGACCCTGCCCAGGTCGTCAATTTCATATTTGACGCCCTGTACACAGGCGTTAATTTCATGTAAATGTTAATCACCTGCCTTAAGAACTGATTATCCATGCAATTACATGAAATCAATAATTGTTAACGGTTAAAAGTCAATAAACATGAAACATCAAATCTAATATACTGCATCTGAATTCCAGCCAATTTTCCTGTCATGACTATATGATTGTTATCCTTGATTATCGTACAAATCTTGTTTTCCTGATATTTCTTGAATTCACGACCTAGACTAGGTCGTTTTCCATGTGTTAACGCCCCATCACAGGGCGTGAGTTGAAGAGAAACACCCCTTACTAGGGCGCGTATCTGTTAAAATCCTGGAATACGTATTCTGAAAAGTATAATTAAATAAGTAACGCCCCTTCCCAGGGCGCGTTTTTTATAAATTCCTGAAAATATTGATATTCTGTCAAACAGTGAAGATAAAAGGACGCCTTCTGGTGTAGTCGTCAAATCTTGAATAAACGCCCCTGACTAGGGCGCGTTTTTGACAAATTACTGAAATATTAAAATTTTGCAAAAATGGAAAATAGATAAACACCCTTCTGTTAGGCGTTAATTACTTGAGAAACGACTTTACCTAAGTCGTTATTTTCTGTAAACTGATATTTTATCCTGATTCTGTTAACCGATGGTTCCAATTATTTATATAATATATATCGGCACTATTCTCCACTCCGTGAGTATAGTCCCACGTTTCACGATTGTTTTATCGATCACACTCAATTCTCATTGACATACAAGCTCTCCATTGGACATTCCGTTCCTTTGGACTAGCGAGTTAGTCATAGAGACCTCCGTAAGACTCCTCGTAGCCTTGGATTCCCTCAAGGCCGACTGAGCTGGTTGTACCCTAAAAACCCATTACACGATCTTTGCCATGTCAATCTAAAGAAACATGGTATACCGGCCCTTATGATTATACAAAGAGTATATCATAAGAAATTCTTAATGGGATGATGATATCATGCCATATCATGTCATTCTTGTAAACCTCAATTCTATGATAAGAATGAGGGTATCTTACCTTTGATATACTGTTCATGTGGACCTCAATTCTATATAAAGAATGTCCATATTGATTTGTCATGGTACCCAAGTTAAGGGAACCATATTCTACCTAATTTTATCGATATCGTGATTATACCGTTATTATCGCCATTCTATGTCCTTTGTCATATTTTTGGACTCCATTCTGTCAAAGTTGTCATACATGTCTACAAGCTTGATTATTGAAATTCAAAAATTGGCTATATATATAAGAGTGGATGTCAAAACACATGATAAATGCCTGCGCATATAGGGCCCGATCTGGTCCTGGGAGGAGCACCCGAAAGTACTTGTGCCCATGGGAGTTAAAATGATAAGGTATCTGGCATTATACCGAGTACTTTACTTTCTAGATTGGACATTCCACATAAATCTTGTGCTTGAAATCGTACTTGACTTGACATGAAATGCGTGGCCCGAAAAAGGGTAATTTACTTGCTTGCTACATGATAGCCAAAGTTCTTGACATGACTTGTTAAATGTACTTGCTTGAATATCTCAAATGTCTTGTTATCTTATTGAAAGTTCATGATTTGTCCATCTTAATTCCTTGATATTACATTCTCTCTATCTTGTCGTTTTATGCGAGCATGCATAGCTTTATTGCATTCATGAAAGATGTAATTACTTAAACCCCTTGCTAGTACTTGAGATATAATTTTCTACTGAGCGTTCGCTCATTCCGTTTGTCCCTTTTTACTTTTCAGGTAAGTCCGACGACGATGGAAGTCAATCGGATGGGAATGGTCAAGAGTGAAAGTGATAGAGCTGCTCAAGTGTCGTCTAGTTGTTTCTATAGTTTTCTTGAGTCGACTATGTACTTTTCTTTTTATTAAACAGAGTATTGGATTTGTAATAGTCTATTATGAAATAAAGGATTGGGTTATCTTGCTTTTTTGCGCATCTCTATCTTTGTGTCGAATACACGACCACTCTGATTGACATGATTGATATAAACTCGTCGCGCATATCCGAGTATCTTCCGCGCTCGGGGCGTGATAGTTTTTGTGGTATCAGAGCCTAGGGTATTCAATTCCTAGGAAAAACCCAAGTCCAAGGATAAGTATAGACCTTTTACCAGTGAGATTGGGTAGAACCAAGGGTTAAATTTAACATAGTGTACGAGTCTTTAAATACGATCACGTATTAATCTAGTTATTGTAATTGTAGGATAATGGCTGCCGAACGTGCTCAATGGCGCAACATGCAGCGTACCCTTCAAGGGATGACTCAAGTGCTACAACAGGTAGCACAAGGTGGTGCTCCACGAGCTGGAAGCTTACACCAAGCATTTAAGAGTATGAATCCCCCGAAGTTTATGGGATCAACCGATCCGGACGATGCCGAGCATTGGGTCCGGGAGATTGAACGTATATTCCGTGTCATGCAATGCACGGACCAAGACAAGGTTTTATTAGCTACCTTCCAGTTGGAGAAAGATGCTAGATGTTGGTGGGAGTCTATTGAAGCGACCATCGATCCTAATCAAGTTACATGGGAAGAATTTGTGGAATACTTCAATGCTAAATATTTCTCGGACCGAGTCCAAGAAAAGAAGGCTGCAGAATTCACTGCATTAAAACAACGATCTTTATCATTAGCAGATTATGAAGCTCAGTTCTCCAGGTTGTCTAGATATGCTAAGCATCTTATTAGCACGGAGAAGATGAAAGCCCGTAGATTTTTTAATGGGCTTAGGCCCCACTATATTACTCAACTGGCGCCTATGGACATCCAAGTTTATTCTGAAATAGTGCGCCGAGCTCAATTACTTGAAGATGCCACTGAACTATCTGATAGGATCCGTGGAAAAGACAAGAAGGAGCAAGTCACAGGTTCGGGTTCTTTTAAACCCAACTTTAAGAAGAGGCCCAATAATGGAGGTTCATCCTCTCAAGATTCCAAGTTCAAGAAATCCGAGCCCTTCTCTATCACCACTACACCTTCAAACGTAGTATGCAAGCATTGTGACAAGGCTGGTCACAAGACAGAAGAATGCTGGAGGAAATTAGGAGCTTGTCTCCGTTGTGGGAGTCGCGAACATCGGATTCCCGATTGTCCATTAATGAATGACCAAGCCGGTGATGGTAAACGCCCGGTGACAAAGAACGCTCGACTTCATGCAATAAAGGAGACCGAGCAAGAAGAAGGTGGACTGGTAGAAGGTACATTAACAGTTTGTTCCAAAAGTGCTTATGTCTTATTTGATACGGGTGCATCGCATTCCATTATTTCTAAGAAGTTTGCCGACCCGTTATCGTTAGAACCAGAATGGATAAAAATAGTTCTAACTACTCCTCTTGGAAGTGAAAATGATATTACTCATCACTACCAAAACTGTGAGGTAATAGTTCAAGGTAGGAATTTACCTATAGATCTCATATGCCTCGATCTAAAGGAGTATGATGTTATACTAGGAGCGGACTGGTTATCCAAATACCAGGCAACGGTTGATTGCCGCAATAGCCAAATTGCTTTCAAAGATATTCCAGAATTAGTCTTTACTCGTCCCAAGAGTCGGAGCAATTCCCCTCTTATTTCGGCCCTCCGAGCTAGCAAGCTCATCAGGAAAGGATGTACATCTTTCCTTGCCTTTGTCACAATTAAAGAAGCTAAGGAAACCAAGCTAGAAGACATTCCAGTAGTGCAGAATTCCCGGACGTGTTTCCGGAAGATTTGCCAGGATTACCCCCACAAAGAGAAGTGGCCTTCACCATTGACTTAGTCCCTGGTGCTGGTCCTGTTTCAAGGGCACCCTATAGGATGTCACCTGCTGAACTCAAAGAGTTGAAGGAGCAGTTGATGGAACTAATTCGAAAAGGGTTTATTAGACCAAGTACATCCCCGTGGGGAGCACCAGTCTTATTTGTGAAGAAGAAGGACGGATCCATGAGATTGTGCATCGACTATCGACAGTTGAATCATCTCACTATCAAGAACAAGTATCCACTGCCGAGAATCGATGAGTTATTTGATCAGATTTCAGGATCCAAATATTTTTCCAAGATTGATCTCAGGTCGGGATATCATCAGTTAAGAATCAAGGATGATGACATTCATAAGACCGCATTCAGAAGCAGGTATGGTCATTACGAATTTGTTGTTATGCCTTTTGGACTAACAAATGCCCCTGCTGCCTTTATGCAGTTAATGAATAGCATATTCAGGCCTTACTTGGATCAATTCATAGTAGTCTTCATTGATGATATATTGATATATTCCAAGACTAAGGAAGAACATGAAAAGCATTTGAGGATGGCATTGCAAGTCTTGAGGACAAATCAATTATATGCAAAACTCAGCAAGTGTGAATTCTGGCTTGAAGAAGTGGCTTTTCTAGAACATGTGATTTCAAAAGATGGATTATCAGTAGATCCGTCAAAGGTCGAAGCTGTTAGAAATTGGGAAAAACCAACCAATGCTAGCGTGATCAGAAGTTTCTTAGGCCTTGCAAGATATTATCGACGATTCATCAAAGACTTCTCCAAGATCGCCGTGCCCCTTACAAGGTTAACTCGCAAGGATATCCGATATGAATGGAGTGAGGTATGTGAAAGAAGTTTCTAAACTCTCAAAGATCATCTCACCACAGCTCCGGTGTTAGCTCTACCGATAGAAGGAGAGAAATTCGAGGTCTACACAGATGCTTCTGGCATTGGCCTCGGATGTGTCCTAATGCAACGAGGAAAGGTCATAGCATACTCTTCACGTCAACTGAAGAAGCATGAGGAGAATTACCCCGTCCATGACTTAGAACTGGCCGCGGTGGTATTTGCCCTAAAGATATGGAGACACTACTTATATGGAGTGCAGTTTACTGTATACTCCGATCACAAAAGTCTCAAATATCTATTTTCACAAAAGGAGCTAAACATGAGACAAAGACGCTGGCTAGAATACCTCAAGGACTTCGACTTCAATATACAATATCATCCTGGAAAGGGTAATTATGTTGCTGATGCCCTTAGTCGAAAGCCGAGAGCAATGATAGCCAATTGTATGATACAAGAATGGAAGTTACTAGAACAGTTCTCCGAGCTCAATATAAGCATGGACACGAAAGCTAGGTATGTCACATTATCTCATGTAAGCATACAGTCAGATTTATTATCTGAGATACAAGCACTTCAGGATGATGATCCTATATTGGTAGAAATCAAAGGCAGATTAGAAGGACAATCTGATTTTCAACTAACTTCTGATGGAAGATTATTGTTTAAAGATAGAACTTGTATACCAGATTGTCCAGAATTAAAGAAGAAGATCTTAGATGAAGCTCATAGATCAAGGTACACTATTCATCCAGGATCTACCAAAATGTACCAAGATGTGAAGAGAAACTTTTGGTGGCCTAATATGAAAAGAGAAATAGCAGACTATGTATATCGCTGTCTCACATGCCAACAGGTCAAGGCAGAACACCAAAAGCCTGCTGGAAAACTACATCCTCTAGATATTCCTAAGTGGAAGTGGGAGGATACTGGTATGGACTTCATCATGGGATTATCTAAATCAAAAGGAGGACATGATGGAATATGGGTTATTATTGACCGATTAACTAAATCGGCGCATTTTTTGCCAATAAAAAGCCGATGGTCAATTGATGTACTAGCTGCACTATACATCAAGGAAATAGTCAGGTTACATGGAATTCCTGTCTCAATCGTGTCTGATAGAGATCCCCGTTTCACTTCTCATTTTTGGAAGGGATTACAACATTCGTTGGGAACAAGGCTTAACTTTAGTACTGCTTTTCACCCGCAAACGGATGGTCAGACCGAAAGAACAAACCAAGTAGTGGAAGATATGCTAAGAGCTTGCATCATTGATTTTGGTGGAAGCTGGCATGATCATTTACCTTTAATTGAGTTTGCATATAATAATAGCTACCAAGCTAGTATCCAAATGGCACCTTTCGAAGCTTTATATGGAAGGAGTTGCCGATCACCCTTATGCTGGAACGAAGTTGGAGAGAAACAACTGTTAGGTCCAGACATGGTAAGGGATACAACTGAGAAGATACAAATAATCAGAGAAAGATTGCAAGTTGCTCAGACCAGACAAAAGGCTTATGCTGATACAAGGAGAAGAGATCTTGAATTCCAGGTTGGAGATCATGTATTTCTTAAAATATCGCCTGGACGTGACATACGAAGATTTGGTGTTAAGGGCAAGCTTACGCCAAGATTCATCGGACCATTTGAGATACTCGAAAGAGTTGGCGAGGTTGCTTATCGCATCGCGTTGCCTCCTCAATTGTCCGAAGTACATAATGTATTTCACATATCTATGTTGAAGAAGTATGTACACGATCCATCTCATATTATTGAACATGGAGATCTGGTGATCCAGAAAGATCTCACATATGAACAGAAGCCTATGAAGATCTTAGATCGTGAAATACGAGCTCTAAGGAATAAGGTTATTCCCATGCTCAAGGTGCAATGGAATAAGAATACTGAACATGAAGCAACATGGGAGACCGAGGAATCTATGAAGAAACGATTTCCCGAGTTATTCTAAGAGATATATGATCTACACTCTCCACGTATATACATATTATGCAATTGAATTTGGAGACCAAATTCTTTTAAGTGGGGGAGGGTGTAGCAACCCTGATAAAATATTAATAACAATAAAGATTTTAAAAATAAATCAAATAAATAGATAAATAAAACAATATAAAATAACGCCTCGGATAAAGGGGCTATTCAAATTAGAAACGCCTCTAGATAAGGCGTTATTCAATAAGTGACGCCCTGACCACACGGCGTCAAATTCCAACGTCAAAAACGGTAAGGCCAAGAAATGCCCCTATCTTGGGCGTGTTTTAAACAAAGGAACGCCCTAACGAAAGGCGCTTCTTAAGAAACGACCTGCACCAGGTCGTCAATTCAAGAATCGACGCCCTGACCAAAGTCGTTAATTCCATTCATGAACCGTTCGAACCCAGAGCTTATCCAGGGAAGGATTATGTTAATCTAGTAAGTGTTTACTAGGGCAAGGACTCTATTAGGGATATATTACTCCCAATAAAACTCTAGCCCTAATAGGATTCCCAAAAAATCCCTATAAATAACCTACTGATCGAACCTTAAACGCTATTTAGCGTTTGGAAAACTACAAGGTACGTGAGAGGAATATTTCTTCTTATTTCCTTAATTCCCTACGTCTGTTACAAGAAGAACTAACAGTTCTTCATCTTCTTCTGTTACAGGTTAGGAAAAGCACCTACGTACGTGAAGAACAAAGGTGATGTTCTTCTTTCTTTTACCTTCGGTCAGGAAGTATGAAGAAATACTAATATTTCTTCTTCTGTTCTTGTAGGAGTTACAGAACCGGAGAACAAGGGTTCTTCACCAAAGCCTTCTCTTCCTCCTAATACTGGATTCGGTTGCTGTTAAAGCAACAGAACTTCTATTCTCATAGCCTTCACGATTCAAATTTCAAGTCTTCGATCAAGGTAGGTTTTCTCAAGTCACTGTAGCCCAAACTAAATTGATACAGTACAATAATCATCATGCATATACATGGTTTGGTTTACTATAGTTTCTGAACGACTTTCTGTTAATTTCTTAAAAAGAAACGTCCTTAGCAAGGGCGTGATTATGAAATACACGCCCCAGTCTAGGGCGCTATTTTACAAGACACGACCCTGCCCAGGTCGTCAATTTCATATTTGACGCCCTGTACACAGGCGTTAATTTCATGTAAATGTTAATCACCTGCCTTAAGAACTGATTATCCATGCAATTACATGAAATCAATAATTGTTAACGGTTAAAAGTCAATAAACATGAAACATCAAATCTAATATACTGCATCTGAATTCCTGCCAATTTTCCTGTCATGACTATATGATTGTTATCCTTGATTATCGTGCAAATCTTGTTTTCCCGGTATTTCTTGAATTCACGACCTAGACTAGGTCGTTTTCCATGTGTTAACGCCCCATCACAGGGTGTGAGTTGAAGAGAAATGCCCCTTACTAGGGCGCGTATCTGTTAAAATCCTGGAATACATATTCTAAAAAATATAATTAAATAAGTAACGCCCCTTCCCAGGGCGCGTTTTTGATAAATTCCTGAAAATATTGATATTCTGTCAAACAGTGAAGATAAAAGGACGCCTTCTGGTGTAGTCGTCAAATCTTGAATAAACGCCCCTGACTAGGGCGCGTTTTTGACAAATTACTGAAATATTGAAATTTTGCAAAAATGAAAATAGATAAACGCCCTTCTGTTAGGCGTTAATTACTTGAGAAACGACTTTACCTAAGTCGTTATTTTCTGTAAACTGATATTTTATCCTGATTCTGTTAACCGATGGTTCCAATTATTTATATAATATATATCGGCACTATTCTCCACTCCGTGAGTATAGTCCCACGTTTCACGATTGTTTTATCGATCACACTCAATTCTCATTGACATACAAGCTCTCCATTGGACATTCCGTTCCTTTGGACTAGCGAGTTAGTCATAGAGACCTCCGTAAGACTCCTCGTAGCCTTGGATTCCCTCAAGGCCGACTGAGCTGGTTGTACCCTAAAAACCCATTACACGATCTTTGCCATGTCAATCTAAAGAAACATGGTATACCGGCCCTTATGATTATACAAAGAGTATATCATAAGAAATTCTTAATGGGATGATGATATCATGCCATATCATGTCATTCTTGTAAACCTCAATTCTATGATAAGAATGAGGGTATCTTACCTTTGATATACTGTTCATGTGGACCTCAATTCTATATAAAGAATGTCCATATTGATTTGTCATGGTACCCAAGTTAAGGGAACCATATTCTACCTAATTTTATCGATATCGTGATTATACCGTTATTATCGCCATTCTATGTCCTTTGTCATATTTTTGGACTCCATTCTGTCAAAGTTGTCATACATGTCTACAAGCTTGATTATTGAAATTCAAAAATTAGCTATATATATATAAGAGTGGATGTCAAAACACATGATAAATGCCTGCGCATATAGGGCCCGATCTGGTCCTGGGAGGAGCACCCGAAAGTACTTGTGCCCATGGGAGGTAAAATGATAAGGTATCTGGCATTATACCGAGTACTTTACTTTCTAGATTGGACATTCCACATAAATCTTGTGCTTGAAATCGTACTTGACTTGACATGAAATGCGTGGCCCGAAAAAGGGTAATTTACTTGCTTGCTACATGATAGTCAAAGTTCTTGACATGACTTGTTAAATGTACTTGCTTGAATATCTCAAATGTCTTGTTATCTTATTGAAAGTTCATGATTTGTCCATCTTAATTCCTTGATATTACATTCTCTCTATCTTGTCGTTTTATGCGAGCATGCATAGCTTTATTGCATTCATGAAAGATGTAATTACTTAAACCCCTTGCTAGTACTTGAGATATAATTTCCTACTGAGCGTTCGCTCATTTCGTTTGTCCCTTTTTACTTTTCAGGTAAGTCCGACGATGATGGAAGTCAATCGGATGGGAATGGTCAAGAGTGAAAGTGATAGAGCTGCTCAAGTGTCGTCTAGTTATTTCTATAGTTTTCTTGAGTCGACTATGTACTTTTCTTTTTATTAAACAGAGTATTGGATTTGTAATAGTCTATTATGAAATAAAGGATTGGGTTATCTTACTTTTTTGCGCATCTCTATCTTTGTGTCGAATACACGACCACTCTGATTGACATGATTGATATAAACTCGTCGCGCATATCCGAGTATCTTCCGCGCTCGGGGCGTGACACATTGAATCTTGGGTTGAAATGAGGGATGATCTTAGAAAGATCTATGCACCCCAATCCGGACCTTCTCAACCAACCACTCTTCCACCCCCAACCCCAACTCCAACCCAAGTACTTCCCCTATCAAGCCCAACCCAAGCCCGTCCATGTTCACCACCCCGGGAGTACCATGAGCCGGCTATCTCCACTCCACCACCAAAAGACCCATTCCTCCCCTTGGAGGAGGAGCCTATGATCCAAACACCCGATCCCTTGGAAGTAAAGACCGACCGACCTACTCCGACCTACCCCCCACCCATTGAGATCCTAAATGCCTTAAACGGTCAACTCACTAGAGACCTTGGCCCAATTTTCTTGGAAGAGGTTGACTCACCATTTGGGAACCTTGAAGACATAGAGTCCCTCCCTCTAAGTAGCCCTTTCCATGACCCCTTTGACCCTTTCCTATGGGAGCCTAGATCCCCATGTGACCCACCGACATCACCCACCACCCACCCATTCCTACCCATACCCACCATGTTGAGCCAAGCCCACCTCAACCATGACCCAGGCTATACGATGAGAACCTTGACCTTAGGTAACATACACCTAGGGATTGATGAATTACCCCACCCCATGATGATCACCTTCTTAGATCCATTCGATCCTTTCCAATGGGAGTTCAAAGGTTGTCCCACACCTATACACATGGAAGTCACCTTTGGGAAAAGCATGCATGTATCTAGGCTTACCATACCCCTTGGCATGAACACTATGTTAGGTCCATTCATTCATATCACCCACATGTCAAGTAGAAAGTATGAGTGGTCCATATTCGGATGTCATGGTCCACCTTCATTCATCATGACTCTTAAGCATGTCAAAGGCATCTACGGATATCTGGGTCCCCCAATATTTATCACCAATTTGCATGATAGGGCCACCTACGGGTGCCCCGGCCCACCTAGGCTAACCAAAGTCTACACTGCATCATTACACGATAGGTCTACTTTTGGTTGCCCAGGTCCACCCATCACCCCTAGAATGTCTGCATTCACAACATTACATAAAGAGATCCGCAAGCACATTAGCAAGAAGAATGTGACTTATAAAAGGCGAGCCGACTCTCATCGACGTCACCAAGAATTCCATGAGGGTGACTTTGTGATGGTAAGGACGGAGAGGCTCTCCCCGGGAGCCATCTCCAAATTGAGGCCACGTGGGGCTGGTCCCTTCCAAGTCCTGAGCCGCATTGGTGCAAATGCCTTTGAGTTAGATCTCCCCGAGGAATATGGGGTAAGTCCCACATTCAGTGTCGCCGACCTAGTGCCATACAAGGGACCCACGGTGGTACCTAGTGAGGATAATGAGCCTATTCCCTCCGTTGAGAGAGCACCCACCCGTGAGGAGAGTCCACCAGCCAAGAGAGCCCAGCGTGAGCGCATTGAACGAATATTGGATGAACATGTCACTACCACCAGGAGCAAGGTATACGAGCGCTATCTCGGCAGGTGGATGGATCGGTCTCGTTCGGAAGACTTGAGGGCAGTACCACTTCTACACCCTCCAAGGAGGGAAGGACACTTACTCGACGGAGTCGAGTTCTCCGCACCCCGGGAGTATGATGGGGACATCACCTCCCATGCCCACGTTCACAGCTCGTCTCCTCGCCCCGGTTGCATCCGGCATGGTCTAGTCATATAATTTTGAGTTCTATGTAATTTTTATTTGAGTCATTTGATGTATTTTCCCTTTTATTTGAGTCATGTTCCTAGGTCTTGTGTTCATTTCCCTAAGTTTGAGTGTCATTATGTTGTCTAGTTAGCTATTGGGCCCAATTCATTGGGCTTGGCCCAAGGGCTCTCCCCTACCCCCTCGGTTATTTGTCATTGAGTCAATTGTCAGGGACTTTTGTAGAAATGTGGGTTTCCTATATATAGGACCCCATTCCCCCCCATTTCAACTTAATGAATCAATGAATGAAAAACTTGCCATTTTGAGAGTTTACACTTCTTATCTAGTGGAGAGATTCCATTTTTTGGGTGAGAAACCCTAGGGGAGAGATTCCCCACCCTTCCCTCTCTTAATCTATCTTTTTCACTCCACTTTCTCTCTCCTCAACACCCAAATTCAAATTTTCTTCTCTCTCCTCCCTTTCCAACCACCTCCACTCCCCACCTACCCCATTTAAGCCTCTTCCCATTCCCCACAACCCTCATCAATACTCCATCCCTTCCCAAGACCCCCTCCACCAATCCTCTCCTCACCATCCAACCCCAAACTACCCCTCCACTTTCCCAAGCACCCTTCCCACTACCCCAAGCACCCATTCCCTTCCCCAACACAACCCCCCCATTCCCAAGACAAACAAATTAACCCCACCCTTAAACCCATTTTCAAATACCCTTTCCCTCTCACCCAACTTCCCAAATTTGCAGCCCCCACTACCACCATCTGTTGGACCCTCTTCCAGACCTTATTCTCCACCTCCCACACCTTAGAACACCCCCTCCAAGACCCCCTTACAACCAGGGGTCACTCCCACAGTCATCTACCCCCTTCTCTTTCTTCTTTCTTGGTCATTGGAAGCTACTTCGAAGTTGCAGTTTGCTGTCCAGAGGTTGCAGATGAACCAGCAACTTGCAGCGGCCACCACGACTTCCTACGGACGAGTTTGAAGACCCAAGAGCCATCGTCGGAAGCGTCTACCAGTCTCCTTCGCAATAGAAGTAGTTTCATCTTCTTCCGATCTCTGAGCCGTCCAGGAGGTCCATTCTCCCACAACTGCGCAGTTCTGCCTTGGCTGAAAACCTGAGCCAGATGAGAAGCTCTGCCACGATGAACTCCTGAGGAATCAGCCCACGAGTTCTTCTTCAAAATTCTTCATCGCCCAGTCTACTTCCAGAATCAAGAAACAGAACTTCATTCGGCATTCGTGATCCAGAGTTCTCATTTTTCTCCCTCAGCTACGCATATCTTCTACCCACAGTCTGCACCGACTAGTCTCCATTGTTATGCATCCCTAGTCTTCTCCGACATCGGTTGGCTTCCCCGTCAGATTTTCTGCGAAGAGGACTTGTCCACGATTCCAACGACTCTGACGGTGCTTGATTCCGAGGTCGGGAGCTGCCGAGGCATTCTCTACAATCTGCTGTTAGAAGTCTACAGCTGCCGGTCCGAGAATCTGAGGCTCTGTTCAAACCTCCATCCCGGCCAGCAGAGACTCCAGAAGAAATTAAAGAAATTCTGAGGCATTTCCTTCTCAGCTACGAAGGTTTCCCACCGGTCTCGCCACCAGAAAAATTCCTGAGCGGGTTCTACAGCAGCAACACCGACTATCTATCCCTGTTTGCAGACAGCAAGCAGATTCGGTGCCGTTACTTAGTCATCCCTCTTTAGTCTAATTTCCCCGCCCCGCTTGGCCGGCTGAAGGCCCCTCCCTGCGTGGAGGTAGTATTATTTGTAATCTCATTAACCCCCGCCCCAAGATCCCCCTCCTACGAGAGGTGTAGTGGTGTAACTTGTTTGGGCAGGTCAAGCTACCCCGACGCGGCGTGTGGGAACCCACGCTTCCCCGCTCGCCCTCGTCTCTGAGCGGGACCGATTTCTTCAAACCGGTCAAGTGAGTGCTCCAAAACTTTGCTCTAATTCATGCTTGTTCTTTCAATATTAGTTCATAAACTCCGCTGGCCGTGACGAGAGCCCGATCCTTAAGCTCATTTGCTATAAGTGATCATCGTGGGAAGAGAGTGGAACCCGTGCCCTTTGGCACTTCGTCGGACCCTTGATTTGGGTAGCCGTACCCTTGGGGAATCAAACCTTGGCCTTGCTGGCCCTCTACCAGCAAGGGCCTAGCCCACACAACCTCCCCTTGGCATTGCCAAGTTACCCCGGGTCTTAGTGAGCATCGGGTGAGCGGTTGCTATTATCGGTCCGTTTTTGAATGCTTAATTGTGCTTGCTTGTTGAGTCCTAGGTTGTGTCACATCAATTGGTATCAGAGCAAGTTTTAGACTTGTCTCTACTAAGTCTAGTCCTAGGGCCATTGCATTATTCATTGCATCGTGAGTGGAGGAGGTACATCATGGTGTCGATCACCTGTAAATTAACAATCACGATTCTATTAGTAGTAGAAACACAAGTTCAGGGTAGGGCGAGGCGTAAAATTTCACAATTAATGAAAGAAAGTATCGTATAATCTATCAGCTGGCTATATAATAGATCAATGACATGACAACGTTTCAAAACAATCCTGTTCTGTAGGACAAAAATGGGGCCACTATATTGGACAAAAATTTTCATGGTAGTCAGAGTAAGGCGAATCAGGATAATTACAAAAACTATAAGAGGACAACATACTTAATATCCCCCGAGGCACAAGCATCAATGAATTCATTCATAATCGTGTTATCTGTCGACTTCAGCCAACCTTTGCAGATCTAATCAGTACTCTGTATGAGCTTTCTGTAAGGGTCAGCTTCATCTCCCTTCTACATTTATGCCAATATACCAATCTTAGATTCTATACTGTAAGAATTAGGAACAACGCAGACTCACCTTCTTCTTCCCCCGTCCTATTTTCTTTGCAGGTGCCTGCCATTTCCTCACGGGCTTCTCCTCCCGTTGATGAAGGGACTGAGAAAAGACACCTTGATGACAGTCACCATGCCCATTGGTCACCTCCATCTGAGCTTGGATATCGCCTTGTACATCCTCTTCATGGGATGCCTTAGATGGCACAGTATCATCCGTACTTTGTTGAAGGGGCCTTGGAGGTGGGACATCGGCGGCAATGTCCATTTCAGAGGTTTGACATATACTTTGCTCAACATTTTTAGCCCCTTGCAGTTCCTTTACAGGGGCTGCCGGAGGTGGCATGACATCATCCGTCACCTGTTCGACTGGCCTAGGAGGCGCCGCATTAGCGGCAATGTGAACCCCTTGCACCCTAGTCAGAAAGATGACTCTCATTTCCTCAAGTAGCCGCTGCTGGATCTTCAATGTAGCGGTAATATCCTGTAGCACAGGCATGTATGGAGCTGATGAGGACGTCTCCTGAGCACTGGGTCAGGTCATCATCTGACCACCGTACACCGTGTCCCTTTCACTTGACTCAACAAGGAGCCCTTCGATCACCTACATTTCAAACCACATTACTTCAGTTATTGATTAATGTTGAATGACGAAGAAGAAAATTTTAGTACTAATAATACTTGTTGGCCTGGCAGGGATCCAATGGAGAATTTTAATTTCTTATCTAGAAATGGCCCCCACCTAAATAGTTGGGGGAATGCCACCTGCCTTAGTGGCTGCTGCACCCGCGTGTGCTAAAAAAACCAGACCTGTAATATGAAATATATCAAGTTATTTTACAATGCAATAGAATTAATGATTGGCACATTAATTATTACACAACAATAATAAAAAAACTTACAGCAAGTGTCACGCCCCGACGTAGAATATCGGAACGTACAGTCAGAAATAGCTAGAAATAAAGATAAGCTAATCTAAGCATTAACACAAGTGCTATGAAAAGAAATAACTTTATTGGTCATGAAACATCTCAAATCTAGTACAATATCCTTAAACCAACTTTAATACAAACTGAGGCAATAACAACTTAACAATAATATCATAACTATAGCTAAACACGCTCTAAGGCACAACTAATGTAATGCCCTGAATCCTTGGTAGGTCTTGTTGGATCTTCATTGGATCTTTTGGATTGGTTTCGGTGAGTTTCGGTTCGCTTTTATGATATCCGAGTTGAGCTTTACGATCCGTGTAGATTTTTCTCTCGTACTAGTTACGGAACCCTACGGTGAGTTTACTTGTTAGTTCCTTGACTCGTGGATGCAACAGCGACGATGTACTCTTCGAGCCGGTCATTTCAACTATTTTTTCGTATTTTTCTGAATTTGTGCATTTTCGGTGCATTTTCGGAATTTTTGGAAATTAGGAAAATTTCCTAATTTCTTTTCTTTTTCTTTTCCTTTCCTCTTTCTCTCTCCTCATTCGCACGTTCGCCTCTCTCTCCCGTTTTCTCTCCTCTCGAGCTTCCTCGGCTCTGGCTACAGACGGAGGACCTAGGGGCACGTGTTGGGGATGCTGTGGAGCTCGCTGGGTGCGCGATGGAGCGAGGATCGGAATGGTTTTGGCGCGATCCCAAACGGTGGATTCAAAGCCGATGTTCGAGCTCGCGGCATGGTTTTCGGCCCGGTTTAGTCCCTTCGGTGCTCGATTTCTTCGGTGGAGGTAGGGTGATGGTTCCTCACTTCCCCATGCTCGTTTTCCCTGCCCTTGCACGTCGTTTGGCGGGGAAACGGCCGGGTTTGGGCTTGTTTAGCCTAAACCGTGATTTTCGGGTTTTGTAGGGTTCACCAGAAAACGGCAACCATTTGTAGCTCGGTTAGTGTTGAACTGACCGTTGGGATGTTAGGATCTCATCCATGCTTGTTTCGTGTTGATCGGTGGTCATTCGAGGCCGGTAGGAGCCCGAGAACCTCGTTGACCCATTTAGGGTGGATTCGTTGGAATCGCCCCGATCTTGTGTTTTTGTGCTTGCATGTGGGCTTTTTAGCCTTCTTAGGTTGTTTTTCATCGTCGAGGGTTGTTTCCCCTGTGCTTCGGCGTGAATGGGGCGTGGAACGGGCCGATTTGGGCAACCCTCCATTTTCCTACCGTAACTGGTGTGGCGGTCGTTCCAGGGATCGTTACATGCCCTGACGGCCCCACGACTGACCGTTACAGCGTCTGGGTTGATTTAAGTTCTTCGGGGTTTTGAGAGTGTGACAGCCCAGGGGTGGCGCGTCACATTTCTCTGACGCGTCCCGTGAGACGCGTTACTCCTATTTTGTCATTTTATGTTTGGGTTAAGTCGGTTCCTCTGACGCGCTTGCCCCTGTGCCTCAGGTGAGTGTAACGCACCTACCCTAGGCCGTTACATTCTGGTTGACTGACATTGACCTTTTGAGGCGGTTCCCATGGCGTGCCTGCCCTAGCGCGTCAGGTGTGCGTAACGCACCTGCCCCAGGTTATTACGTTCTGTTTGACCGTGTTTGACCTAGTGAGTCGGTTCGCCTAACGGATGTGCTCCCGTGCATTAGGTGTGTGTAACGCGCCTTTCCCAGGCCGTTACATGCTGTTTTGGCTGAGTTGGGGTGGTTGCGTCGTTGTCTCTAACGGCCTCGTCCCCGTGCGTTAGGCGGTTGTAACGCGTCCGGTCGGGACCCTTACATGCCCCTCAGTCAGTTGTTGTTCTGGGTTTTGTTGGCCCTGACGCGCTTGTCCTAGTGCGTTAGGTGGCTGTAACGCGTTCGGTCTGGCGCGTTACATGCTCCGAGTGTGTTTTGAGTTTGAGGGTTGTTTGCCATGACGGCCCCGGTCGGGAGCGTTAGGCTGGTGTAACGCGCCCGATGCTGGCCGTTACATGCCTTTGTGTTTCTGGAGTTGGTTAGGGCGGTGTGTGTGACGGCCTATTCCCCTACCGTCACGTTGGATGTAACGGCCTAGGCTTAGACCGTCAGGTTCATGCAGCGGTCTAAGGGTGGTGCGTTACATGCCTTGTGCTCTGATTTCCGTGATTCCGGTTTCTGCTTGTCTTGGCTTGGCCTTGTGGTCTGCCCGTTGTCCCGTGGATGTCTCCTGACCTCCTATGAGGGCTAGGACTACGTTGTAAGGTAGCTAGGAGTCTTCTTGCTTGTCGTAGGATTCTCTATCCTACTCTTGTGTGTGTCTTTGGTTGGGTTCCGGTCAACCCGGGGTGACCCAGCGGTTGACGGGCGACCTTGCGTGTAGGTGTCTTGGCGGTTTTCATCTAGCCCGAGACACTGGTTCTGGATGCCTCGAGGTATCGTCTTACCTCGATTTACGTGTCTAGACGTGTGCTGAGGGTCTTCGGTGTTCCCTCAGGTCTCCGTGAGTTGTTTTCTGCGGAGTGTCATTTCTTGTGGCTTTGGATTAGACTGATTGGTGGCTTGTTCCGCTGTCTGTGACGATCTTGCCTTTGAGTCGTTCGACTCGGGATCGTTGCGTGGTAGGTCTAGTTGCCTGGTCCTGAGTCGGTTGGCAGTGGTTGTACTGCCAGTGGTGCTTCGTAGTACGTGTGACAGGGCTTCCGTAGACTGTCTGTACTCTAGCACTTGTATTTTGG